>CM035421.1:178123440-178135940 GCA_020310875.1 Ceratopteris richardii | reverse complement strand
AGAGCACATTCCTCAATTTGGGAAGCTGCCCCTAATCCAGTCACCATCTATGAGTTACAAGATCCTGATTTCTCCACCATCATCACATATCTGGATAAGAATCAGAGAAGATATTGGCCCTTAACGGAAGCAGAAAAAGCTGAGTTGAAGTATCAGAATATCCCAGTGTTTCCCCCTAGGGACCAAGCCACTACTTCAAGAAATCCACTTGGAACATCCCATAATGATTCATACCAACAGTCTGGCCAAACACAACAAACGCAACAAACACAAATACCAGTTAGACCACATGTGCAGTTTGCAATGCCTGCAAATAACCCTAATTACCGACCTCAACCAACTACTGACCCAAGACATGGAATCCATGCTCCAGTCAGACCGCCGGTAGTAAGAGGACCAGGCATACCAATAGGAAGGCCAATTTTCCCAGTGATGCCTAGACCACCCGAAGCAGGAAGAAGGTTAAGGCCAATCCAAGTTGCCAAATGCATGAGAAATCATTATGATGGCTCTAGTGAACCTTACAATCATATAGCTGAATTTAAACAAGTAATCAGAGCCGAACAGGTAGAAGACTTTTTGATCCAATATGAGTCCTTTGGTCTCACATTGTCAGACACTGCGTTAGCATGGTTTCAGCCATTGGACCCTAATACCTTTCAGAACATGGAGCAAGTATACCAAGAAATGATTGAGGAATTTACTAAATCAGGAATTAAAAACAATTCTTCATCATTGATCCATAGCTTCAAGCAAGTCCCTACCGAGTCAGTGAGGTTGGCTTCCAGAAGATTCAAACAATATGTAGACAGATGCCCAGTGGAAGAGAGACCGACACAAAATAAAATGGTATCATTATTTTTGGAAGGATTGTTGAACGGATCTTTGAGATCATTGGTATATGTAAAGAGAGTTCAGACTTTGCAAGAATGCATGAAGGAATGCATAGATTTAGAAGATAACCTAGCCGAGGACCTGAAAATACCTCAAGGAAGCTTGAAAAGTGAAGATTCGGCCAGTAACTCATCAATTCCTAAAAATAATGTAGAGGAGATAGCCGATCTGTTAGCGAAAAAGTTGAACGTTCAAGGACAGAGGAACTACCCCAATAACCCAATGAGAGTACCCATGCTCAGAAGATGTATGCAGTGCGGAGGAGATCATCCTTCTCACTTGTGTACTAGGGGAGTAGTCCCACCACCTGCTTATGCTTATAATAGACCCACTGTCCCAGGACCTCTACAATTTTGTAGTATAGAACAAAAATACACAAATCACAGCACAGAAAATTGTCCCTACAATAGGCAAGCGAGACCTGCACAACAATACATGAGACCTTATGGATACCCTCAGAGAGAACAGGTAGGTGAAGCTGTCAGATATCCCTCTTATCAGCCGCAAGCACCAGCACCATGACCATATGCATATCAGGGATACACCCAACCACAGCCAGTACTAGGACAACTACCGCCCCATCCTCAGAACGTTGTCCCAGTCAAGATTGCCCAACCTGAAGAAAACCTAGAGAGAGCAATAGTCCCAGCCACACCTTTGACCAGCAATGAACCATATGACTCGTTTTATGACCCTAGTCAAGGAACATACCCTAATCATGAAAGCTCAATGATGGAATATGGACAGCTAAATGAACCATATGCCTATGGCATGGAAGTACCAGATAGTTCATACGGATATGAGCAGGACTATGTGTCATTAATGTACACAGCTCCTAGAGCAACCATACCACCCCGACCCATAAACAGACCACCTGTACCCAGAGGACCATGCTACCGATGTGGAGGTGATCATTACATCAGAGAATGCACATTACCAAACCCACCACCACCACAACGAGTCTGGGAAGGTTACTGTAGTGACTGTGGTAAGGAACACCTGTTCAGAGACTGCCCCAGGAATCCCAACAAGGTTACATCTAACGTGCAAATCAACGTAATAGAAGTAATTGAATCATCAGGGAGTGATAAAGAGTACACAGTACCATTGAAAGCAATAACGAGAGCCAAAGCCAGAGAGACCCCAAATAAAACGGAAGAGGACAACCAAAATAACAAGGAGGTGAACACACCCATCCCTCAGAGAGTTGAAGATTCGGAAGAGCCTGAGAAAAGTGTGATAAGTAAGAGAACTCAAAGATGGAGGAACCGTAGAGATAGAATAAAGGAAAAGAAGTTACTAAGGAAAAAGGAAAATGAGAAGAACGAACAAAATCCAAAAGAGGAACAGAAAAGGGCAGAAGAGAATAAAAATGGAAGATACAAAAAAGAAGAGGTAGGATCGGTTTTAGCAGATCCTATGCCTGAAGAATTAGCCATGTGGATTCAGGCATACAAGGCAAGAATAAGAGCAGGACCTACCATAGAACAACACGAAAGAGAATATCCTAGAGGTGACCTAGAGAAGGAGAGGTTGGAGATCTGCAAAAAACTAATAGAAGTTGCCCAACAGACCTTAGAGAAACCTGCATTGCCATTACCTAAGACCCGAATTTCTGAAAGAGAATTCCAAGAGTGTGTAAACACTCATGAAAAGCCTGAAATAAGCAGAACACAGAATGACGAACGGGGTATTGAGAGAAAGGAAGGATCCATAGTTCCCGAGGTAGAAGGAGAGTGGACTAAAGATCTATGGGCACAAGTTCAAGAAGACAAATGGAAGAAAGTGGAAGGAATGAAACCACCCTTCGAAGAATTAGAAGCAGGAGATGAAATAGAGGGTTCAATACCTGAACTAAATTCAGAAGAAATTTTACCGATGGATGCAAGTAACCAAGGAGAGGAAGATGTAAATGAACTGCCCAATTACACAGGGGAGTACGAACACAATTCAGAATTGTATCGTATTCCTTCAATGAGGAAACGAGAAACGAACCCATCAGTTCAAACATCTGAGATCATACAACGCCTTAGAGAGGTAAAAATCCCTTGTACCCTAACATTCGAAGAACTTTTAAAGGTAAAACCACATTTGAAGGAAAAATTAATCGATCAATGGGAAGTCAAGGAGGAAAAGAAAGAGATAGCAGACGAAGTAAACACAGTGAGAATTCCAGTGGATAAAGTAGGAGACTTTAGTGAGGGAGATGAAGGAAATACCTGCCTTCCAATTACTTATAGGGGTTACACTACCAAAGCCATCTTAGACTCGGGAGCTGGTGTTGGTATTGCTACCAAAGAAATCTGGGAGAAATGGGGAAAACCAGCGTTAAGACCAACACGCATGAAAATACAAATGGCAGACGGACATACAGAAAGACCCTTAGGATTGTTGGAACGAGTAGTTTTCACTACGTGTGGAGTGGAATTCGAACACACTCTAGCAATATGTCACTTCGAAAGGCCAAGCAATTATGAAATGATCCTGGGAAGGCCTTTCATGAGACAGTTAAAGGTTGTACAAGATTGGGGAAAAGATGTTGTATACCTACAACACGCAGGATCCACCACTAGAATAAACCTACATACATACACTTATCAAGATGTTCCACCTCTACAATGGAATCAAATTCATAAGGAGGAAGACGATCAATCAATTCATAGTGTGGGCTCTAGTGATCAATCTTGGATGAACGAGGACACTCACCTATGGATATGCCAAACTGCAAAGAAGGAAGAGGAGAGAAGAAAAGGATGGCAGCAGAAACAAGGAGTAACGAGGTCTGTACAAGATCCAGCGTACATGCCACAAGTATTTCTGGATGAAGAATTTGAACCACACGGTTGGATGGAAATTTTAGCGACCCTTGATGTATGTGTGAACGAAGAAGTAGTGACCATGAATGAATGCATCGATGAGGAGGGTTATGATGTGAGCCTGTATGTGGTAGTCCTTCAGGAAGCTGAAGAAGGTGAAGTGATCGAGAAAGACTGGAAGGAGGACTACGAGAGCATCGAAATGGAACCAGAACCAATGGAATCTGAGGATGAAAAGCAAAAAATAAACATCATAGCTCATGAAACATATAAAGAACCTACACAAAAAGAAGAGCTCGAGTTATATAAGGAGTCAGAGAGTGAAGAAAACAGACCACAAGATCAGTTTGAAGTACCAGCTCACTTCAAGAAATATGAAGTAGAAGAGAGGAAAATTGCTATTCAAATGCCGAAAAGAGAAGCACGGCCTGGAATAGCATATGATAATAAAGAACAAACCAAGAAGATAGTAGTAATTGTAGAAGAAGGAGAAGAACGATGTACCTTCATAGGACAGGATGTTTCATTAGAGGAAGAACAGGAGTTAATTCGTCTCATAAGAGAATATCGGGATGTCTTTGCTTGGACCTATAAGGACTTGAAAGGAGTCGACCCTTCTATATGTGCGCATAGAATCCCCATGACATCCGAAGCCAAACCTTCTAAACAAAGACCATATACATACAATGATGTGTACTCAGCAAAGATAAAGGAAGAAATAGACAAGTTACTGGATGCTGGATTCATCTACGAGATTGAGCACACGGAATGGGTGTCACCTTTGGTGGTAGTACCGAAAAAGAATGGAAAGTTAAGAGTGTGCATCAGTCTAAAGAAAGTAAATGCTGCGACAATAAGGGATAGTTATCCTTTACCAATCACAGATCATCTCTTGGAAAGGGTAGCAGGGAAGGAAGTCTATAGCTTTCTGGATGGCTTTTCAGGGTATAATCAGGTAGCCATTGCTCCTGAGGACCAACATAAAACAGCGTTTGCAACTGAATGGGGAGTATACGCCTTTAGAGTCATGCCTTTTGGTTTAACGAATGCTCCAACTACCTTCCAAAGATTGATGTGTCATGTGTTCAAGGAATTTCTGAGAAAAAGTATGGAGGTATACGTGGATGATATTTGTACTTATTCAGCTATACGGTCGGAGCACATCCCTGAGCTAGAAAAGATCTTTGCCAAATGTAGACAATACCGAGTATGCCTAAACCCAGAAAAATGTGTCTTCATGGTAAGACAAGGGAAAATATTAGGACATATTGTCTCTAAAAACGGAATTTCAACTGATGAAGACAAAATCAAGGTAATTTTGGATTTACCAAGACCTAAGACGGCTAAGGAAGTTCAAGCATTTATGGGACATTGTGGATACTATCGGAGATTTATACATATGTACGCCATAATTGCTAGACCTCTTTATGCATTATTGACACAATTTAATTGGACCGATGAATGTGAAAAAGCCTTCAACGAGTTAAAGAATTGATTGAGTTCAGCACCAATCCTTTGAGTCCCTAACTGGAATAAGCCGTTTCACATTCATGTGGATGCATCCAAGTTTGCCATTGGTTGCATCTTAGCTCAACCTGCTGACACAGGAAAATTAGACCACCCTATAGCCTATGCTAGTAGACAATTAAATCAAGCAGAACGCAATTATACTACCACGGAGAGAGAAGGCCTAGGGATGGTGTACGCAGTTAAAAAGTTCAGACATTACCTGTTGGCAAACAAATTCAAATTCTTCATTGATCATCAAGCCCTGCTGTACCTAGTCAACAAGCCTTGTAATACAGGAAGACTAGTACGATGGTTTTTATTGCTAATGGAGTTTGATTTTGAGGTAGTAGTCAAGAAAGGAAATACCCACATAAGAGCAGACCACTTATCAAGAATGACCCATGGAGAACCACCCATAGGAGTACCAGATGATTTGCCAGATACGTATCTTTTTAACTTGGAAGTATGTCCTCAGTGGGCAGAGAAGTTGATCCCTATACTTACTCATGGACCTAAAGATGGGATCACGCCAAATCAAACCCAAGACCTCTGGAAGACTAAAAACCTTCACATCATTGCGGGAAGTTTGTATCACCAGGATTCAAGCGGATTATTAATGAGATGTGTGGAAGAAGAGGAACAAGAAATGTGGCTTCAGAAAGCACATGTAAACCAATGGAGAACTCATTTGAATGCAAATGGAACGTGGCAAACACTCAAGAGATTTGGCATATATTGGCCAACCATGCAAAGAGACTCACATAACTATGTATCAGCATGCCAAATCTGTCAAGAACAAAATCCAGAAGAGAACTCAACTCTATGCTATTCCACAGTAGCACCGAGATGGAGCATGCCTCTGGTGAAGTTCTTAAAAACTCAGGAATACCCCGAAGGAGCCACTATGGCAAGGAAACGTGCACTGGTAGAACAAAGTAAGGATTATGCCATTGTAGGAAAACAACTTTTTAAACGAGGGAAAGATAACCAATTACGAATGTGCATTCACGAAAAAGAATATCTTTCTGTTTTAGAGATGGCACATACAGGAGCTGCAGGAGGGCACTTCTCTACAGATAAAACAGCAAAAATGATTCTCTTTGCTGGAATGTGGTGGCCAACTCTACACCAAGATGCCGTAACATATGTGCAACGGTGTGATACTTGTCAACGAACGAAATATCCAATTAGAAGAGATGAGATGCCACTTAGACCCATGATGAGTGCCAGAGCTTTCACGAAATGGGGAATAGATTTCATAGGACCTATTAGCCCACCAGCGAAAGGATCCCATGCGGAGTACATAATTGTAGCCACAGACTATCTGACCAAATGGGTGGAAGCAAAAGCAACCAAGAAAAATGACGCAAGAACCACAGCCAAGTTTCTCTTCGAGAACATTTTCACTAGATTTGGACTACCAATAGAAATTGTGAGTGATAGAGGTACGCACTTTGTGAATGAAGTGATAGAAGCTTTATTGAATGAATTCTTGGTAATTCATAAGAAATCAGCTCCTTATCACCCACAAGCCAATGGACAAGCCGAAAGTTCTAATAAAATCTTGTGTACAGTTCTCACCAAAATTGTTAACAATGGTAGATCAGACTGGGATAAGCAGTTACATCATGCTTTATGGGCATTTCGAGTAGCCTATAAAACAGCTATAGGCACTACTCCTTTTAACTTAGTCTATGGACAAAATGCTATTTTGCCAATTGATTTCTTAATTCCCACTCTGAGAGTAGCAACTACTTATGAGTGGACGGGCCATGAACTATCAGCTCAATTGGATCAAATAGAAAAGCTTCACGAAACTAGGTTACAAGCAGTAGCAGGCATTTATGCCGCTAAACGACGACAGAAAGCCTACTTTGATGCGCACATTACGGAGAAAATTTTGAAGGAAGGAGATTTGGTTTTGGTATATACCTTGAAACAACATGCTAAGAAGTTGCAGAAGAGAGGATATGGCCCCTTAATCATTAATCGTATATCTACAAGTGGAGCCATCAACTTAGCAACCCTGGATGGGGATATATTACCAAACTATATCAACGGATGTAGAGTGAAAAAATACCTAGAACCATTGACCGAAGAAACAATGTCTCGATTAATCAAAGGCAAGAATAGACGTATAGAAGAGGAAAGGATACGAGAAGAAGCGAGACAGGAAGCATTGGAAAGAATAAAGAAACGAAAAGAGTGGATGAGAGAGCGAGACGAGAGATATCGATTAGGAGAAGAACTCATCCCGATGGCTAATTTTAGAACCACTCAAAACCTAGGATCACCGAAAATGCAACCATATTTAAATTTGGGAGCAGGTAGAACGGAGTATTTAGTGGATGCTCTCATTGACTCAGGAGCTGCTGTAAGTTGTATCAAACTTTCTTTGACCCAAAAATTCCAGGAGGAAGTACGCCCATCGATGGCACAGCTGATAGGAATAGGAGGAACGATTACTCAATGCATAGGTGAGATCACCTTACCTCTGCATCTTGGCAACAACACCATGGAACAAAAGCTATTAGTGTGTCATGATCAGGATTTACTTGAAGAGGTAGTGTTAGGTCAAGACTGGATTTACGAATATGAGGTTACCATTCAATTGGCTTTAGGATACATCTCAGCCAGGATAGGACATCGTGAAGTATTCAGTCTGCTAGACGAACGACCAATCAAATCTGTGAGCATGGAGCAAACAGTTCATTCTAATGAACAAAGTCCTGAATGTATGATCACTAGCACTATAGAAACACCATCATCGAGTACTATATGTGCGAACACATTGAATTCTGCTTGCACACAATCTTCTAGTCTAGTAAGTCATGAGAGTGTCAATCAATCTGAAACTGACCTCGACGAAACACAATGTCTAAAAGAGACTAGTCCTCTGAGTAATTCAAAATCTGTATCTATTAAAATATACCCTATTCCATACTCTAACCAAGCTTGGATAAAGAAAGATGAAGTGGAGGAGTATCTTCGACGACAGAAGCACAACCGACATCAAAACAAACAATCAAAGGAGAAACTAGCTCAGTCGGAACAACCGAGTCATCTACGAATTGCTACAATATGGATTCCAAAGAAAGTAGTAGCTGCTCAACAGGATCGTTCGCAAATATGGGTTCCTAAGTCTTGCGTTCCAAGGAAACTAAACCGAAATGATGATCCTCAGCACAAGAAGAACACGTATGGTCCACAGGCAAAACAGAAACAAAAAAAGAGTTACTGGAAAAAGAAGGAGTCTGTAATGGCAACCCGAGCCATTCCGAGACTTAGCAATCAGATCAAACAGACCTACAACGAGAAGAAACGAACCACATTCAGTGGAAGTGGGCAGCATACAACAAGGCCCAGCACAAGGAAGCAGATTTGGATACCGAAAGACAAAACAAACAGCTTGCATCAACAAACTACTTCCAATTGCACACATATGGAACTGTCAATACCCAAAGTATGCATAGTAGGGCCACATTACAAGGCCAAGCATTCGGCACATCCTTCTTCTATTTCAGGATAGTCAAGCACATTTTCCTCATTGGGAAATAGGAGAGCACTTGTACATACAGGAAATTACTCCAAAAAATAATAACAATCGCTTCGGCTATAAACTAACTTTTCTGTTTTCCTTTTCAGATGGAAATTTAAAAATACATAAATATGTGAAAAATCCAGGTATTACCTTTCTCACACCCACGGGAAAGGGGCGACATCATTCACTCGGAGCAATATCAAGCTTATGACGAACAAATAAAGGAGGATTTCTGATAATATATGGCAACTAATTCATACTCTATATTGAGTGCAGATGGCGTCTACTGATTCAGAATCTACGCAACAGGAAGAGGTGCAACTTCTTCCATTGGAATCAATAACAAGAGCGAGAGGCCATTGGTTTCGTGATGACCAACCAGTCTCGGAACTCATTTTCATGGCAACTATCAAGATTATGGATACAGATCACTGTTTTCCAATCATGTCACATGATTTCAAGACAATAATACAGGGTTACCTCATATTGAAGATGTATGGACACAAGCAGGCATAGAGGCATTCCTCAAGTTGCCAATCTGTGTGCCAGATTTTCAGAGATGTGCACAAGTAATGAACACCATGCAACCTGCAGCTACAAAGATATCAGTTCCAGAAGCACGCGTCTTGGATAAAGTCGGAGTTTGGAAGACCATTCACTTCACACATGAGTTGATCAATAAAGCTTTTGGATGGAATCAAGCAGGAATTACTAGTGTCAAAGAGGAATGTCATGACCCGAAGAAGAGGTCCTTCCTGGAGATTAACAGAATAGACATTGAAGATGCTGTCCGTCTGGTGCATCAACATTTCTGCTTCCTCAGTATGCACAAATACACTGCTCCACAAAAGATAGTAGTACAATTACTATCGCATGCCATGAGACAAATAGGAAACAAAATCAATTTGACAAGCTATGTCCAAGAAAGATTATTTGAAGCCCAGAAGAAATGGGGACAGAAGAAATTTTTGAATGGCAGTTCAGCTCTTACGTTACTGATATACGAAGCTCTAGATATGAAGAATTGTTTGAGAGAGATGCCAACTTCAGAAAAGCTAGCTCAATATGCAAAATCCGCTACGGTCCCTAAGAAGAAGAAATCGGTAGTTATGGTGGAAGAAGCTGGAACCAGCACACAGAAACCCATGAGGGGTACGAAGCGTTTACGGGAGGAGGAAGCCCAAGCTACACCACAATCAAAGAGAACTCATCTCTTACCGAAAATCACGACGGCACAAGTGCCTATTACAAAGAGAGATCTGTCCGCTGCTCTCGAAGAAACACATCAATATATGCAAGGACAGGTAAATTTAAACGTTCAAGGCCATCATTATAGACAGACTAGTCAAGAGAAGCCACAACGGAGTCAAGAGAAAACACCAAAACAAACTGGAAGATACAAAGAGCTGGGCATTGAAGATTCTAGTACCAACACGGAATCCAGTCCTGAAAAAGATACCTTAGATACTGATATACGGATAGAAACACAAGAGGATGAATGGAATGAGATTGATCAAGTGGAAGTCACGCCACAAAATCAGGAAGAAAAGGAAAAAAGAATAGAAGAATCAGTGGAACCGGAGCATGTCATTCAATTGAATGACACTACAAAGATAAGCATCAAGGAAGATACAACCAGTGTTACACAGGTAAAACAACCTATTAAAGAGGAAGAACAAACTCCAGTGAGTAAGGAAATGGAGGGACTACGAAACCGAGAACGGACTGTGATCGAGGTGCCAGATGATACACCTCAAGAAAATAAAACAAACATGGGGGTTGAGCCAAGGATCCAGCTTCAGATTAGGCAGCCCATGACACTACATTACATATCGCACAGGGCAAAGATGTCAATACCGGCGAAGAACCAAGCATTCCAAAAACATGGTTGAATGTAGATGTCACTCAGCTGAAGCCAGTAGTCAAGCAAATGATTCAAACAGCCATGGACACTCAACACCAGTTGATGGAAATAGATGCCGACTATGATCAGGCAAGAAGAGAAAAGAATCAATTTCAAATCATGAGTGAACAACTATCAGCCCAATTGATTGAAGTACAAAAAGAATTGGCAGTCAAAAACACGGAGGTGCTGGCAACCAAGCTACAACATGATGCATCCATCTCTCAAAATCAACAACTGCATACACAGCTAACAGAGTTGCAAAGATTACACGATGCGAGCGAGGCTGAGAAAGAGAAAATGAAAATGAGAAGCATGTTATTAGAACAACAACTCAAGTTGTATATGGAAGAGAACGACAGCCTCCGCAACAGAAATAAAGAATTGATGAAGTCTTTATTATATGATCAACCAATCGAGCAACAAGAATCCACAGACACCAAAGAAAAAGAATTGAGAGATCAAATCTCAAAATATGAAGAACTGCTAAAGCAAGAACAAGCAAAGACAGAAGAATGGAAGAGCCGATATGACAACGAAACAGATGAATTGAGGCATCAATTACAAAAGGTGAACGCCAAATTGATACAGAGCTACAGTGAAAATATGGATAATGTAGCTGACGTTGGTAAAGAATTGCTGGCCACGCAAGAAAAGCTCAGAGTAGCCATGCAAGAGGTAAAAGATAAAGAGGAATGCATAGCACACTTACAGACTCAGATAAAAGAGAAAGAACCGATCGGGACACCAGTAGTGCCGACTAAGGAAAATCCTACTGACGAGGTAGAGGTAAGTCCTCTATCTCACACGATCTCTAATTCTCCACTACATGAGCAGTTGGCCGATATACATGACGAACATCCAATGTCCTATACTGCAGAAATAAGTTAGAAGGAACGGGCACTAGTGGTGTCCCGGTTAACAGAAAATTTTGAAAATGAAGTGGTCAAAGCTATGAAAGAGGCAAAGATAAAAGGTAAAGACCTGGACAGAATTCTGAAGCCATTCAATATTCCATACGGACTCTTGAAAGAGAAAACCAGACGTTATATAACGAAGATTACACAGAAGAGTCCAGATGAGTAGCTGAATTTCAAACACGACACATTCGCATACACTCAAGCAGAGTTTGAAGCTGCGCAACCGATTTGGCGAAGAAAATTTTTGGAGAAACATTCCACACTACGAGTGCATTGGCAAGCCGCACCATATGTATTACAGGTAAACCCTTCATTTTGCCCTATACCACGCAGAAGGGATACCAGAGAATTTTTGGACTTGCAAAAAAGCGGTGCTATAAATAAACAGTGGCTGAATTATCCTATGCTTCCGAGCCCGCCACATAATTACTTGCCAACGGAAGAGTACATGATCAAAACCATCGAATTTTGGCTGCAAAATTATGCGACAGTACCTGACTTAACCGTCAAAATGACCAATAAAATACTTAGCATGATACTTACAGTTCTCAAGGTCTTCAAGCATGCGGCCTACACTTTTTTGAATTTCATCGGCATTAATCAGGGCACGGAAATCCTCATTTTTGATCTATCAGTTATGCCCAGCCGCCCCACAATAATGGCGTATTATTCCAGATTAATGTTTTTGCCAAGTGTATATATGCAAACTTTTGAAGAAGCTTTCTTTACAGGGTTTTTTGAAATTGATTCCGAAATCTTTTTGAAGATGTCGTCAAATTTAAATGCCAGATTAGTGGCATATGAACTTAGCTTCTTCGCAGATCACAGACAGCCACCTAATGACGGTGTGAAAGCAGAACAATGGAAACAACTCATGATACGTGAAGCAAATCTGCTAAATGATACAGAGCAAAAAG
>CM035421.1:178000940-178110940 GCA_020310875.1 Ceratopteris richardii | reverse complement strand
GATCTAGAAAATTTTGGCTATCACTCCTGCAACTAGCTACCGAGGCTTCTACTTATGGTATTCTATTTTGCAATTTTTCTAACATATTATCAAAAGCTATTGAAATATCCAAAATCTTTTCTATATACTATGGAGTACTTTTCTGCACTTCATCGAATTTACATTTATACTTTATTTCCAAAATTGAGGTATCTTTCTTTATGTGCGTTATTTCTTCCTCCTTGCTTTCTAAAACTAGGTTAGCATCTGCACAGTGCTGCTTCCACTTCTCAACTTTCTTTTCTAGTTTCAAAATTCCAATGAGCTGCATAGACAATATATTGAAGCCCTCTTCTATAGTCCGGAGTTTAGCTTCAAGCTCTGTAAACTCTGAGTTCCACATTGCTAGCTTTTCTTCCATCTCTACAATCAATACATCCTGTCTCTTTATTTCAATACTCTGTTCATTAGCTTTCTTCTTTAATTTTTATATCTCCTCCTCTTCTTTTTGTAACTTGGCCGTCAGTTCTTTATTGGACTTCTTCAATTTCTGTTGTGATTTTTGAGTTTGTGCAATTTTGGCTAGGAGATGAGCTACTATTTTGGCTTTCTCTCCATTGCCACCTTTAGCATAGTATTTTGCACTAAGGCTTCATTCAGCTCCTCCATCATCTCCTCATTTAGTGGACTCTCTCTCCCTGCACTTTGCACTCTGACTTGTTCTGCTTTGGCCCTAAATAGATTGATTTCTGCAATCACTTCCCCTTTTCACTGCTTCCCATCCATCCTTCTATTGAGAGTGCAATATATTTCTTCTACAACTCCTCCATTCTAACTGCAATCCGCTAGATGAATTTGGCTGAATCCCCCAAGATTTCTAGTTTTTTTGGTTGATTCGGGTACATCTAGGGATAGATATAATCACTACATTTGATGGGAGATAGCTTTAGTGTTGGAAAACAATGTCCTATTAGTCCAAAAGCTCTCAATAAGTACAACATTTGTATATTTTTTTATTTCTCCTCCTGCAAGAAAAAGCGCCTTGCACATTGGTTAAGGCGCTGGCCTCCTATCGAATCCACCAGAGTTCGATTTCTGGCGGAATCACATCGCGGAACTATCAGATTTTTGTTTTAGCTTTTTCGAAAACAATGAACGACAGCGTGAAGACGTTTCTTGACAAAATTGGATCGCGATGGATTTTGTTTTCATAGCGATCATAGTGATGGAAGAGCTTTATGTGCTTTTGGAAGAGCTTTTGGAGGGTACACAAAACTATATAAGAAGCCATTGGCTCATTATTCAATTTATCCTTCACCTAGTTTCAACACTAAGCTTTGAAGAGCTTTGGTACCTCAATAGAGGTAGTGCTTTTAGCACATGGGGCAGCCATGGTGCTATGTTGAAGCATGTTGAGGAGCAGCTATGGAGTTCTTCTTGGAGAAGAAGAGTGTGCTCACACTCTTGCTTATGGAGAGGCTATTAGCAGCTTGATGGTGTGGATCGGCCATTCACATGATGTATTTGAAGATTTTGTTCTACATGAAGATTTCGGGTTACTTCAAAGACATTAGATGGTAGTTAACATAACATTTGCATCTTATGTCAAGAATTCAGGTACATATTCTCTTTATGCACACAGGTACTACTTGGAGTTTATGGAGGCACTAACATCCATATTAGGAGGATTCTTATTCGGCATACGTACAAGAGAATCAGTACGTATATACTTCATGCATATTTGGATGAGGTGTTAGAGAAGATATGTTCATATGAGTTTGAGGATTTCTAGCAGCAAACTTGTTAGCATTCTTTGTTACTTTTGTAATTATGTGATCTTTTCACACATGTGTCTAAGTTAGGGTCTTCCATAGCCTAAGGTTAGATGAGGGTTTGTCGATTATCAGTTTTAGACTGATCCTTCCTCTTTGTGTCACCATATTCACTCTTCTACAACCTATTAGGTCACACATCTCATATATATTCAGATTTTTGTCCATACATCTAAATATGTTTGTTACATTTGTACATTCACTCATCCATCTATTTTTGTTCACATAGAGTGGTTGAGAGTTTTGCTCCCACATTGTACATTGAACATTGGTATATATGATAGTGTGAGTAAGCAGTGGCTTACGTAACACTTTACACATGTTGTCTAATCTTTCTTTATCTTTGTCTCATCATTTATATGATTAAATGTGGTATGTTCATGTTTTTTCAATATTGGAAGATTGCTAGAATTTGTGTTGTAGATCTTGAACCTATGGAATTTATGTTGAAGATCCTGGATACTTATGGACCTGTGAGATTTGTTATGGGCCTACCTCATTTCCAACATTTGGTGTGAGAGCTTTAGGGTTTTGGTATTAGATTTTTGGTTTTCAAGGCTCACAAGTACCCACGTTATCAGGTTCCTAGATTCCTAAGGTTACAACATATGATTTAAGAGCATCTTCTAACATTTGACATTTTATATACACACTTAATCTAGGTTATTAGAGATAGAGAATTAGACAATTCAATCACATGTTTATTCATCAGTGTGGAGTATGAAGTTGATGATCTGTTAGCAACCGAATACTTTTGGAAGAGTATGCAAATATTTTATAGAAAGTATTATTTGAAGACCCAAACTTGATGAAGAGAAGGCTAATTCAAATTCAAGGAAGAATAATGGTTTGGAGAAGATGAAGGAATCAGATCAACATCAAATCATAGGTATCAGTTTCTACTATCAGATTATCATTTGTAGGTCATATCTTAGAGGAGCAGTTATGAAGAGATTTGAAGGATTCAAGGAATGCTTTTAAACACTTTCATTATTTGAAAGTTAAAGGCTACATCAAAACAGGTATCTAGAGGTTTTTTTGGACAATTTTGGGAGATCTTTTTGAGGACAAGAAAGCTCATCTAAGAAGACAAATTTGGAGATGGGATGAGTTTTGTTTTCAGCCAATCTTGTAAGTTGGTTGGAAGGTTTTTATCTAAATACAAAATGTGATCTAGGTATCTAGAGAGATAACTCTAGAAAGGTAATTCATCATTCAGACAAAAGGTTGATGAATTCAGTCATATCAGTCATTTGAAGCACAATTTCCATTCAAGGATATGAAGAGATGGTAAAACATGATTTTATATTCACTTCCATCTATATACCATGTTTGTTTTGTCTCTTACTCTTAGCACTAGAGGAAGAGAATAATTCATTTGAAGAAGTTAAGAGTGCTTTCTACTTCAAGATGAAGAGAATAAAAGGTATGGAAGAGAAATTTGAAGCTATTGACATCATCACATGGAAGAAAGATGCAGAAGAAGAAAGTCCAATATTTCCAAAAGGAAAGTAAGACTTCCTTTTCTCTTATATTTTCCATATAACTTTCCTACTTTATCCTCTACCTCCAAAGACAAGTCTACAAGAACATCTTGTGTAAAGAAGAAGCACTTTCTTGTTTTGCATGATACTTGGTCATGATTTAGTAGATTTGACAAAGAATTGCATTAAAAGAAAGAAAAGCAACAGATTTTGAAGACAACTTGTATGTTTTGACTCATACGTATGAGTTATATATAAGTTGAAGATTTTAAGCAAGCAACTTATATGTTCCCTCAAAGAATTCTTGGAGTGTCAATTCAAAGCTACTTGGTATATGACAAGTTGCAGAGAGGTATATTTCTTCTTTATCTAACTCTTGAGGTAAAAGAGTTTTATGTAGCAGATGTTGAAGACTTGGGTTAAGGTTTTCTGTTTGGAAAAGTTACCTCATATTCAGTATTTTTAGAGAAATTCAGGAAAATTCAAAATTTTAATGTACCAATCAGGTGGAGAATCTACTTTCTATGTTTTTCTTGTTTTTGGATACATGCTTGTATTCAAAAAGTTGTTCCATTAGATCCTATCACTTGATTGAGAAGTGGAGTTAACCAAAAGAAAGTCAAGTAGGTACTGTCACATTTCACCCGAGTAGAATATGAAGATATGAAGTATCAACTTGTAGCTTTTGGAGTTCTCAAGGTGAGAAGTTTGTCCACTTATGTTTCAAGTAGGAGTTGCAGATTCTTGGAAAGGATTTGGTTAAAGAAAAGTTTTACAACTCTGTGAGAAGCATGGACACTTGGAGACATTCAGGTAGCAAATCAAACATTCAGTCATGAAGGTTTGATGAGAGCAGATTCTACATAGGTATTTTGTTAGAGAGATCTTGATAGAGCTTGAATGATCTTGAAGATCTTGAAGATCTTGAGTATTTATGAGTCAGTTGTCTATCCTTTATTTGTGACGATTCTTAACATTGGAAGAAGTAAGTCAAAGATTCAGATTCTATCAGATTAGTGTTGCAAAGGAATAGAAAAAGATACTTGTTATGTTGTAGAAGGTTATGAATCCTAAAATGCTTTTAGCAAGGTTTTGTTATGTTAGGATCAGCTAACCTTATTCTACAATATGGGATGCTAAAGAGTTACAGTGAAAGCTATTGGCAACTACAGTGCTAATAAAAGGATTCAGATATTTTGTTTCAAGGCACAGGTATTGATGCTATGGTAGCAATGCTAAATCACTAAAGATCAGATTTATTGAAAGATGGAAGATGTTCCAGAGTTCATAAAATCTGATATAATTTGAAGAATTATGGATACACGCATTAAATCATCCAGGGGGTGATGAAACATGAAGACTTATTTTCAGCCATATGTGAAAGAATGTAGATTCATACCCATAAGTATTCCAGGTATTTCTATATCAGGTATTCCTATATTTCCTTTGTCAGGTTCTCTTTATGTTCCAGCTTTGAAAGAAGAAGGAAGAAGGAGAATGTCTGGAGAAAGTTCCTATTAGGATGTTCCTGTTTAAGAGAAGGTTCTAGAATTCTATTGAAGAGAAGCTTGATATTTCAGAAAGGTATGTTTTTTGAGAAGTGCACACATATATGTTTATAGCAGATTCTGAAGGAAAGAGGTATGAAAGACTTATAGATTGAACAAAGATGAAGACATGATGATATCATAGATTTTTTGATGAGACTCATGAGCTGAGTTGAGTTGAGTTCAAGTATAGTCAGAGATGAACCAACAGTGTTCATAATACACTAAGTTGTGAGTTGTCAGTCACAGGTTCCACGATTCAGTTCTTGATTTTGTTTAGTGGATTTGCATGACACAGCAGAAGTACATTGAGAAACCTTTTGTAAGGTAAATGCAAATATGTGGATCCTAGTATATGTTTTCAGGTTTGAGAAGACAAGAGATAGCAGGTTTAGAGTGAGTACTTGCTACATTTGTTGTCAAGCAAATGATTGCTTGATGAGTACACTATTGGATATCTAGATTGCATAATTTCTCAAGTATTATGGTTCATATTCAGCAAGTTCAAGTTTTTGAAGTTTGAATAAAGTCAAAATCAATTTTGAAGAAGACTTTTGAAGAAAAGGCTTGAAGGTCAATTTAGGAGTATAAGTTTAAATCTTATAAAGTTTGCAGATGAATGAAGTTACATCATCAGTTCAGTTTGTACCAGTATGATAGTGCAGGGGGGATTGTTGGAAAACAATGGGTGAGGAGTTAGGATTATCCAAACTCTATAAGGATTCAGATAGTTCTACTAGTCATACTTCAAAAATCTCCACGGAAATAGAGGAGATAGCTGAGCAAGTTGCCAAGAAGCTGGGAGTCCAAAATAAACAAACACAGAGAGTCACTCCAGTGAATCGGTGTTATACTTGTGGGGGCGACCACATGGCTAATGTATGCCCAATGCAAAACCAAAACATTAGAGAAAGGAATGCTTCATATTGCACTATTGAGAGAAAATACACAAACCACACGGCTCAAGATTGTCCCTACAATAGGCAGGCTGTTAGACAGAATTATCAACAACCTTACCCACAAGGTAGGTATCAGAACCAATACCAACAGCCATATTATAAACCACAACAGCAATATCAGGTACCATATAGGCCACAACCTGTCTTGGGAAACCAACCACCAGCTCTAGCCAACGTGATTCCAGTCAAATATGCAGTGGGAGAGGAAAATCCAAATAGAGCATTGGTGCCCCTAACCCCATTGATACTAGATAATGATTCTCATGCTCATAGTTCAGACTACTCCCATGAAGGTAGTCCACATGCGTATTACACAGAGTCACCTGAACATAGTGAGATTTACTCGGGAGCCAGAATACTCCAATGTCATGTACACAAATCCTAACCCTAGGCCCCAATTGAGACAAATGAGACCACAAGCCCCTAGAGGATCTTGTTTTAGATGTCAAGGTGATCATTTCATTCGTGACTGTCCCCACCCATCATCTCCGAGTCAAGGACAGGCTATCACAATACAGGCTTTTTGCCCTGATTGTGGCAAAGACCATCTCCCTAGAGATTGTCCAAGAAACCCCTCCAGCGCACCCAAGATTACACCCATTAATGTGGTAGGCTTAGTGGCGGATTCAAGTTCAACTAGCAGTAATGTGGCACCTATACAGGCAATTACTAGGGCACAAGCATTAAAACAGGATAAACCAGTAGAACAATCAGAGTCGAGTGAATCGGGAGAGCCTAGTAAGAGGAAAACAAGAACATGGAAGGATACCAGAGAGAATGCCAATCGCAAGTGGAATAAAAAGTTATCGGAACTAGAAGAAAGCTTAAAAGAAGCGAAAACAAAAATAGAAGACATTGCATCTTAAAGCCCCTCGCATGCCGAAACTCCATCCACTCCACCTCATCCCACCCCACCACCCATTGTAAATAGACCACAACCAGGGTCTGTTCTTGCAGATCCAACCCCAGAAGGCTTGGACATGATGTTCAAGGCCTACCAGGCTCGACTTCAAGAAGGGCCTACAGCTCCAAACCTAGACAAGAGTTACCCTAGAGCGGACTTAGAGATTGAACGGATGAAAATGTGCATGAAAATGGTAGAACAAGCTCAAGCTATACTTGAGACTAGTCAAAAGTTCAATCAGACAAACTCTGTCAAAGGGGATTTGCATTTCCAGGGCTTACTAGAACGATTAGAGCAGTTGGTAAACAAACCACAAGTTTCTTTACCTCCACAGGCTCAACCAGTTATTGAAAGAGGAAGCTCACCACCAATGGGAGCTTATGTTCCTAATTCCACGGATCCAGGAATACCTCCTTCAATTCAACAGTACTCTCAAGAATTCTTGCGGGAAATACAAGAAGAGAAATGGGCCAAGGAGAAGGGTAATTCCCCTCCTATTCCTGAGATTGATGATCTTCATGATCAATTTCCCCAAGACATTCCATCTATTTACGGAGATGAAGCAGAACAACAAGAAGACAAAAGGTTAGATTTTGAATCTAATACCTTAGAAGAACTGCCTCAATTTCCAGGCCCATGGGAATCTGAATCTCTCCAGATTAGAGCTCCCACAATACTAGTAAGAAATGAAGACTCAGTGGTTCCAAGGAACACGGATGTCGTGAAGAACACTAAGGTTCAGTGTCATCTCACTGTAGAAGAGCTGCTCAAAGCAAAACCTGAGCTTTGGAATCATGTGAAGGATCACGTTCCAGAACTTGATTCCAACATGCCAAAAGCAAGCTCCAAGCAGAGGGTACCAGAGATACCTCTAGACAAAATAGGGGACATGTGTGAGGGTGAAGAAGGTAATACTTATCTTCCAATCACCTACCAAGGTTACACAACCAAAGCAATCATAGATTCAGGTGCTGGTGTTGCCATTGCGACCACCTCCTTGTGGAAGCAATGGGGCAAGCCCACATTAAGACCAACTAGAATGAAGCTTCAAATGGCTGATGGTCATTTTGAAAGACCTCTAGGATTGCTAGAAGGGATCACTCTAACCACTTGTGGTGTAGAGTTTGAGCACACATTTGCTATATGTGACTTTGAGAAAAATAATGTCTATGAGATGATCCTAGGAAGATCCTTCCTACGACGATTGCAAATAGTACAGGATTGGGGAACTAACTCCTTGTACTTACAGCACTTAGGGGTCACCACCAAGGTCAATTTGAAGGATTACACCTTCAGAGATGTACCACCCCTACAGTGGAATTCTATCCACAAAGCGAAAGAAGATTCCATCTCTGTGCATTCTGAAAGTTCACCTGATCCATCATGGCTGCATGAAGATACTCATTTGTGGATGTGCAAGGTCGCAAAGGAAGAGGAAAAACGTTTAAAGGCAAGAGAAGAAGGAACTTCGCTAGGAGATAGACTAGTTAGAGACCCAGCCTACACACCGATGATCTTTCCAGATGAGGAGTTTGAGCCTCATGGCTGGCCAGAAATCTTAGCCACCATGGACATTGCTGTCAATGAGGAACAGTGGACACCTCATTGTGATGAGGAGGGTTATGATATCTCAGTGTTCATGTGTCAACCCTTGCTAGAAGAATGTGACCCTAGTGATGTCATAGAAGAAGAAGAGAATGATGATGATCTGGAGTCTATTGTGATGGATAGTTGCTTTAACTCAGAGCAGCACTATCTAGAAGATATAGGAGTGTTCACCCAAAAAGAAGAAGAACCTCTCACAAGTATTAAAACAGTAAACTCAAAGGATGGAAGTGAGAGTAGTCAAAAGAAAAAGAAAAGAAAAGCAGTGAAACAAGAAGAGGAGGAATCATTGTTTGAAGTACCAGAAAACTTCAAGAAATATGAAGTTGACGACCGCAAAATTTTGGTACGAATGCCTAAGAGAGAGGCCATCATAGGAGAATCATATGATAATAAAGAAAAGACCAAGAAGATTGTAGTGACCACTGAAGAGAACGAAGAGAGATGCACATATATAGGAGATGACCTAAGTGCAAGAGAAGAAATGGAGCTCATAGCTCTATTAAGGGAATATAGGGATGTGTTTGCATGGCACTATAGAGACTTGAAAGGGGTAGATCCAAGAATTTGCTCTCATACTATCCCCATGACTGCTGATGCTAAGCCCACCAAACAGAAGCCCTACACATATAATGATACCTATGCAGCCAAAATAAAAGAAGAAATTGATAGGTTGATTGAAGCTGGATTCATCTATGAGATTGAGCATACCGAATGGGTGTCCCCCATTGTTGTGGTACCCAAGAAGAACGGGAAGTTGCAAGTGTGTATTAACCTTAAAAAAGTTAATGCCGCTATGATTAGAGATAGTTATCCACTTCCAATCACAGAACACCTATTGGAGCGTGTTGCAGGCAAGGAAGTTTATAGCTTCCTTGATGGATTTTCAGGTTACAATCAAGTAGCCATTGCCCCAGAAGATCAACACAAAACAGCTTTTGCTACAGAGTGGGGAATCTTTGCATTTCGTGTGATGCCATTTGGGCTCACCAATGCACCAGCAACATTCCAAAGGCTCATGTGTCATGTCTTCAAAGAGTTCTTGCGAAAGAGCTTAGAAGTGTATGTGGATGATTTATGTGCTCATTCCCAAGAAAGAAAGTTTCACATCCCTGAGCTCAGACAAATCTTCAACAAGTGTAGAGAATATCGAGTGTGTCTGAACCCAGAAAAGTGTGTGTTTATGGTGCGTCAAGGTAAAATCTTAGGTCATATTGTTTCTAAGAATGGAATCTCAACATATGAAGATAAGGTACGAGCCATAGCGGAGCTACCAAGGCCAAGGAATATTAAAGAGGTACAAGCCTTTATGGGCCATTGTGGATACTACCGTAGGTTTATCCACATGTACGCGATCATAGCTAGACCCCTTTATGCCTTGTTGTCTAATTTTGAGTGGAACGACGAATGCGAGAATTCTTTCAACGAACTGAAGAAACGTTTGTGCACGGCACCAATACTCACCACTCTTGATTGGAATAAACCCTTCCATGTCCATGTGGATGCATCCAATCATGCCATAGGATGTGTGCTAGCACAACCCACAAGTGAAGGAAACTTAGATTTGCCCATAGCATATGCTAGTAGACAGCTCACTGCAGCTGAACGGAACTATACCACAACTGAGCGAGAGGGCTTAGGCATGGTATATGCTGTGAAGAAGTTTAGACACTATTTATTGGCCAACAAGTTCAAGTTTTTCATTGATCATCAAGCTTTGTTATATTTGGTCAATAAACCTTGCAATACTGGACGCTTAGTAAGATGGTTCCTCTTACTAATGGAATATGACTTTGAAGTTGTTGTCAGGAAAGGTAGAACCCACCTTCGGGTAGATCACCTTTCTCGCATCACTTCAGGAGAGTCACCGCAAGGAGTGTCTGACGAATTACCCGATGCTTATCTGTTCAATTTAGAAGTTGTTCCTAAATGGGCAAATAAGTTGGTACCAGTCCTAACCTTTGGCCCTACAAATAAGAATGTCAAAACATCACAAGAAGAAATTGTAAAATCACAAAAATATCACATATTAGCAGGAAGCATGTACAAACAAGATACTGAGGGTGTATTAGCTTGTTGTGTGGAGGATGATGAACATAGTAGTTGGTTGCAACAGGCCCATGAAGGAATGCTAGGAAATCACTATTCTAAACAACGAACATTGCAGAATCTAAAGCGTTTAGGAGTGTATTGGCCTAGCATGGACAAAGAAATACATGAATGGATTAAGAATTGTCCAAGGTGCAGAGAGAGACCCCCAGTGGAGCATGTGACCCTTTATCAAGTGTCATTAATTCCAGATTGGAGTGCTCCATTGGTAGAGTTTATGAGATCGGGAAGATTACCCAAAGAGGCTAGTCTAGCAAGAAGACAAAGCATGGAGCAAGAGGCTCAAGGCTACGCCTTAGTAGGGGACAACCTATACCGAAGAGGCAAAGATGGTTACTTAAGACTATGCGTTCATGAATCAGACTATTTAAAGGTCTTAGAGACTGCACACAGCGGTGTTGCAGGTGGACATTTTGGTCCTGACCGAGTGATCAAGACCATTCTATTCTCAGGACTTTGGTGGCCCACTCTTCATATGGACGCACATACCTATGTGAAGAAATGTGACACATGCCAACGTGCACAATATCCAGTGAGAAAAGACGAGATGCCCTTGAGGCCAATGATGGGAGGACGTGCATTTTCGAGGTGGGGCATAGACTTCATAGGTCCTATTAACCCCCCAGCTAGAAACTCCCATGCAGAGTACATCATTGTAGCCACAGATTACCTTACAAAGTGGGTAGAAGTCAAAGCCACAACAAAGAATGATGCTCAGACTACGGCTAAGTTCTTGTTCGAGAATGTGTTCACGAGATATGGACTACCAATAGAGTTGGTGAGCGATAGAGGCACCCACTTCTTGAATGAAGTCATTGAAAATCTTCTCCAAGAATTCTTGGTGATACATAAGAAATCTGCCCCCTATCACCCACAAGCCAACGGACAAGCCGAGAGTACCAATAAGATCCTCTGTAACGTATTGACAAAACTGGTAAATAATAAACGCTCTGATTGGGACAAACAACTTCATCATGCTGTTTGGGCTTATCGAGTTGCCTACAAAACGGTACTCAACGCCACCCCATTTCAGATGGTCTTCGGACAGAACGTTGTGCTACCATTAGATTTCTTAATCCCTGCCTTAAAAGTAGCACAAGAGTATGAGTGGAATGGGCATGATTTGTCCTCTAGGATCTTTGATCTCGAACGCTTGGGTGAGACGAGGCTACGAGCGGCAGCAGGCATCTACGCTGCAAAGAAGAGGCAAAAGGCATACTTTGATGCACACATCAAGGATAAGGGATTGAAAGAGGGAGATCTAGTGTTGGTATACACACTAAAACAACATGCCCGTAAGTTGGAAAAAAGAGGATACGGACCCATGATCATTAATAGAATTTCCACTAGTGGTGCAGTTCAGTTGGCCACGCTAGAAGGAGATATCTTGCCAAACTATATTAGTGGCTGTAGAGTCAAGCTATATCAAGAACCTCTTACTGAGGATATGCTAATGAGACTCAACACTGCTAAGAAGCAAAAAGATGAAGAGTTAAGAGTGAGAGAAGAAGCACAGGTAGAGGCCAGAGAGCGTATTAGGTAAATAAGTTAAGGCGATTAGGCCTAGAAGTCAACTCAAAAGCCCCAAAATATCACATGGATATGTGTCAAAAGTCAGGCATAGCGACTTCTCAGGTCATTGACCGAAGACCCTTTGTGACCATAGAGATAGGACAAGGGAAGGGTGCAAGGACGGTGAAAGCATTGATTGACTCAGGTGCAGCAAGTAGTGCAGTTAGACTTTCCTACTGCCAAGACTTGGGGTTGAACATCAATCCCATAGAAGCTTATCTCATAGGATTGGGAGGTGTGGAAACCCCTTGTTTGGGCGAGGTGGAACTTCCCATCTACCTTCAAGATGTTCCAATGAAAGTCAAAGCGCTAGTATGTCAAGATGAGAACCTTACAGAACCACTTGTCTTGGGTCAAGATTGGATCTATGACCATGCAGTTAACTTAAACCTAAGAAGTCAAATTCTTCAAGTTTGGGTACATGAACAATGCATTACATTAGAATTAGAGAACTGCATGCTCCTAAATCATGGCACCACACACTCTCTTAGTTCTTGCAAGACTAATCATATGAAAGAAGATGTTGTATGTGTCAAAAGCTCTATGATGCAGAAGGAGTCAATCGTGGAAGACCAGGTTCGAAGGCGGGTGGATCTTTCTTCTTCTCCAAAGAATCAAGTAGCCACAGTAGTGAGTCCACCACACAAGCAAACACAACCGTTCACGACAACTGCTACATCAAATAGAAAGACACCATTCGATAAAAAAGCAGTTCCGAGCATGAAGCAGAGATGGGTATGCAAAGGAGAGCAACCACCAACCTTGCCCCCACAAATCCCATCCATGCAAACCAACCAGGCCAGAAGACGAAGGAAGCAGCTCAGACAAGCTCAATCACAAGGTATCCAACAAGTTTGGGTGCCTAAGAAGTTAGCTGCAGCTCAACAAGGGCAATTACAGATGAGGGTACCTAAGAAGCTCCTACATCCACAACAACCTTTGTTCTCCCACATGCAAAAGGTTTCAACAAAGAAGCCCAAAAGAGAAAAGGGTAAGGACCACGTACAGAGACCAAAGGAAGATCAAATCAGCTCTTCAACATTAGTAGGAAGACATGCAAAAAGGATATGGGTTTGGAAGCCAAAAGGGCAAGTAGCCTCCACCGAACCAAAGCGTCAACCACACTGGATACCACAGTTCAGAAAACATCCAAAGAGAAAGACGCCTGAAGTGACCTCTACAGTGCCAAATGATGTTCTAAAAAGGACTCCCATAAGGAGGATTACATCAGTTCGAGACTCAATGGATACCTCCACCAAGGTCGGCATCAACCTCCGCAAATAACATCGAACGCCTCGAACGAGCAACAACCATGTGCTCCTTGCACAACCCTGTCTTTTGCACCATTCAGCTCATGCATTTCCAAAGTATGCATTAATATAGGGCCACATTACATGGCCGTGCATAGACACACTTGAGAATCCCACGCACAAGAGCACAGTGACATATGTCAAATATTTCTATTGTGCTAACTTTTTTGTTCTTGTTTTGTGATATCCTTTTCCTCCAAAAAAAAAAAGAGGGAGAAAGAAAAGCGGGAGAGAGCTTGTTCCCAGGTTTGGCTTATGAAACATGAATGAGTCATGCTTAGTTGAAGGTGGAACTGTTGATTACTAGGCATTTATCAATTTGGATAGAAGTGTGTCTCGGCCAGCAGTGAGATTATTGCTGCCTTATCTGGTAGATGACAAGCATTTGGCATGAACATGGCATCTACAACTATGATTTTCTCTTACCATGGTAGGAATGAAGAGCTTGAAGGTCCGCAACTTGAGTAATGCTTAACTACTTCATGTACCAGAGCACCCAAGGAGATATCTGCAAAGGGTAGTTCTGGAGGAGAAGACTCCTGCATATGGTGAGCTAAAGAGAATATGTGAAACTCAGCTTGGTGTAGTTACCCGATGTTGCTTGCCAAGGAATATAAAGAAATTCAATTCTCAGTATTTGACAAATGTTGCTTTGAAAAGAGGAGAGAGGATCCACCACTCAAACGATCTCATCAGTGGACAAGCAACATGGACATTCATCAACAATGTTCCATCCCAAAGGCCGAGTGTACAACACGAAGAGACAAACATCCATCAACCTTCTCCATGGTAAGTATCTTTACTCTGGAAACACCATAACCATGATAGTTTAGGAAACCTCTTCGTCAGCATACCCTTGAGCACTTAGCTCAAGACCCGCAATTTTTGCACCATACTTCTTCCAATGCATTTTCCAAGTAAGCATGCGTAGGGCTACATTACAAGGCCGTGCACAAGGCACATACGTTTTTCAACCCAGGCACGAACACACTTACCCATCATTCATTATGGGTTATGAGTAGTTGGCATGACTGCTCTCAACATCATCTTTGGAAGAGCTAGCGGATGTCATGGGAACAACATCCCTATCTCGGAAGCAAATTGAAGCCAGTAGTTGCTCCAAATCACTCTTGACAACCTCTTTTGAGCAACTTGCAGTTTTGAAAGCTCACAACGACACATTCTTGCTGGAATCCAAGGAACCAGCTCATACAACGGATAGACACCACCTCTCAAAGCACTACATGGAACAGCCCTTCCAACAAGGGTCTGTCAGGGACGACAGACTCGAGAGGGGGGGGAGTGTTGAAGCTCAAAGTCAAGGACAAAGCATGGAAGCACATCAAAAGGTGGACACACAAGGAAAGGGAGCAAGTAGGGAGCTCCAAGAAGTGTATGTCAAATTTTCAGAAGAATCCCCTACGAAAATAGTGATTTTCATCACTAAAAACCATTGTAAATACCATTATCTATCTTTAGTAACTCCATTTTGTTCAAGCCGAGGAGTCCTCGAGCTTGAGGAGTATTAAAAGTACCATCGTACCAATTTTCATAATTTTTAGACTTCGTTTGAGCCCTCAAATAAGCCCTGGAACCTAATTTTTAACTAGGCCGGACACTAGGTCTCGACAGGGCCAAAACTAGTCAAAAAACTATAAAAAGAGCTAGAGAGCTCATTTTTGGGGTTAGCTGGAGAGAGAATAGAGCTTTTGTAAGAGAACTCTTTGCAATCTAAACTTTCCATTGTTCCTCTCTTTGATCTTACTTTGTGCGCGTGTGTGTGTATGTGTGTGTATGATTGTGTACTTTCACTCACGCACTTGTGCCTTCACTTGCTCGTGGTCTTCATACCGGTCCTCACGTCTCCGCGGATTGACAAGTAAAGGAGGTGGTGCTTACGCTTGAGCTACACCATGTTTATCCAATTGGTGCAACTTATCCATCCAATACATAAATGAGTCTTTCGGTAGTAAACACTTTTGGATCGCAATCTAGAGACTTGGAATTGTAAACTCAAACAAAAGGATAGCTTCTTGTCTATAAAGTAGTTGGAAAGGAGTGTTGCCTACTGAAACCTTATATGATGTCCGATATGCCCAAAGCACTGTTCTGCCCTAATCATTTGATTCTACAATCCGATACCAAGCTCTTGATCACTAGAAGGTAACTTTTGAATTTATGAACTCTAAACTTTGCTTACTGTTTTGAGTTTTCCCCTTCTTTTCCAGCTCCAATAGTCTCCTAGGCTAGTATATTATGTAAATTTTCTTACTTATTTTACTATGTTGACTTTTACTGTGAATTACCTCTGGGAACAAGCTTAGGGTCCACGTAGTAAGTTGGGTACTTTTGAGCCTACTGAACTACTTTCTTTAGTCTTTGCTTCTACTCGGTTGGTGCAGGATGATCTGGTTGCTATAGGTTCTGATATTCTTGCCACGACCTTGTAAGAATAGTTGCTAATGGGTCCAAATATTTGTTGGATATTCACTAACTAATTAGACATAAAGACCTGAAGAAAAAGAAAGACAAAGAGAAGCAGAAACAAAGCAGTCAGAAAACCAAAGCCTTAGTGAAGGGACAAATTCATGCCTGTAATATACACAGTAGAAACTTCCAGAATTATGAGTTTGTTGAAACTCGGATAAAAAATTGTATATAAGAGAGTGGAGAGATAGATATAGAAGAGTCCACAATAGAATCCCGTAGGGAGAAGAAAATGTATGTGTAGAAGACGCCAGAGATTGCGTATGTAGAGATGAATAACAGAACCTGAAATGTCGGGTATTCATCTCAGAGAGATGGTAAGGAGAAACTACTCAGTATAGGAGAGTTCTTATGACTATGAGCGAAGTGAGGCCAAGTCATTTTGTACACATCTTCTCTAATAGAAAACACATGTTCATGTGGAAATATCTGAGCGCATTATTCTTGTGTGAAGAATTCTAAGTGATTTCATGTTACTGTGAAAGTTAGTTAATAGTTACAGTTTTCTCAGTATACACTTTTACGGTATTTCTACAAGTTAGATCTAACTGTATAGTGTAAAGTTTTGTATGAGAGATAGCTCATCTTGAAGCTACGAGTCTCTACTACAAATTGATCAAAAGACAATATAGTGTCTGACCGTAAAGGCATCTAGAACTGGTGAAGTTTTTTCTTAAATTTTGGAAAGAGTTCATTTACTGAAGGAAGATCAGAGATTACTTTTTAACTTCATGTACACACATTTGAAGTAACTACAAACAAAATTGCAATTGATTCCGGTAACATTCCAGTACAATTACGGTGAGATTCTGGTGACAGTCCGGTGAAGTTCCGATGATATTTCGGTGAGTTAAAAACTCAATTTTAACACAGTTAAGTAGCGAAAAGATTATTAAACTGTAAACAAACACAGTAGTGTAAAGTCTGAAGTAAATCAGATCAGAATTGAAGCCTGAAGGAAGGCGAAGTTTTCTCTGAAGTGAATTTTTCGAATTTCACTAAAACACAGTTGTAAAGTTTTCAGTTTAAGAATTTTGCTAAGCTACTGATGATTATAGAGGTGTTCTAATATCACTCTAGCTTAGTTCTTGTGGCATGGCAAATTCCGCAGTATATGCTGCGCCAACAAGTGGTATCAGAGCAGTAAGATCAACAGGTAGTACCAGAACAAAAAAGGTTCTGAAGAGGAGAAAAGGTTTCTCATAAGAAGAAACGGAAAGAGAATTTGAAGCATTCTCATAAAGAAAGATCAATGTTGAAGATATCAACAACAAACGGCATCAAGATGTATTCCGAAGTCATTTTCAAGGTAAAGATTTACGAAAGGTAAAATCCTTTAACGTTACACTCATCGGAAGTAACAGAAACAAGAAGATCATGGCAGATCATATCTCAATTGATAAATTGGACAGAGATAACTATCCCGCATGGGTAATGCGAATGGAAGCTTTACTTATGAGTAAAGACTCAATGAAATAAAGACTTTACTTATGAGTAAAGACTTTTGAAGACGACAGTCAACCAAAGAAAGAAGAACTAGAAGCCGTGAAGCTGTGCAAAAGAAAGATGCAACGGTAAGAGTGTATATCTACAATACCATTACAGATCATTTGTTACCACACATTAGAGGTATGGAGAAAGCGGAAGATATATGGAGAGCATTGGAAGATCACTTCCAAAACACTACTAAAGCTAGAAAGGCTAGCTTATGGTTGGAGTTTACAACGTTCAAGAAAAACCAAAGTCAAAGCATTAGTGATTATGTCACTAAGATGAAGGACTTAGCAGATAGTCTTGGATCGATTAACGAAGATATCGAAGATCACAGGTTGATAGCGCAATTGCTTGTTGGACTGAGAGGAGATGAAAGGTGGAAACCTTTCGTACTCTGAACTGAACTTTCTTTAAATCATTTTGTACCAAATTTAAATCAGTTGCTTCGACTAATGCTAACATTTGAGCAAGATTTGAAGACAGACGGAGATAAAGGACACATTTCTGCCATGTACGCAAAGAGTAAGAAGAAAGGTGATAAAGGTAAAGAAAAAGATGAAGATGAAATGACTACTCAAGCAAATTATGCAAGAGGAAGAGGAAATGTCAGAAAAAGAGGTAATACAAAAGGAAGAGGTAATCAGAAGAAGGCTTGCTGGATCTGTGGATTAAGCAATTACTTGGCTCATGATTGCTGGCATAATTCCAAAGGATCAAGTCAGAATCAGAACAACAATAGCAGAGGTAGAAGCGGAAGATATCAAAGAGGTAGACAAAGCCAAAGAGGCGGATATGGTAGAGGTGCAGCAAGAAGTTGGGGACAGAATCAGTCTCACAACACTACCTACTACAACTATGCAAATGATACTCAAAACGACGATCATACAACATTGATGATGAACTCGATAAGTACGTCAGAGAATGAAGACCTCAAGGTATTCTATATTGACTCTGGTTGTTCAAATCATTTGTCAGGAAATATAGAATTGTTATCAGAACTGGAAGGAGGTATGTTAAATCATACAGTACAGACAGGTGATAATACAAAACATAATGTAAGGTCAATTGACAAGGTAAAGTGTAAGAATGGAGCTGACCTGCTAACAAATGTTTTGTATGTTCCAACAATCCTGAAGAATCTAATCAATGTGGGACAGATAGTAGAAAAAGGTTTTCAAGTCAGGTTTACAAATGAAGGAGTATTTGTTGAAGATCCAGAGAAAGGATACAAACAAATTGTCCATGGTAAAAAGGAAGGAAAACTTTTTACTCTTAAAGTACAAGGGAATGATGATCAAGCATTGATCACACATGGTGATGAAGTTTTTACAGAATTGGACCTCTGGCATAAGAGGTTAGGACACTTTAATGAAAAGGGAATCAAAGCTATGGTAGAGAAACAATCCGTGAGAGGATTACCAAACATGAAGAACCAACATATGATTCACAAATGTGAAGCCTGTCAGATGGGAAAAGCCCATAGGTTACCATTTCAAAAAAATGAGTACAAACATGATGGTGTGCTAGAGCTAATACATACAGATGTATGGGGACCAACAAAAGAAGGTTCTATCAGTGGTTCAAGTTATTATGTTCTTTTTATTGATGATGCAACAAGATGGATAACTCTTTATGTTTTGAAAGAGAAATCAGAAGTGTTTGGAGCTTTCAAGCATTTTCATGCATATGCTGAAAAACTTACAGGACAAAAACTCAAAAGACTAAGTTCTGATGGAGGAGGAGAATATTTTTCTCGAGAGTTCAATGATTATCTTTGGAATGCAGGTATCAAAAGAGAAATAACTTGCAGGTATACACTGCAACAAAATGGAGTAGTAGAAAGGAGAAACCGAACTCTAATTGAGTTTGCAAGAGCAATGCTAAAAGAGAAGAATTGTCCAAATTATCTTTGGGCTGAAGCTGTAAATACAGCTACATATCTTGTAAAGAGATTACCATGTACAGCTTTAAACAGGATGACCCCTTATGAAGCTTGGTGGGGTAAGAAACCAACACTTGATCATTGTAAAGTGTTTGGGTTAGTCGCTTATGCTTATGTACCATCTCAACTTAGACATAAGCTTGAACCAAAAGCTGAAAAATATGTGTTCATCAGATATGATGAAAAGCACATGGGTTATAGGTTATGGAGTCCTCTAACCAAACAGTTTATTGTTTCCAGAGATGTGACATTTGATGAAGGAAAGAGCTGGTATACAGATAAAGAGCATAGTGTTGAAACACTTGAAGAAGAGATAAGAAGAAATGGAAAAGGTAAATCACATATGCAGGTAAATGGAGATGAAGATCATATGCAGGCAAGTACATCCAGGATCGGATCAGGTATGATAAATGAAGATGGATCGAGATTTGATGAAGATGTGTATTCAGATACACATGAAGAGTTTGAACCAAGAAGGTCAAACAGAGTAAGGAAACAACCAACAAGGTATTCCTATGATACTTCGTATTTGAGTCAGAAAAATTATGCTTACATAGTTAAGGAAGATGAAGAACCTCAGAACTACAGTGAAGCAAAAGGTAAATGTTGTCAAAGGCTATGCCCAGACGCATGGCATAGATTATGATGAGACATTTAGTTCGGTGGCAAAGATGTCAACCATAAGGACATTGATTGCTATAGCAACATCAAAAGGATGGAAGCTAAGTCAGCTGGATATAAAAAATGCAATTCTGAATGGATACATATCATATGAAGTCTATATGGAACAACCTGAAGGGTTTGTAAGTTCTAGTTACCCAAATCATGTTTGCAGACTAAGAAGAGCACTCTATGGATTGAAGCAAGCTCCAAGAGCTTGGAATTACAGACTTGTGAAGTATCTCAATGACCTTGGATACCAAAGTTCGAAGGCAGATGCAAGTCTACTCATCAAGAGAATAGATGAAGGTACGATCTACATTTGTATTTATGTAGATGACATTATAATCACAGGTACCTCAGATGAAGGAATCAAGGAGGTAAAGAGATTGCTTGAAAAAGAGTTTAAGATCAGTGATCTAGGAAAGTTATCATACTTTCTTGAAATGGAAGTCACATATACATATGATGGTGTATATGTTTCACAAGAAAGGTATCTGTTAAACTTACTGAAAAAGTTTAACATGGAGAATTGCAGAGAAGCTTCAACACTGCTTGAAGTAAATCATAAACTCAGCAAATATGATGGTGCAGAGTTTAAAGATATGAGAAGGTATCAATCTCTAGTGGGAAGTTTGATTTATGCTACACTAACAAGACCATATCTTAGTTATGTAGTAGGAGTTCTCTCACAGTTCATGCATTGTCCGAAAGATCAACATTGGGTTGCAGGACAAAGAGTTCTTAGATATATCAAAAGAACTATAAAGGAAGGATTATATTATCATTTTACGTCAAATATAAAGCTGAGAGCATACACTGACTCAGACTGGACAGGAAGTCAAGATGATAGAAGATCAACACATGGGTATATGATATACCTAGGAGATAAGCTTGTCAGTTGGTGTTCAAAGAAGCAGCATACAGTGGCTTTATCGTCAACTGAAGCTGAATATAAAGGACTTGTGGAAGCAGCTAAAGAAGTGATATGGATGCAGACCTTGTTCAAAAGCATGGGTATTGATCAAGGTATACCTATCATACATGGAGACAATATGACCTCGTTGTATCTTGCAGCAAATCCTGTATTTCATGCAAGAACAAAACATATAGAGATTCAATATCATTTCCTGAGGGAAAAGGTAATGGAGAAGGAGATTGAAATAGTATTCACTCCTACGAAAGATCAGATTGCATATATTTTGACAAAGAGCTTGGATGGAATAAAGATAAGCAGATTAAAAGAAGGCAGGAATAAAAGAAAAGAAGAATATATGAAAGACCGGAAGATGCTAATTAGTGATTGAGGGGGAGCTGTTGGAGATTCACTCACTAATTAGAAATAAAGACCTAAAGAAAAAGAAAGACAAAGAGAAGCAGAAACAAAGCAGTCAAAAAACCAAAGCCTTAGTGAAGGGACAAATTCACGCCTGTAATATACAGAGTACAAACTTCCAGAATTATGAGTTTGTTGAAACCCGGATAAAAAATTGTATAGAAGAGAGCGGAGAGATAGATATAGAAGAGTCCACAATAGAATCCCATAGGGAGAAGAAAATGTATGTGTAGAAGGTGCCAGAGATTGCGTATGTAGAGATGAATAATAGAATCTGAAATGTCGGGTATTCATCTGAGAGAGATGGTAAGGAGAAACTACTCAGTATAGGAGAGGACAGTCCAGTGACAGTCCGGTGAAGTTCTGATGATATTTCGGTGAGTTAAAAACTCAGTTTTAACACAGTTAAGTAGCGAAAAGATTATTTAACTATAAACAAACACAGTAGTGTAAAGTCTAAAGTAAATCAGATCAGAATTGAAGCCTGAAGGAAGGCGAAGTTTTCTATGAAGTGAATTTTTCGAATTTCACTAAAACACAGTTGTAAAGTTTTCAGTTTAAGAATGTTGCTAAGCTACTGACGATTATAGAGGTGTTCTAATATCACTCTAGCTTAGTTCTTATGGCGTGGCAAATTTCGCAGTATATGTTGTGCCAACAATATTCCAAAGTTACAACATTGGCCATAGATGCTTTGAGTTTGGATTTCTTTTTCGTCCGATCATACTCCTTGGCTTCTTCGCATTCAAACCGTTTGTGTTCATACTGGAGGCAGAATTGACATTGTATAGGTTGATTTCCAAAATTGCCTGGTCTAGGTGGTCTAACACATAGCCTCTTCCATATTCTTGAAAATTTGGACGAGAAAATTTCTGCTGGTCCGAAAACTATTGTGTGTTTGTATGCTACATTTGTCTGGATACCTGTACATCTTGGCTCTCAATCCATTGTTCGGATTGAACCAAAGGTTTATAACTTGCTGAGTTACCCTTCCATGAAGGAGATTCTACTTGTGCCAAGGCTATTAGTGTGCTTTTTGCTTTAAATCTACATTCCTCCATACTGTGATTATTCTTATTACAGATAGTGCAATATACCTAATTAAGTGCATAGTCAGTAGTAATGTGGCTCACATTCCAACAATGTAGATAAGACAATTGCTGAGCTTGACTAGTGCTTTTGCTTCATAGCTAGATTGGTCTTCATAGAGCCCAAATTGTCCAACCGTATTTTTCAATCCACTCTTGTTGCTAGATCGATTATTTGATCGAGCGTTCTAGTTTGTTCCAGTGTGTACATGTAATTTTTTTCCGTCATAGACCATTTTGGTCCATCCATGAAGAATTCATGTATCATCTCTTCGGAGGGACATTTATCTATAGGGAAATATTGCATCATAGATCTAAAGTCTGATGCATATTGTTCCACTGTCCCTTTTTGCATCATGTATTGTAGAGTAGCATAGAGTTCCAAAATAAATTTTGGTGATCCGGAATTGTTCCAAGAAAGCCTCTTTTAACTCGTCATACAATGAAAAATGGTCTCAAGAGTGCTCAATGATCCATTTAAGTGCATCTCCCGCCGGAGTAGCTTGGAACACCTGAGATTTATGATCGTCATCTTGTAGACGTCAATGATTACAGTATACTGGTTTTTGAATGTGCACACATGCACATCCCGATCTTCATTTGTTTGCCCATAAAAGTGGGTATAATTCAGCCCTGAAAGTTTATTTTGGTATGCCATAGTATCTTCAAATTCTTCTAGGATACTAAGTCAAGTAAAAGGAACTAGGGCTAAATCCAACTCCGATTGGTGTTTGCTACCGCCACTTTGGCTTGAATTCACAGGGCACTCTTCTTGCTGCTGCTGGCTCTGCTGGTCAGCTCTGCTCAATTCCCCTTGCCACGAAGCTTTCACTAACTTGCCATTCCTCCACTCAAATATCCAATCCTACAAGAGTTTCAAAGATAGCACTCCATTCTCCACCCACTACAACGATTCTTCTAGGATATTAGGTGCTTCAACAATTAAAATATCTACAAGACTTAATGTTGCTAAAGTCATGCTTAATAAATTCACCCAAGTACTTATGACATTAATTATTTTTTAGGTACTCCTTACGGCTCCCCAATAGCATCAAATCAAGAAAAATTACATCTCTGAACCAACCCCATCCCATTGTGGTCAGCAAATGTTTATAGGCTGAAAATGTCTATGACAAACATAACAACACCTTTTCCAAAGGTAGGGTACGAGAACAGGGATTATAATTGTACTATTATAATCATAACATGTGATTATGTTCCTTAACTTCATACTAATAGATTGTGAAATCTTCACAATACACAGAGACTCAGAGTAACTCTCGGAAATAGATAGACATCAAAAGAAATATATATGCAAAAAACTTGTTTATTATAGATAGATTCTGCTTACACTTCTTGATATCTTACATTGCATTATGACACTCTGTGCTTTTGTAATTATGTAGTAAAGATCCTCATATGATAGAATTTCTAGAATCATCAATGCACTCACAGAGATACTTCCGAATACTGCACTGTAATGCACCACACCATTCTCTTCTCCGTAAGCTCTTCAGACCGTTCTGTATATCGGAGATACTGAATACCTGATTTTCCAATCTTTTGGTAACTATTGAAATCTTAGTATAAATCCCTTTCATATTTCAAAGGATGTTACAAAAGTATGGTGCTCCATGTTGGCTGCTAACACAAGCACTTAGGCTTACTTCATGTACCAAAAATCTTGGATCTCTTTGAAGGATCATCAAGAATCAGTAGAGCCATCCATTTTGGCATCATGGTGTCTATATAAGAATTTTTTTGGCACTCGGAGATAGATGCGATAGAGAGCTTGTTGTATCTTCTTGTTATATTTTTGTGTTTGGGCTAGTACCTATGTGGCAGATAGCCCATCTATGTATTTCAGAGTTTTGGCTAGTTGGCGACGTAGTTGTGCACTACATTTTGAAGCTTTTAGAGAAGTGTGCGGTTGCATTTGAATGCTTAGTTCTATTTTTTTGAGGGCATATTGGCCTACTTCTCTAATGTTTGTTGAACTCTTCTTCAAATCAATCATCACTTGTACTTGTGTTTTGTGTTAATTGAATTTGCATATAGTTAGTGCGTGTATGACTATCATTATGCTCTTGGAGTCAATCTCAGTGGTTGATTGCTACCTTGTTGTGCTATTAGTGGAAAGGGAGCCTTGCTAGTAAGAGGAACAAGTAGAAAACCTTAAAGATGGGAAAGTGGCAACAAGGAGGTCGTGTGGGATCATTCGGGTTGTGTGTCTTGTCGCATTATTTCATACTCTCTAATTCTTTGTGAATCTATTGATACGATTTTGATTCATTAAAACCCTTTGAATTCCTCATGCTTGTACTCTCGATTTGTGAAGTGTCTCTTTGTAGTGGCATGTTATAGGGTTTACTTCCCCAAGGAGAGCCCTCCCTTGAGTAGAGGGTGTCTTGGGAGGTGAATCTACTACTCTTCTTAAAAGAGGTCCTAGGTCTCACTTCTATAGTAGAAAATGAAGAAAATAAGAAGAAAGGATGTGGAAAGGAAGAAAGAGTAGAAATGTGAAGAAGGAGAAGTGGAAATTTTAGTTTTAATGGAAACCTTGAAAACCCCTAACCATGAAATGAGGTTTTTTTCCTATTTGTACTAAGTCAAGTACCTATCTAGCTATCTAAAGTTATGTATAAGATGGAAAAGTACTTAGACATGTGCAAGAAGCACCAAAAGCATGTACCTCAAGAAAGAGCTACCATTGCATGCATCCGACAAGAAATGAACTCGGCAACGATGCCAAAAGTGTACAACTCTCGTCATTATAGTGCTCCAAGAAGCTCATTGTATTGCAAAAGCCCAGATATGATGCTCAAAATACTTGTCATCTTTAATTGATTAATCCTAATGAATGAGAGCTCTTCCACTTACATAGACTTTTTAAGATCTGTATCCACATTGCAGTGTCCTACACAGTGTTAAAAATATTCTTTGAAAGCCATTTAGAGATTGAAATGGTGGCAAAGAAAATAGGAAAATTGATATGGCTATCCTACTCATGCCATGAAGCTTGAATACTACTCGACTTGGAAATTGTGGGCCCAATGACTACTAAAAATAGGATTTTATGCCAAAACTAGGCATTGTTATATGTATTTTGGGTAAAAAATGAAACAAAAGCATAATATGAGGAGGTATTTAAGATGGGAAAAACTTGTAAACCCCTTCCTTCTTTACTTCCATGCTTGTGGTCCCCATTTACTACATTCTTCATCCTTTGAATGAGCTTTTTAATCCAACTTTTGAGCTTTGTCCAACACACATGTTAGGATAAATCAAGCCTTAGGGACACAATGATTTGATTAAGAGCCCATATGAATGAGTACCCCAAGGATTGAAACCAAAGGTTGAAGCATGTGCCAAGGGTAAATCAAGGGTGAAATGAAGACTATTATATAGCATGTTATAACCCTTATCATGTATTTAGCCTTCTAAACGCATGATTTATACAACAATATGTCATATAGTCATGTTCATATATTCTTTGACATCCTTTATTTTTCTCTCTTATCCATATCAACCATATGTGACATTCGTGGGAGAATTTTTTGTTAATCTCCATGTGAAATGCCAAATGGCCATTGCAAACTTTGTATATATTAGTTATAATCAAACCATATAGTGGCTTGGTCAACCACAAACTATATTGAGACCATCCATTTGTGAAACCTGTGTATAGTGAAATCATGCTATCTGGTTATTTGAGTCTATGTTGGCTTTTATAGATCCACACAAACGATCATACAAACACATCTCGCATAGAAGAAAACCACCTTGATCACTTGGAAACTTCATGGCACCCAAGTGTCTTCAACAACATATAGATTTGTAGTCTAGTGACTCACCATGCAAGGCACCACATGTGAAACTTTCAAACCACCAATGACACATTCAATGAGGAAATCTATAAACAATGCTAAAGCCATCATGGTGAAAATGACCTTAGACTTGGAGGAGGATTTTCTAAACACAATTCTAAGACACTCGAGGTTGTGACAAATTACCTTTTTGGATTTAGAATATGACCTTGAACTTGGAATCACATACAACCTATTATGAATGGAATGATTAGACCAATGGTAGTCCCACATCATCACTAATCTCATTATCGAGAAGATCCAAAGCTTTGACGGTCGCATTTACGATAAATCCTAGATCACCAAAGACTTGGCCTTAGAAGTTCTTTTTCTACTTTGTAAAGGGGACATTTGATTCAGAGAAGCACCAAAATCCCTAATGAAACATTAGTTTGCAAACCCAATCATCAATCGCAAGTATTATGTAATCTCCCACTATATGGATGCAATTTTCTTATAAAGAATGGAGCATATAAGCATTCTTATTGAATTTAAATACATTAGGAAGTTAGATTTTTAACCATGATACAAGCAGTTGAGCATCATTGACCAATTGGTTATAACACTTTTCTCTTCAACATACTCAAATCTGAACTATTTATGGAATCCAAATAACTAGATCCTTCAATGAAGATTGGAATCCACATATATGCCTTGTACCAGCATGCTTTGACAAATACAATGATTCAACAAATTACCGAAATTGATAATGTCACCTTGAAGGGGAAGAAGATGAGTGAGATTGAAAAAATGTCAATAGCCCTACTACAAGAATTGAAGTAGTGTGCTTAGGTCTGCATTTCATACCATGACAATCAATCTATAGAGTCCATTTGAACATAATCACCCAACATCCATTTTAATAGAGCACTTGTGCAACATGTATTGAAAGATAGTATCATGACTCCCTTGACCACTTCCATAGTCAAGGCCATCAAGCTAGTGCTTTAATTAAAGAGGAAAACAATGGATACCCTAACATCAAACCATACAACACCATCCACCAAACCTACAACACCATCCACACATATTGTCACAACTGAACACCCTTAGGATAAATGACGTTGTCATATATGAGCCTGTTGCCCCAGGTACCACAGACGCACGAATGCAGAGAATAAAATACTCAAAGACAGAAAGAGATAAGAGACGACACCAAATTGGGTACAATCTCCCCCCACATGCTCTGATGGACACTCTACCAGAGCATGCGTATTTATAGTAAATTCCTATTACGTCTTGAATAGAAGATACATGAGGGCCGCGCTCCGAAAAGCGTGTTTTTGCTTTATTTACAAGTTCGTAATTTTCTATTTTTACAAAAACGTCGCTTTCTAAAGCGGTCCATTATTTTTTACAAAAATAACTAAAGATAACCATCTTCTAAAAATATTCTTCTAAATATCTCCAAGTCCATGCGCGTTCACACCCTCATGGATCTTCATCTGCTAAATCAAAACACAAAACACATTAAAATCCTCAAGGCATTACACCTTCATTCCAAATATCCCATAAAGTATAACATGCCGCCCAGTTGACGAGCAACTGACCTCAGTTGATAAAAAATAAAATAGACATGGATGGCCAATCACATGTCGCATCACTGAACAATCATAGGCATGTGCCATGTAAATAAAAAAAAAACATGCATGGAACTGGAAAACTGGAATTTAATGTGATTGTGAATGATAAGCAGAAATCAAATGATGATAATGTGGAATTAGTGGTGTTTTGTGAATCCATTGTGATTCTTCGAATGAATGATTTTTATATTTAATCAAATATCTATGGTATTGATTACCTGTGCGTGTAGTAGTAACATCATGATCAAGTATTTTTTTTGGAATTAAAACTTCAGCATCCTCTTCTAACAATGGAGGATCATCCAAAATAGGAATGAGTGGTAAAATTCCTTTAAATGGTTTCAATAAACTAATATGAAAAGAATTATGAATATTCCAATGAGAAGGTATATCTAATCTAAAAGCATTCTCATTAATTTTTTGAATAATACGGAAAGGTCCATAATAACGTGGTGCAAGTTTTACCTTAGGATGTTGTAGAATATTTTTCAAACTTCGTTTAATTATGCGTAACCGAACATAATCATTTTCATTAAATTGTTTAGCTGCTCGTTTCTTACTAATATTACGGGTATAACGTTCCTGACTCTTTTTAATATGCTCATGAACCTCATGAAGTATAGAAATATGATCTTGTGCAAAAGAATCAGCCATAGGTATGTCAGTTTGAATGATAGACATGGGAGTAGGAAGCTTTTTACCATATACAATTTCATTTGGTGCACGTCCAGTAGTGGTATGTGTTGTGTTATTATATGCAAGTTGGAGTAAAGAAAGTTTCTCATCCCAATTAGTTGGATTATCTAAAGAATAACAACATAATAGATCCAAAATAATACTATTCGTAGCTTCACTTTGCCCATTACTTTCAGGATGAAATGCAGAACTAAAATCTATTTTAGAGCCTAAATTTTTAAATAATGCAACCCAAAAGTGATTACAAAAAGTGATGTGGAAAAATACATTTAATAAATAATTTGGCAGCTTGAGGTGCAGAAAGAGTTTTCGTACAAGGAATGAAATATGCTTGTTTACTAAACCTATCAACAATTGTCCAAATCATATCATGATGTGATGAAGTTGTAGGAAGAACAATAATAAAATCCATAGAAATTTGTTCCCATGGCCCATTAGGTATGGGAAGTGGCATTAATAATCCAAATGCTTTACCATGATGTCTTTTGACACGTTGACAAACAATGCATTGGGAAACATATTGTGTAATATCCTTTTCCATATTTGGCCAAAAGAAGAATTTTTTACATGTAGAAACAGTACTTTGGATGCCCCTATGACCCATATATGGTGGTTCATGCATCTCTTTCATAACAAATTCTTTAAAATCTTGTGTAATACATAGCTTATGATCAAAATACAAGAATCCATTATGAAATGTGTAATGGTCTTCACTAAATGTAGTAGAATTATTGAAAGCATTCCATGTTTGTGAGAAATATAAATCAGATGCATATGTAGGAATCATCTCATGAAATGAATGAATATGAACCACAGAAATGTTATTAATAAAAACAATATTTGTTTGTGGGGATGGAAAACGACTCAGGGCATCAGCTACAACATTAGCTTTGCCAGGTTGATATTGAATCATAGGCTGAAAATTTTGTATGTATGAAGCCCATTTGATATGTCGATCTGAAATCAATGGTTGATTCAGTAAATGTTTAATAGCTTGTTGGTCGGTTTTGATTATGACTTCTGTACCCATGAGATAATGTTTCCAAATTTTTAAAGCATGTACAACTGCCAAAAGTTCTTTATCATATGTACTGTAGTTCTTTTCAGAAGGTTTAAGCTTCCTACTTTCAAATGCAATGGGATGATCATTTTGCATCAATACAGCACCTATACCTGAGCCACTAACATCTGTGACTACATGGAAAGGTTGTGTAAAATCAGGTAATTGCAAAACAGGTGCATGAGAAAGTGATTGTTTAAGTTTTTCAAAAGATTGTTGTTGTGGCAATCCCCATGCAAATTTTAACTTTTTCTTTAATAATAAAGTGAGTGGGAGGGCTAAATAAGAAAAACCTTTTACAAACTTTCTATAAAAACTAGCTAATCCAAGAAAAGAGCGAACATCATTCACCGATTGTGGTATAGGCCATTCTTTAATTACTTTAATCTTCTTTGGATCTACATGAACTCCTTGACTTGAAACAATATGGCCTAAGTACTCTAATTCTCTTTGGAAAAGGTAACTCTTTTCAGGATTTGCATAAAGTTGGTTGGTGCGTAACAAATTAAAAACTATTGCTAAATGCTTTTCATGGTCATCATCATTCTTACTATAGACAAGTATGTCATCGAAGAAAACAAGAACAAAAGCTTGGTATTCAAGAAAAATATTATTCATCATGCGTGCAAATGTAGCAGGTGCATTGGTAAGTCCAAAAGGCATTACCATGAATTCAAAGTGACCGGTCTGAGTTCGAAAGGCAGTCTTAAAAATATCATTTGGTGACATTCTTATTTGATGATACCCAGATTTAAGATCAATTTTACTAAAGACACGTGCTCCACGAAGTTTATCTAATAAATCATCTATCCTAGGAATAGGATATCTATTTTTTATTGTGATCTTATTGAGTGCTCTATAATCAATGCACATCCTATAAGTCTTGTTCTTCTTCTCTACTAAAAGAACAGGTGCTCCAAAGGGAGAAGAACTAGGCCTGATAAGTCCTTTGTGAAGTAAATCCTTAACTTGATTGGTTATTTCTTGTTGATGCAAAGGTCCATGCCTATAAGGTGCTTTATGGGGAGGAGAACTACCAGGAATTAAGTCTATACTATGATCAAGGGATCCTCTCGAAGGTGGTAGTTTAGAAGGAAAATCAGCCATAAAACAATCCTTATAAGAATCCATAAATGATTTATGGGTATTAGGAAGTGGATGTAGATAATCGACTATGATATTGACAAAAACAATACATGAATTGTAGCCTTTTCAGAATGCACGTTTTACTTGTGTATGACTAATTAATGGGAATGGTTGGAAATCATGTATTGTAGACAAACAGATATCTTGATGGTTAAACTTAAAACGCATGGTGTGTGTATGATAATCAATGCATGGATTATAATGGTGACGAAAAGGCATACCAAGTATAACATCATAGGACTGCAAAGGAGCAATTAAGAATGTGCGTTTATCCATGTATGAGCCTATACAAATTTGAACATTATGCACTTCACTTGTAACATTATATCTGTTTCCTTGGAATGCATCCTTAACTTTGTACATAGAAGGAAGTGGGGTTAATTGGAGATCTTTGACTAATATGTGAGAAATAAAGTCATGTGAACTACCATCATCATGTAAAATATTAACAACTTTACGATTAATAGTACCTTGCATGCAAAGTAAAGAATGAATAGAAATTGTGTTACCCAAGGTACTTAGATCCTGCTCCAATGCGTCTTCAGTCCAATCAGGTTGAATGTCTTCAAATTGAATATCTTCAGGAACCACCTCCATGTTATGTACTTTAGCTCCGCCAGGTTGCATGTGGTTAGTTGTGAACCTACATCTAGCTTTGGTATGACCAATCTTACCACAATTCCAACAAATGATACGGGACCTCTTTTGTTGGGCATCCATCGTCGTAGTTTGAAAGGTTGGAGGTTTGGTAGGGTGTAAGGGGTTTGTCTTGGGGATTGGGGAAAAAGTGGATTGAGGAGGTCGTTGAAAAATAGGTGGTCGTTGAAAAGTAGGTGGACGTTGAAAAGGAGGAGAAGAAAAAGTAGAAAAGGAACGCTTGAGTGGAAAAGTGGGTTTGATTAGTTGTGGTCGTTGACGTGTTTGTTGTAAGCGAATGGACTTAGTGATAGATTGAAATTCTTTCTCAGCATCATGTGCAAAAGAAATAGCTTCATAGAGCGTCGTTGGACGTAAGGTGTTGAGCTTAGCTTGGATTCCCATCTCCAAACCATCTTCATATTTCCGCTGTAAAGTATCTTCAGGAATCGTTTCAAGTGAACGTATAAGTAATAAACGTTGCCAAAAACGTTCAGTATAGGTAGAAGCAGTATCTCCATCTTTCCATCCAAAAGTCGTCCAAGAGCGACGGGCCTGTAAGTGAAACTGAGGAGGAAGGAAGGACTCCTTGAGCTTGTCTTGAAAGGCTTGCCATGTGGTGGGGCGATCTGTGCTATGGCGCAAAACATTCCACCATAAGTGAGCCTTTCCCACTAAGTAGTTGGTTACAAATTTCACTTTTTCCTGTTCAGAATAAGATTCATCAGAGTAGAAATCATCAAACTGGGATAACCATGAGAGAACAAATTGGCCATCTTTTCGTCCGTCAAGTCGTGAAAATTGGAAATTTTTGGCACCAATCTTGGATTGTGTTCCTTGCTCTTGGGCGGTAATAATGGCCTTTACTACCCGGACTAGGTTATTGTCATCGCTTTGTAGCTGTTGGAGTGCAACATCACGTTCTTTTATTTCATTTTGGGCATGTTGAAGTTCATGTCGTAAAAGTTCGACTTGTTGCTCAATTGATACCCCAGGGAGGGGTGAGGAACTAAAATCATCGATATTTTGAGTAGTGTCCATGGCCGTATGGAAAGATGCAAAACCTAGGTCTAAACATAGGAAAAGATGTTTAACAATAACATTTAAATAACTACTACTACTACTACTAATAATAATAATAATAATAGTATTATTAATAAATAAATAGAAGTATTGTGATAAATAAATAAAAGAAAAATAAAATAAAAATAAATAAATAAATAAACAAATAAATAAAAGGAGAGAGAGATAAAAGTTATGTTAAATATTTATTAAAAGGAATAGAGTATCAAAACGAGGAAATAGCCTAGTGGATAAAACTTATCTCTTGGTAGTATGAGGTTGTGGGTTCAAATCCCCTACATACTAAATAAGGAACTATGTGGGTTAACTAGGCTAACTAGGGAAATAACTAAGCCCTTATTGCCACTCATATGTTAGAATTGGTTCGCGCGTAGCCAACGGCTGCTAACGGAACCAAGAGAACCAAGAGAACCATGAGTGCCAGAGAAGCCAAAGTTATGCCATAGTTCTATGCCTTAGTCGATGCCTTAGTCGACGCCTTGGAGTAAGCCGAAGGAGTAACCGAAAAGGAGCACAAGGGAGCACAGGGGGTACAGAGGGTACAGAGAGCACAGAGGGCACAGAGCGTACAGAGGATACAGAGAGCACAGAGAGCACAGAGAGCACAGGGGGTACAGTGGGTACAGAGAGCACAGAGAGCACAGTGAGCACAGAGGGTACAGAGTGTGACAGTGTGAAATTCGAAAAACTTGACCGGCGTAACTAAAACCAAAAAACTTCAAAAAAACTTAATGAACGAAAAACCTGGACCAGACTGTTGAGATGGATGCCGATTCGTGAACGGATTGGATGCCACAAATCGCAATCAAACGCCGCAACTAGACCAGATGGTTGAGATGGACGCCGATTCGCGAACGGACTGGATGCCACAAACCACAATCAAACGCCGCAATTGGATCAGACGGTTGAGATGAACGCCGAATCGCAAACAGACCCGAATGCTGCAAATCGCAATCAAACGCTGCAACCACCTCCGCGAACGTCTTGGCTCTGATACCACTGTTGCCCCAGGTACCACAGACGCATGAACGTAGAGAATAAAATACTCAAAGACAGAAAGAGATAAGAGACGACACCAAATTGGGTACAATCTCCCCCCACATGCTCTGATGGACACTCTACCAGAGCATGCGTATTTATAGTAAATTCCTATTACGTCCTGAATAGAAGATACATGAGGGCCGCGCTCCGAAAAGCGTGTTTTTGCTTTATTTACAAGTTCGTAATTTTCTATTTTTACAAAAACGTCACTTTCTAAAGCGATCCATTATTTTTTACAAAAATAACTAAAAATAACCATCTTCTAAAAATATTCTTCTAAATATCTCCAAGTCCATGCGCGTTCACACCCTCATGGATCTTCACCTGCTAAATCAAAACACAAAACACATTAAAATCCTCAAGGCATTACACCTTCATTCCAAATATCCCATAAAGTATAACAGAGCCAATCACTGTAGTGAAAAATTCCTTATTATCCATATGTACTATGATCACTTATAACCAGTACTAGTAAATATCATCCCTCCCTACATTGTGTCACATGAAAGTATAGTACTTAATGTCACAAGGAAGGAGATGAGGAAGAGAGCTCACACACACACTCTCACTCTCAAGGAGAAGCACACACACACATTGAGGCAAGGAAGAATGATCTTCTTCTTCTTCTTCTTCTTCTATTACATAAAAAGGAATGTACAAGAATGACCTAAAAAACAAGAATACAACAAGTGCAATATATAAAGATCAGTACATAAGGAAAAACCTAATGTCTGTGGATGAGTGAGCTGGCAAGAAACAAATGTGCCATCACTCTCGGTAGATAAATCTAATGAAGCTCAATGACATATCCCTGACATATACTGGCGTGACCACTATACATGTCAAAGAACAAAAAATTGGTACGTGTCATCCTGGATCATCACATGTTGAGCTTGATATCTCAACACTCCCCCTCAAGCTCAATGCCATATCCTGTAATCCAAGCATCTCCTGAAACTTCTTCAACTTCTCAGCTCCAAGTGCTTTGGTGAAAATATCAGCAACCTGCTCATTTGTTCTCACATAAACAAGATCAATATCACGTGCTAATACCTTCTCTCTGATGAAGTGATAATGTACCTCGATATGCTTTGTTCTAGCATGGAAAACAGGGTTCTGTGCTAATTGTATGCTGCTAAGATTATCACAATAAATAGTGATAGGCTTTCCCACTTCCACACCTAAATCTGCAAGTAGCATTTCTAGCCATGATGCCTCACATGCTGCCATTGCAGCACCTCTATACTCAACCTTTGTACTCGACAAAGCAACAGTGGGTTGCTTCTTGCTGCTCCATGTAATAGCTGCACTCCCAAGTGAGAATAGAAAACCACTGGTAGATCTTCTATCTAGAATGCTACCAGCCCAATCTGCATCGGTGTATCCATAAACCTGTAAATCTACACCAGCCTCATAAAACAATGCATAATCCAAAGTAGCACTCACATAATGTAGAGTGTGCCTCAGAGCATCCAAATGTGGCTTCCTGGGAACCTGCATAAATTGACTTTCAAGTCCAACAGTGTAACTTAGACCACGCCTTGTAATTGTGAGATATATAAGACTTCCCACAATTTTCCTGTACATAGTAGCATTTTCCAATGCTTCACCTGATGTAGTATCCAACTTCAAATTATGATCTAATGGCATAGAAATTGGCTTACAATCAGCCAGCCATACTTTTGTAGCATATTCAAGGCATATTTCCTTTGTGACATCCATATACCTGTTTCTGTATGTATAAACTCAATGCCCAAGAAATAGCGCAGCCCGCCAGGATCTTTCATGTCAAATTCCTGCATAAGAAGTTGTTTTGCCTCTTTGATTATTCCTTCATTATCACCACCTACAATTAGGTCATCAACATAAATAGCCACAATAGTGATGCCATGATCAGCCTTCCTTGCATATAGTGAGTGATGTGCATCACACATAGAAAACCCAATGCTAGTTAAGTAATTAGCAATCCTTGCATGTCATGCACAAGGGGCTTGCTTCAGCCCATACAAAGCCGTTTGCAACCTACAAACATATTTTGGATGCTTTGAATCTTCATATCCTTGTGGCTGGTCCATATATACTTCTTCCTGTAACTCACCATGTAGGAAAGCATTCTTCACATCCATCTAATGCAAAGTCCATCCTTTTGCTGTAGCTAATGCAGCAAGTGTTCTGACAATAGACATTTTAGCTATAGGACTGAATGTTTCCTCATAATCAATGCCATATGTATGTGCATATCCTTTAGCTACCAATCGTGCTTTATACCTGCTTATGCTACCTCAGCATTATGCTTTACCTTGTAAACCCATTTGCAGCCTATGGGTTTCTTTCCTTGTGGCAATGGAACCAGCTTCCATGTATCATTTCCATAAAGTGCAGCCATCTCCTCATCAATAGCTTTTTCCCAATCTTCATTACCAATTGCATCTTCAAAACAAGAAGGTTCGACATCTTGTATTACCTTTGTCATGTAGGTACAATGGGGAGCCATGTAACTATCATATCTCAATTGTTGCACTGAATTACGCATCCTCCTAGATCTTCTTGGTCCTGGGTCACTTCACCTTGTATCATCTGCATGTGCCCTTCTTACTCATGGAGTCTTCACAGAGGGCAATCCAAGTTCCTCATCAAGACTCTTTTCTGAACCACATGAATCTCCATCAACATCTTCAAAACCTACACATGTTTTACTACCAGTAGAAAGCTTTTCTTTACCTTTCTTGGATGTATTTGATGAATTTGCTCGACTAAAATTTCCACGCAATCTTCCACTCCATGGATTTGAGTTGGAACTATTGCTTGGTGATGCATCTGGTCCACTCAAAACTTGAGATTCTGCACTTGATTTTTCAGCATTTTCTTTATCATTTGGTTCAAGATTCAGTCCTTCTTTGGCATGTGCATAGAATCTTGACATTTCATCAAATACCACATCTCTGCTCACCTTCACCTGTCGTGTGAGTGGGTTATAACATGTGTACCCCTTTTGCTCAAGGGAGTATCCAATGAAGACACATTTTTCTGCTTTCGGATCAAGCTTCATCCTTAACTCATTTGGAACATGTACATATGCAATACAACCAAAAACTTTCAGATGTGATAAGTTTGGCTTTTTATCTGTAAACTTCTCCTCAGGTGTAACTTGATGTACAGCAGCAGTCGGAGTTCTGTTCATGATGTATACAACAATATGCACATCATCTGCCCAATAACAATGAGGCATATTCTTCTCAGCCATCAAGGCTCTTGCTATTTTTGCAATATATCTATTTTTGTGTTCAACAATACCATTCTGTTGTGGTGTGTACCTGCATGAAAACTGACGTCGAATTCCATGATTTTTTAGAAAACTCTTGAACTCATTTGACATGTATTCACCTCCTCCATCAGATCTTAACGTGTGAATGTACTTCCCTATCTGCTTTTCCACCATAGCTTTAAAAATCTGGAAGTGAGTGAACACCTCACTCTTCTCTTTCATGAAATATACCCATACTTTGCATGTATGGTCATCAATGAAAGTAACATAAAACCTGCAACCACCCATAGATGTGGTCTTTACTAGACCCCAAACATCTGTATGTACTACTTCTAGTACATTCTCACTAACATGCTTGTCATGTGGAAATGATGCTCTTGATTGTTTACCAAATTGACATGTTTCACATACCTTTTGCATTTCTACAACTTTGAAATTTGGTAGTCCATGGACAATCTCCTTTGATTGCATCAATTTTAGCCTTTGCAAGTTTGCATGTCCAATCCACTTGTGCCACATCTCTATATCTGCAATAACTTCTGCACCTTTTGCAAACATGGCTGCATTCATTTCAGGAATCTTCACATTTTTTAAGGTGAACATCCTACCCACTTTGTTTCCTTTGGCAACCAATCGTCCATCCTACTTGTACTCTTCTATATATAATCCATCAACATTGAACCTGACTTGTAATCCCTGGTCAACCATTTGTCCAACAGAAACCAAATTCTTTGTTATATTTGGAACATGTAGCACATCAGCAAGATGTTTTACCTTCCCATCCTCCATCGATAGTTCTATGTTTCCTGTATGCTCAATAGGATGTGATGTGTCCTCACCTGTTTCAACATATCTAGGAACTGGTAATTTTTGCAAAGTACTAAACCATTCTGCATGATTGGTCATGTGATTTGAAGCACCTAAATCAACATACCAGACATTATCATTCGATTTTGAAACACCAGTAGACATCGTATTCATCATGTGATGTTGAGCCATGAACAGCTTCTCAGAATCATATGTACTTGTCAATGCATATTTGTTTTGCGGCCTTCTGTTATTTTGGTTCTTCAACCTGCAATCACGTTCAAAGTGTCGAGGTTTACCACAATTCCAACATCGTTTACTATCATTACTTGAATCATTTCTTTGGAAATTTTAGCGAACTCTTTGGCTCCCCCTACCTCGAAATTGTCCTCTTCCTCCTGCATGATTCTGTTGTTGACCTTGGTCTTGGTTATTGTTTCCTCTTCCATTTCCAAAACCTCTACCTCTGCCTCTTCCTCTACCATAATAGAATACCTGCTCATAATTGGGCTTTCCTTGGGAGTTCAAATCCTCACCAAGATTCTTTTCTTCAATAATCAACATGGATACCAAATCAGCAAAATTCAAAATATTTTCCCTAGTCTGTATAGAAGTTTTGAACTGCTTATATGCAGCTCCTAAACCAAGAAGGCACACTTCCACCTTATCATCATCATCTACATTTACGCCAATAGATGCAAGTGACTCACATATGCTTTTGATTTTGAGAGTGTAGTCACTTACCGACATGCTCTTTTTCTCCAATGTATGCAGCTCATTCTTGAGTTGCAATTTTTGTGCCTTTGTATTGGTTTGGTACAATGTGACCAAACTGTTCCAAGCCTCTTTCGGAGTCTTGGCATCTTGTATGTGCCCAATCATGCTATCCTGTATGCTAAAAGATATCCAGTACATTACCTTTCGTGCTCCTTGATTCCATTCCTCATATGCTCTTATTTGTTCTACAGTTCGATTCCTCTCTGGTAATTGCGGAGCATTTTTGTTCTCTCCTTCAATGTACTTCCAGTAGCCTTTTCCCATCAAGAAATTCGTCATTCTGAATCCCCAAGCATGGAAGTTGTTCTTGTCCAGCTTATCACTCATAAGCTGATTCATTCCATCTGCGTTTGCCATTTCTACAGCAATTCACAACACTCCAAAACACTACAAGCAGCACTTCTGCTTGAATACTATCGCACTATGACATGACAATTTGATCTCAGAAAAACACAGTTTTCGTGTATCAACAGTACACGAAATCAGTTGAAATTCTGGATCTGGAATATATGAGTGTTGTCGAACACAACGCAAGTTATAGTTTTTGAAACTAACCTATTTTTTTGCGGGCCCCACCTTGCAGGCTTGAAACAGAAATCGAGATGGCTCCGAAACTTCGATCTGACAAAAATGAGTACCCGCTAACTCACAAAAATATTTTGAGTTCTTCTACCTTCACACCCATTTTTGTAGCAAACGGAGGTCGTTTGTGAATCGCATTTTCTCCATGCCTTGCTACGTACTTTTCACCGTCACCTTCTCCACGAGCTCTCTACAGCCACGCTGGCTCGGATACCATGTCATGACGTAGGAGATGAGGAAGAGAGCTCTCACACACACACACACTCTCTCAAGGAGAAGCACACACACAGATTGAGGCAAGGAAGAATGATCTTCTTCTTCTTCTTCTATTACATAAAAAGGAATGTACAAGAATGACCTAAAAAACAAGAATACAACAAGTGCAATATATAAAGATCAGTACATAAGGAAAAACCTAATGTCCGTGAATGAGTGAGCTGGCAAGAAACAAATGTGCCATCACTCTCGATAGATAAATCTAATAAAGCTCAATGAAGTATCACTGACATATACCGGCGTGACCACTATACATGTCAGAGAACAAAAAACTGGTACGTGTCATCCTGGATCATCACATGTTGAGCTTGATATCTCAACACTTAATGTACAGATAGTAGCCACCATCCCTTTGGATATGAAAATAGTAGCATTTGCAAAGAGAATATATGTGAAAATTCAGAGTAAGAACATTTATCCCTCTTGTAGTTTTTTTCTTTTGTGTCTTTGTACACCCCTATATGTCCTACTTCTTGCAAGTTTTTTTTGGTACTATTTCAAAAGTTCTCTCACCATACATGGTGCTTTCTTTGTTCTGGATTATGGTCTTCATGCATTAGTAGTACTATTGGCATCATATGGGGAGAAGCAAGTACAACATACATGCAGATCTAGCACTAAGTTCAACCCATTAAATTTTTCCAAACCTTACATCATTTTAAAAGTGATTCTCATCACTAAAAACCCTTGTAAATATCATTTCACCTTTTTGTAGCTCCATTTTGTACAAGCCGAGGAGTCCTCGAGCTTGAGGAGCCTTAGAAGTAGTTGCCTGCCAATTTTCATATTTTTTAGATCTCGTTTGATCCCTCGAATAAGCCCTGGAACCTAATTTTTAACTAGGCTGGACACTAGGTCTGGACAGGGCCAAAGCTAGTCAAAAACTATAAATAGAGCTAGAGAGCTCATTTTTGAGCTAGCTTCTTGTAGTTTTGAGCTTGTATGAGAACTTGGTTATAATAGAAGTGATTCCATTGTCTTACTCTCTTTGTTCTTGCCGTGTGTGTGTATGTGTGTGCATGTTTGTGTGCTTCTCACTCACACATTTGTGCCTCCACTTGCTCGAGGTCTTCATACCATCCTCATGTCTTCCCGGTTTGACATTAAAGGAGGTGCTACTCATCACTGAGCTACACCAAATTTTGGCGCTTCGAGCTTTGAGGACGAGCGTGTGATGGTAAGACGTAGAGAGGACGCGTTGGAATGGTAAGTAATAGGTAAATTTCTGATTTTTCTCCATCTCCATCTCCATCTTCATCTCCATCCTCATCTCCATCCTCATCTCCTTCTCCACCTTATATTCCCACTTCCAAAATCATTTCCCTCATTTGCCTTGTGCGAGTTTGAGAGAGAGCGAGTGTGTGTTCTTGTTTGTGTGTGTTTTTGCATGTTTCTTGCAGGTTTCAGCTTCATCATCATCTCCAGCAAGCTCAGCAAGTACGGATTCTGTCTACGCAAACTCCGAGGCGTCGAGCTCGAGCTATCACGACACACCAAAAAGTTGCCCCAATCACGATTCTGAGTGCACCACGACACTGCGCAGCCCTAGAGCTCCTAGGATCACTAGGCAGAACAGAAAAATTCACCATATCCCAACCTATCGCGACACCTCGAGGTATCGCGACACTCCCAGGTATCGTGACACCTCGACCTATCGTGACACTCCCAAGTATCACGACACCTCGACCTATCGCGACACTCCCAAGTATCGCGACACCTCGACCTATCACGACACTCCCAGGTATCGCGACACCTCGACCTATCGTGACACTCCCAGGTATCGTGACACTCCCAGGTATCGCGACACTCCCAAGTATCACGACACCTCGACCTATTGCGACACTCCCAGGTATCGCGACACTCCCAAGTATCGCGACACCTCCACCTATCACGACACCTCGACCCGACCTATCGCGATACATAGGCTTAACGCATAAAATTTTAGAGTGAATTAATTGAGTGAATTGAGGTATATTTGGGCTTAATTTTGGACACATTGGGATAACATTAGAGCCCTAGGAGTGGGCAAAAGACCTAGAAACCAGGGAGGAATTTCTTGAACCCTGAGAGCCTGTTTTGACCCCTAAGTGCCCGAATGGTCATAACTTCACCATACGAACTCTGATTGATGAGATTTTGGTCTCGTTGGAAAGCTTGTTGAGAATCCTACATGGAGTTTTAGAACATACGTGGAGTTTTAGAATCATATGCGGAGTTTTAGAACATGTATTTTTAAGTTGACCTTTAGGTGGGACTAGGTGGTCATAAGATTTTGGGGGTGCAGTGAGTTACTCCAAGGGGGGCCAGTAATTGTTGATGTGTGTCTTTCAATCCATTGTGATAAAGGAGCTATATTAACTTTAGAACTTTTGCAGGAACATTGTGTGCAAGCAAGGCAATTCAAAGCAAGCTAGCAAGGGTGTGTACCAAGCTTGGGAGAAGGCTTCCTGGGCTTGTGCAGCAGTCTGAGCAATCAGAGGATTGAGGTTGGAAGTTCTCTCAACCCTCCTTTGTCAATTCCTAGCCTAGGCTAAGTACGACTTAGGTGTGGTAATTAATTAGGGCAACTTCAGGCACGAATTAAGTCCAAGAGAACTAATCAACCAAGTGCAAGCATTAAGTAGGCCTTAAGTGCGAAAACCCTAAGGGACAAAAGTAAACTTGAATCGATCACTTATCAAGTGCGAACTTCACTTAAATATTCCTGACGATGTGATCTTGAACAAGTGCTTAACATATTAATCAACCAAAAAGAACAAAGTGATTGGTACAAATTCACCTGCAACGAGGGTGTACTTGGGACCAAGGGGGTAGATAAACCAGGCATATGAACCTCAGGTCAGGCAGACACTTAGGCCGAGACAGACAAAGCCTCAAATCTTCTAAAGCTAGTGTCAATCACATTGCTAGGTCTTGGGCCTAGCAGTTGAGTGATTACCCATACACTCCCCGATCAGAAACAAGTGATTCTGAGATGTCCTATAACATGGAGAGACCTGTAGGTAGTTCAGGGGTGGCGTACCTAGAAAAGCCAGAAGGACCTTACAAGACTCAATTGGAATACATCAGGACTAATCATCTAGGTGCTCGCATCTACGAAGACGGCCTGAGAAGATCTGTGGTCCACATTAAGAACCCCAATCAACCCCATGGATTAGAACACCCGGTAGTCAAGTTCGAAAATGGAGCATAGCTAGATAAAGAGGGGACTATTTATGTAGTCACCACTCTTCCTGATAGAACAGACGAGTTTGGAAATGTGATTGCAGAGACCGACATGGGTGATATAGAGCAAGGGAACTTAGAGAGAGAGCCAAGAACTCCCCGTGGTAAATCCGTCTTGACCAGAATCATGACTCCAGAGTGGATTCCACAGGATAATAAAAGCATAGATCTGCTTTTAAACCGAGAAACCGATGAGGCTTTTTGGAGATATAAACCTGCCCAACCTCAGGAAGTAAGTGCTCTCACAATCTATGAGTTTAAAGACCCTGATAGCCCAGGCAAAGTAACCTACCTAGACAATACATCAAAGAGGATCTTCGTGGTCACCGAGCATGGCAGACATGCCTACACATGGAAGGGTGAATTTGTTTTTCCCCAACCACGGTCCAATATGTCCTACAGTCACCAAGGAGCTGGCACCTCCCACGCTCATGGAGCTCAAGGAGATAGAAGTAGAGATAGACATGAAGTAAGCTTTGCCAACCCCCAGGGAAGAGAAAGAAGGAGAACAGGGACAGATAGAGAAGAAATTGAGAGATTTAGAGACCCAAGGAACCAAAGAAATGCTGATGATTTTCCTTTGCCAAGGCCGAGAGAACACACTAGGACCCTGAGGCCAACTCAACTGGTGAAGTCCATGAAGAATTACTTCGATGGCACTGGAGACCCTTATGACCATGTGGCAAAATTTAGGCAAGTCTTGAAAGTTGAACAGGTAGAGAACCTATTCACACAATATAATGCTTTTGGTCTAACCCTTAGGAACACTGCCCTTACGTGGTTTCAACCACTGAACGAGAGGCATTTCAGAAACATAGACCAGCTCCTAGAGGCATTTATCATTGAGTTTTCTAAGAGTGGCATAAGGCACAACACTTCCTCACTAATTCATAGCTTCAAGCAAACACCTCAAGAGACGGTCAGACTAGCAGGAAGACGGTTAAGGCAATACCTAGAGAGGTGCCCGATGCCTGAGTTACCTACGCCAGCCAAGCAAGTGGCTTTGTTCTTAGATGGCTTGTTGAGCACCAAACTTAGGTCATATGTGTATTTGAAGGACCCCAGAACTATAGAAGAATGTGTGCGCATGTGCATAGACATTGAGGATAATCTAGGCGAGGAGTTAGAGCTATCAAAAATCTATAAGGATTCGGATAGCTCTAGTAGTCTCACATCTGGTCAGTCCACATCCATTGAGGAACTTGCAGAGAAGGTAGCTCAAAAACTAGGTGTCTCTTGCAAACAAATTTCAAGATTTGCCCCAGTTAAGCGGTGCTACATTTGTGGAGGTGACCATATGGCAAATGTATGTCCCATTATGGCCCAACCCCAGGTGAATCCTAATAGCCAGTACTGCACCATAGAGTGAAGGTACACCAACCACACTGCACAGGACTACCCATATAACAAACAAACAGTTAGGCAAAATTACCCTCAGCCATATCCACAACAGGGTAGATACCAGAATCAGTACCCACCACAACAATACAACAGACCACAGCAACCTTATCAGCCACCTTATCAAGGGTAGCAAAGACCTCAACCAGTCCTAGTGCAGCAACCCCCTGCTCCAACCAATGTGATCCCAGTGAAATATGCATCTGCTGAAGAAAATCCGAACAGAGCCATAGTCCGAGTCACCTCATTGCTATCAGACAGTGATCCAAGTGACCATAGTTTTGACTCCACACATATTGATAGCCCACAGGCTTACTACATGCAGTCACTCGAGCATAACGAGTCATACTATTATGAGGACCCCAGTGAAAATAGTGGGGAGCCTGAGTATGCTAATGTCATGTACACAAACCCCAACTCTAGACCTCAACCTAGGCCGGTACGACCCCCATTTCCTAGAGGACCATGCTTCAGAGGTCAGGGAGATCACCTTATACGTGATTGTCCACTGCCTGCCCCTACACAACCCCAACCGGTGACAATTCAGGGTTTCTGTCAAGACTGCGGAAAAGAGCATCTCCTACGAGATTGCCCAAAGAACCCTAATAACATGCCTAAAATCACTCCTATCAACGTCATTGGGTTAGTGGTAGACTCTACGGGAAGTATAACATCCACAGCCCTAGTGCATGTGGTCACTAGAGCCTGTTGCTCTAGCACAATGGTGAGAACCACATTAAGAAGCTCCACCTCCTTAATGTCAATCCGCGGAAGAGATAGGAGTGATATGAAGATCGTGAATGTGAGATGAAGTGAGAGTGAAGGTGAGAAGCATAGAAATGCACACACACATACACACACACAATGAAGAGACAAGCAAGACACAATGGAAGGTGGGAAATTAGCTCTATTACTCAAGAACACTATTACAAGCTCAAAAGAACTCTAAACTCCAACAAGCTAACACTAACCAACCTCAAAAATGAGCTCTCTAGCTCTTTTTATAGTTTCTAGACTAGTTTTGACCGGTTTCACATCTAGTGACCGGCATAGTTAAAAATTAGGTCCTAGATGCTATTTGGAAGGGTAAACGATGTCTAAAAATAACGAAAATTGATACGCGCATTCTACCTAAGCTCCTCAAGCTCGAGGACTCCTCGGCTTGCACAAAATGGAGCTATGGATTACAAAATGGGGTTTTCTATGTTACATATGTTACAATAGTGATAAAAATCACTGTTGGAGGTTTTTGGACAGTATTTGAAAACATAATTATTTGAAAAACGATTCGACTGGCTCCCTGCTTTGTCATTACATGCTTCCGTGTCGTCTGTGCCTCTGGCTGCTTCCAACACCCCCCTCCCTCTTGCTTCTGTCGTCCCTGACAGAACCTTGCTGTGAGGTCTTCCGGATATAGTTCTGTAGTAGGTCTTGAGCGAGGGTGTGCTCGGAGATACGAATGCCTCGGGCCAGGTCGGCCTCGAGTTTCTCCCAGTCGATTGGTTGCGGTTCTTCCGGTGGCGGGAGCTGATAATGTGTGGAATAGACCATTCGTTCACAGGCAAATAATTGTAATAAATGAGTAGGCCTGCTTATGAATACCTCTGAATGGTATTCCCAAAAACCGGTTGTGAACATCTCTTCGAATGTCTGCTTGTAGCACGCCGGTAGGTACTTGACTCTGCAATGCCAGGCATAACACACCCGGAGCGATGGCGTCGTACTCATGTCATATGCGAGATCCAAGTTGCCATGCTCAAAGCCCGGGGTATTAACATGTGGTGCTTTGACTCGCCGGAAGACTTTAAATATCATTTGCATCATGTCAAATATCTTGACAGTCATATGTGCTGCTATATCGTCCATATATCTCAAGCGAGGGAGCCAGTGACGAATCGTTGCCATCATGTAGCCAATTGTCGGTGGTCCTGTAGGTGGCCTGAAATATGGGTAGTTCAGCCAGTCTTGGCACTGCTTATTGTTTTGTACTTTGATAGCGAAGGCAGTCCAGGAGCGGCGTCATGGCACTGGTCCCCAACACGGATTGTATTTTAAATGTAAAGGTGCCTTAACCCATGTGCTCATCATTTCAGGGTACTCCTGTAAAAGACGTGTACGCCAATCTGGTTGATAAATAGTGCCTTGTTGCGCATCCAGTGGCAAGTCTTCAGGCTCAAATTGAGTTGCATGCGATGGCTTCTTGCCAGTTCGCTTCTCGATGGCCAGCTGGTATTCGGCCATTAGCATGAAGTACGGTTTATACTGTAGCTCGTGCCCGGAGATGTACCTGCGTGGGGCCAATTGAGCAAAGTAGGGAGATTGCAAAATTCTTTCTTCGATCATGGCCATAGCATGTAGCTGGGCCTCGACTCTAGCTGAGTGCGTTGTTCCAATTTCCTCAATAGTCTTCATCCATGCGGGGGTCGGAAGTTCATACGTCATCTGGCCTTCAGCCGTGACACGTCCGCCTGGGATGGGTTGTGGCTCGTACGCTTCTTCAAATGTTTCCTCCACTAGGATGGTGACCGTTTCTTCTTCAGCCGGAAGCTCAGGTGGTGAATCTGGCCTTGGTGGCGCTTCATATACTTCAATTCTTGACTGAAGAGTGATTACCTGGGCCCGTAATGCGTTGAGTTCGTCGAAAATTTCAGGGTCCACAGGTGCTGGTAATTCTGCTGCTACTTGTACTTGTTGTGTTGCCAGTTCTCTGAGCTGTAGTAGCTTGTGATCTTCCTTTAACTTCTGATGCTCTTCGTTCATTCGATCATAGTCCTCGAGCAGTCGAACATGGTCATCTAGCAACATCTTCATTGCTTCGGATGGGATTGCCTTGAATCTGCTAGGACTTAAGGGTTGTTCTGGATGGTCCAATGCCGCTTCCAAATTCTCTCTATTCTGTTCTTGGAGTCTCTGGTTCTCCTCTTTTGCTGCGGCTAGGTGTCTTCTTAGTAAGCCCATGTTTCGTGTTAGCGTTGCATTGCGGACTGTCTGGGCTCTTAATAAATTATCCAAGTCAGCAGTGGCTTCCTTGATCTTTTCTTCGCTTTCTAGCTCCAATTTGTGATATGCCTCGCGTAATTCCTGGTAACGGGTGTTCAGGGAGGCATTCTCTATAGACAATAAATTAAGTTGCGACTGTAAGTCATTGGTTGTCCTCTGCAGCTGCTGATAATTATCACCAAGAGATGTGAACTCATCTCTTACTTTTGTCATACATATGAACATTTGTCGGAACGCATTATCTACAGTGGGTGATAGTATTAACGGGGTGCTAAATGAAGATGCAGTTGGTGTGGATGCAACGGGAACGGGGAATGGGGATGGGAAGGTGGATGATGTAGTGATTGTTGAAAATTGTGATGTGCCTAAGAATGTTTGTGCCGTGAGTGAAGGTAGTGATGGTGCAGTGGGTGGTGAGATGTCCATGTCCGTGGACGTATCTAGTGCGGTGACCGTGAATAGTGGTGTGATCGTGGGTGCTCGTGCTGGTGTAAATACGGGATTTACAAATGTTGAGGGGTACGTTACAGGGGGGGTGGCTGGAGCAGTTTGGTGGAAAGGGGGAAGAGGGGTTACAGTGGGTCGGGGAGGTGAGACAGGGGAGAAGGTTAATGGCGGGGGGAATGGGAAAAGGGGTCGTGGAGTTGTGGGGAAAGATGGAAAGGATTGGTGAAGGAATGGGTTGGATAGAAAGGTGGTTGTGGGAAGGGGTAGATTAGGGCTAATGGGAGCGGGAATTGTGGGGTGAGTGGTCATAAAGGCGGTTTCTGCAACACCACCGGCGAATGAAGGTGTGGGTCTGGGGGAAGGAGGGTGAAGAGGGGAGGCTGGATGGACGAGTGGTGAGGTCGGTACTTCTGTGACTACTGAGGTAGGTACAGTTGTAGCGCGGGGTGGGGAATCTACAATGATGGTTTCTTCGGCCAATGAACGTTCGGGAACGAGGTATGCCTCCCTGGCCTGTTCTGAAGATTGTGCTCCGGTTGGTACACGAATGTATTCGCCGGGCTTTGAAAGTAGTCGTACTCTGCGGGGGTCAAACTGTGGCAGTGGCTTTCGTTGCAAGTACCTGAGTGCCTCGTTGGAGCCTACTGATTGAACTAATTCTTTGAATCCTTTGATATATGCGTCTTCGAATCCGCCTGTGACAAGTTCTTGTTCTATTATTTTTTGGCTCTCTTCCTCTGTCAGCTGCGTGCGTGCCCAAACTTTTTCCATAGTTCTATACAACTTCTTGATAGCTAGAGTGTAAGCTGCTGCCTCATAAGTTTCATCTTCATAGGTACTTGTATCTCCATGTGTGTCGGTTTGTTGGCCTTGGCCATCTGTCTGTTCCTGCTCTTGGGATTCCTGTGTTCCCTGGCTAGCTTCGTCGTCTCCTTCGTCGTCATCGGTTGCTGTCCTTTCATCATCGGAGCTGGACACGACCTGTCCTTGTGGCTGATCCCTGGGTGTGGTAGGGTAGCTAGGCCTTTCGAATTCTTGAGAAAACATGTGCCCTTCTGAAAACTGGAACTCATTGGAGAATGCATCGGGCATCTCAAAATCAAACGTTTGGTCCAGTGGCTCGGCTTGTCCTGGTTCTAAATGCGGTATTGGAAAAGAGAAAGCTTCCGCACCGATAGTGGTGGGAAGTTCAGCTGCTGTGGTGATAGGTTCTGTGGTTGGGTCTGCTTGGGGTGCGATATTACTGGTGGTGCCCTCTGTTACCACTCGTCTAGATAACCTTATGCGGATAGGTTGTACCGTGGGAGTGGCTGCTGTTGGTGACTGCTCTGGAGATGGTTGTGGAGAGGGTGATGCTGGGACTTGTAGGCACGGGATAGTACCTCTCATCCGCTTTCTGGCTCTGCCTTTGCTAGACTTTCTAGCCTTCCTAGTGGTGCCTTTGAATGCTTTCAGTTCCTCAGTGGTCATGGCACGCTCAATTGGTAAGTCATACGCCAAGCACATATATATGATCCTGGTGAGGGCGCAGCATCCATTGATTACCTTTTTTCGCTCCCATCTATGCTGTGCCAAATAGAGCTGATCAATTATCCAGCTGGCTAGATCAACTGTTTGCGGTCCAGAACATGCTAAGTATAATCCAAACCAGATTCTCTTGTGGGGCATGGTAAAACGATCCTGAGCTGGGAAAGCAAAGTGCTGCATGCATATCCGTAATGGCTTAGAGAGCTCAGGTGTTATAGCAGAAATATCCTCCCACTTAGTTACGTCACCACGCTTCATCTGCTCTGGGACTAGCCGTTCTTTCTCCGTTGGAGTGTGTGTTCCATGAATCTTGATGGCTGCTCTGATTAAATCCTTTGAAAGATAAAATCTTTTGTAAGGTGGATCCTCCACTAAAGAAGGCAAAATAAAGGTTCCTGGGATGTCCTTATTCTCTGAGGCCAGCAAAGTGGTGATTAAGTAATAACACTTATAAAAGTCAGGTTTGGGCAGAGGATCACTGAAATACTCCGTGAAGCCGGCTCTAGCCCAAACATGAGTTAAGTCCTGGGTGTTCTGTAGGCCTTCGAATTCTCTTGAGAAGAATTGATACTTGCCCCATGTGCGGTCATCAAATGTCATATTTGCTTCAAAAATGAAGTCAGCATCAGCTAATGGTCTTGCTAGGCCTTGGAACCAGTGAGAGTTACGGTGTATCTTCTCTGTGTATCCCATAGGTGGGTTATCGATTGGCATGGGTCCCGAAAATCCTTGGAACTCTAGCGGTGGAGCGGTCGGGTGGGATTCTGCGCGTAAAACATTGAGGGGCACCGCAGCCACGCTGGGGCCTGCTTCCGATGGTCGTGCTTCGGTTTGCATGATGACTGATGAGCTAATGGAAAAGATCTGCTACAAAAGATTAACACATTAGTATGGAAATTAATTATGATCCCATTAAGGTGAGACCGCAATCCCTTTCCATAACCGATGTGTAACCCGTGTAGCCAAGTGTCGTGAAGTGATTGATGCAATGATCTTGTTGCAGAGCTAATGCAGGTCTCTAGACGCTTACATGCTTCAGATTATGCATACATTTCTTGATGAGCTTTTATTATGCATGATGTGGGGTTTGGGTGTATGATTTTATACAAGGTTTGGTTGAGGGTGAATTAGTACAAGGGTGGAGTTTAAACGGGGTGGGAGAATTGTTAGATAAGGGGGTACAAGAAGACGTTTGGATACGTTTAGGTATCCATTTCCTAAGAGTCTTGGAGTGGGTGGTATGTTTCTGCTGAGGTACAAAAAATGGTATCGGGTTTGGTGGTATTGAAGGATGAAAAGGTTTCTGAGGGGTATATATTACATGGCTTGAGGGTTGAGATATAATACATTGTTTGGGTACCCAAATCTGCATGGGTGTGGGTCTATGGATAAGGTATTTCTTGGCGATCCAAATCTGTCGAGTATTGATGCTTGTAGAAGAAGATCGAGAGGACTTTGGATGTTGATTCTGCTTCTGTTGAAACTTTATCCTGCTCTCTTCTGCAGTGTTTCCAATAGCCTGTGGTTGCTGTCCTTTTGGCACCCATATTTGTTTTGTGCCACTTGTTCTGTGATGTTGATACTGCTGCTTTCTTTGCCTTGTCTGGTGGTGTCGTCGGTCTGGGTTCCTCTGTTGTGGTTGACTCTTTCGAGGTTGGGTTTGAGAGGTCCTTTGGACACTCTGCTTTGGAAAAGAAGGGAGATCCAACACTTGCGTGACCTGCCCATTAGGAAGTGATTCGTTCTTCATCTTTAATCTAGGCCAGTCCGCAGCAAGTTTGGAGGGATGAGCACCGCAGGGTGTTGTGCTCATTTGGCCGCTGATGCAACCCACCTGACCGCTGATTGTGTTCATCTGCCCTAGCGGTTGGGTAGCTGCCCCTTCTAGTTTGCAGGAAGCCCCAGGGAAGATCTCCTGTCGTCCTTCTGATTGACAATTGTCCCTAGCCAAGCCCGAGTGGGTTGGTGTAGACGTAACGTGACGGTCTGACCCAAGATCTTCCGGTCTTCCGTCGCATGTGTTTCATAGGGTCTAGGGTTACAAACCTCAGTCCGAATGTAATTAAGGAAGTCAAGCGGTATCACTCGCTTCTGTTCTAAAGTTCCAATCTGTATGGAGCCTTGTCTAAGATTTAGGTCCACTGAGTGATCGTATAGCCAATCTTGGCCAAGGATTAGGGGTTCTATCAGGTCGTCATCGTGGCATACTAGTAGCTTAGCTGTCATGGCCACATCCTTAATGAGGATAGGAAGGTCCACCTCACCCATGCAAGGGGTTTCCATGCCTCCTAGCCCTATGAGGTATGCCTCAATTGGTCGCATTTCTATTCCTGAATCCTTATAGTGGGACCATCTAATCGCACTAGTCGCAGCACCTGAGTCAATTAAAGCCCTGAGCTCTTGGCAAGGGTTGTCGTGCTCTAGCCTGACTGTAATGAATGGTCTCCTGTCCACTATACTAGGACAAGTGGTTGACTTCACTTGACACATGGCCATGGGGTATCTGGGTGTAGTTTCCAGATGGTTATACTGCTCTCTCCCTAGTCCTTGTCTTCTCAACTTCATGCGTTTAATGCGTTCTATTGCTTCTGCCTGAGCTTCCGCTCGTATTCTATTTTCTTCCTCCTTACGCTTCTTTGCCAACATGAGTCGTCTAAGCATATCCTCAGTAAGAGGTTCCTGATATAGCTTGACTCTACAGCCACTAATATAATTAGGCATTATATCTCCTTCTAAAGTGGCTAACTGTACTGCTCCACTTGTTGAGAGTCTGTTAATGATCATAGGTCCATAACCTCGCTTTTCTAACTTATGTGCGTGTTGCTTTAGCGTATATACTAGAACTAAATCTCCTTCTTTTAGGCCTTTATCTTTCACATGTGCATCAAAATATGCTTTCTGTCGTTTCTTTGCTGCATATATTCCTGCTGCTGCCTTTAGCCTGGTTTCTCCTAATCGTTCCAAGTCCATTATTCTCGCTGATAATTCATGGCCGGTCCACTGATGTTCTTTTGCAACCTTAAGGGTTGGTATCAAGAAGTCCAAAGGAAGCACAGCATTCTGACCAAAAACCATCTGAAAGGGAGTTGCATTGAGTACGGTCTTGTAGGCCACTCGATATGCCCAAACAGCGTGGTGTAGCTGTTTGTCCCAATCTGAACATTTGTTGTTCACGAGTTTCGTCAGTACGTTACAAAGGATCTTATTAGTGCTTTCAGCCTGACCATTGGCCTGAGGATGATATGGTGCGGATTTCTTGTGAATCACCATAAAATCCTGTAATAGATATTCAATGACTTGGTTTAGAAAGTGAGTTCCTCGATCGCTCACTAACTCTATAGGCAATCCATATCTTGTAAAGATATTTTCAAATAAGAATTTTGCAGCTGTGTGTGCATCATTCTTTTTTGTGGCTTTTGCCTCTACCCATTTCGTAAGATAATCTGTCGCAACAATAATGTATTCCGCATGTGTACCTTTTGCAGGGGGGTTAATGGGTCCTACAAAGTCTATACCCCACTTAGAAAATGCACGTCCGCCCATCATGGGTTTCAATGGCATTTCATCTTTGCGAGTAGGAAATTGAGTTCTTTGGCACACATCACATCTCTTGACATAGGCCTGCGCATCCATGTGAAGAGTGGGCCACCATAATCCTGCAAAGAGGATGGCTTTGATTATCCTATCGGGTCCAAAATGACCTCCTGCAACACCTTGGTGTGCAGTCTCTAGTATGCTCAGATAATCGCTCTCATGAACACATTGTCTTAGATATCCATCTCGTCCTCTTTTGTATAGGTTATCGCCAATAAGTGAATAATCTTGAGCTTCCTGCTCTAGACTGCGTTGTCGAGCTAAGATCATGCCTTGAGGGAATGTGTTCGTCCTCAAGTATGTCACTAATGGTTCACTCCAGTCTGGTGTGAGAGACACGTGATATAATGTAGCATGCTCTACTGGTGGTCTTTCACAACAAACATGGCATTCCTTACACAACCTGTAGACATCTGCTTCCATCGTAGGCCAATATACTCCTAATCTATGCAGAGTCTGTAACGTTCGATGTTTTGAATGATGTTGCTTTAATGCACCTATGTGTGCTAATTGCAACCAATTTGCATGTTCTGATTCATCTACACAACAAGCAAGAATCTTTTGATTATCCTGTTTATATATGCTTCCTGCCATTATTTGGTATCTTTGGGACTTGGTAATCTCTCCCTCTTTGATCTTTAACCTAGGATTCTTGGGTCCATATGTGAGAATAGGGACTATAGGCTTAGCCCATTCTGGTGCTATCTCAAGGTTAAACAAGTATGCATCTGGTAATTCATCCGCTACTCCTTGAGGAGCTTCTCCTGAGGTTAATCTTGAAAGGTGGTCAGCTCTAAGATGTGTCTTTCCTTTCCTAACTACGACTTCAAAATCATACTCCATGAGTAATAGAAACCAACGTATCAGTCGTCCTGTGTTACATGGTTTGTTGACTAAGTACAATAGGGCTTGATGATCCGTAAAGAACTTGAATTTGTTGGCCAACAAGTAGTGCCTGAACTTCTTTACTGCGTAGATCATCCCTAATCCTTCTCGTTCCGTCGTGGTGTAGTTCCTTTCTGCTGCGTTCAATTGTCTGCTCGCGTAAGCTATGGGGAGATCTATGTTACCTTCATTCGTGGGTTGTGCTAACACACATCCTATGGCGTAATTGGATGCATCCACATGTACATGGAATGGCTTACTCCAATCTGGGGTAGTCAATATAGGTGCTGAGCACAAGCGTCGTTTAAGTTCATTGAATGAATTTTCACATTCATCTGTCCATTCAAAATTGGTTAAAAGAGAGTACAAAGGCTTGGCTATGATCGCATACATGTGTATGAATCTCCTATAATAACCGCAATGGACCATAAATGCCTGTACCTCTTTCACATTAGTTGGTCTAGGTAAATCTGCAATTACCTTCACCTTTTCTTCATCCGTAGAGATTCCATTTTTTGACACAATGTGTCCTAGAATTTTTCCTTGTTTGACCATGAAAACGCATTTTTCTGGGTTCAAACAAACCTGATATTCTCGACATTTGTCAAATATTTGCCTTAACGCTGGGATATGCGTCTGTCTTACACTTGAATGAGCACATATGTCATCGACATAAACTTCCAAGCTCTTGCGTAAAAATTCCTTAAAAACATGACACATGAGTCGCTGGAAAGTGGCGGGTGCATTTGTTAAGCCAAATGGCATCACACGAAATGCAAATATGCCCCATTCAGTGGCAAATGCCGTCTTGTGTTGGTCTTCTGGAGCAATAGCTACTTGATTATAGCCTGAAAATCCATCAAGAAAGCTGTAAACTTCCTTGCCCGCAACTCTTTCCAATAGATGTTCTGTGATAGGAAGAGGATAACTATCTCTAATCGTTGTGGCATTAACCTTTTTAAGGTTAATACACACACGCAATTTTCCATTCTTCTTGGGCACAACCACAATGGGAGATACCCATTCGGTATGCTCAATTTCGTAAATGAATCCTGCTTCTATCAAGCAATCTATCTCCTCTTTAATCTTCGCAGCGTAGTTATCATTGTACGTGTACGGTTTCTGTTTTGTTGGTTTTGCATCTGGAGTCATAGGGATTCTATGAGAACATATATCTGGATCTACTCCTTTCAAATCTTTGTAACTCCACGCAAAAACATCTCTATATTTGCGTAATAGGGCAACTAGCTCTTCTTCTTCTTCAGTTGTCAAATCATGCCCTATGTATGTGCATTTTTCTTCCTCTCCTTCTATGGCTACGATTATTTTCTTGGTTTTCTCGCGGTTATCATATACTTGTCCGTCATTCGCCTTTCTATTAGGCATTCATACCATGATTCTTCTATCTTCGATTTCATATTTCTTGAAGTTCTCGGGTACTTCAAACAAAGATTCTTCTTTTTCTGACATGGTTTCTTTCTTCTTCCTTTTCTTGCCTTCACTCTTAGTAGTCACTTCCGTGGCTAATCTCACCTCATTCGTAATTTCCTCGTGTCTCTGAGGGTGAGTCTCTACTTCGTAGAAATATTCTTCCTCTGATGCAAATGGAGAGTCCATGATAATTGATTCTAAATCAAAATCACTTGCATCCTCAAATGCATCAGTGTTAGGTTCACACTCTTCTAAAATCGCATCGCCCATGATTGGCTCTATCGTGAAAACTGAAATGTCATAGCCATCCTCGTCACAGTGGGGTGTCCATTGTTCTTCATTGATGGCTACATCCATGGTTGCTAGGATTTCTGCCCAACCATGGGGTTCAAACTCTTCGTCTGGGAATACTACAGGTGCATAGGCTGGATCTTGTAGGGTTCGTGGATTTTGTTCTGCACCTAAGGTCCTGGCTTCTAACCTTTCTTCCTCTTGTTTGGCTACTTTACACATCCATAAATGAGTATCCTCATGCAACCAAGAAGGATCTGATTCTACTGAGTGCACGGATTCCGTTTCTACTGGTGTCTTATGGATGGTATTCCATTGTATTGGGGGTACATCTCTATGTGAATAGTCTTTAAGATTGACTTTGGTAGTCACTCCTAAATGTTGCAAGTACAACGAATTAGTTCCCCAATCTTGTACAATTTGCAACTGACGCATGAATGGTCGTCCCAATATCATCTCATAAGCATGGTTTTTTGCAAAGTCACAAATGGCAAAGGTATGCTCAAATTCTACACCACAAGTGGTGAGAGATATGCCTTCTAGTAAGCCTAATGGTTTTTCTATGTGTCCATCAGCCATTTGTAGCTTCATCCTGGTGGGTCTTAATGCTGGCTTACCCCAACGTTTCCATAAAGCGGTGGTAGCTATGGCTACTCCAGCTCCTGAATCTAAGATGGCTTTCGTGGTGTGACCCTGATGGGTTATCGGAAGATAAGTGTTACCTTCCTCTCCTTTGCTCACATCTCCAATCTTTTCTACGGGTATCTCTGGTACCTTATCTTGTGATCCTATTGGTGAGGGAGTAGTAGCAAGCTCGGGGAATTGATTTGCTACATGCTTCCACAATTCTGGTTTTACCTTCAATAACTCCTCCAGGGTAAGGTTACATTGTACTTTGGTATTCTTGATCACTTCTGTGTTTCTAGGGATTACTGATTCTTCATTCCTCACTATTATCGTGGGTGCTCTCATACTAATAGACTTTGCTTCCCAAGGTCCTGTGAACTGAGGTAATTCTTGTAAAGAATTAGATTCAAATCTTGTGTGTTCACTCAGTTGTTCTTCCTCTACATCATCGTATATAGAGGGAATGTCTTGGGGAAATTGTTCTTGCAAGTCATCTACTTCTTGAATAGGAGGATGGGTTCCTTGTTCTTTTCTCCATTTCTCTTCTTGGATCTCTCTCAAAAATTCATGTGAGTACCTATGTATGGAAGACAAATTGTCTTGACTTTCTGTATTGGGTACTTGAGACAGGGATGGTGCATTCCTTTCCTGTGTCTCTGGGACAATAGGGTTCCTATGCTGATCCTTTTTCTCTTTGCTTTCAATCAAATATTCTAGCCTCTCCATTAGTCCTTGAAAGTGTAATTCCGGTTTTGCCATGTTATTCCAATTAAGATATCTAGAGGCTTCAAACAAAGCTTGTGCTAGTTCTACCATCTTCATGCAAAGTTTAGTTCTCTCAATTTCTAGATCAGCTCGAGGGTAGTTTTTGCTCATTTCAGCTACCTGAGGTCCCTCTTTTAATCTAGCCTGATATGCACGAAACATCATGTCTAGATTCTCTGGTATGGGTTCCGCTAAAACTGTTCCTGATTTTTGAGCTGGATTCTCTTGATTCAATTCCTATGAAGTCAATTCTTGGATTTTGGCTCTAGATTCCTTTAAACTTCCTTCCAACTCACTTATCTTTTTACTCCATTTTCTCTTTATTCTTTCTCTAGAATCTTTCCAAGATTTTATCTTTTTACTGCTAGATTCTGCAACTTCACTGGTTTCGGCTACTTTCTCCTGATTAAGCTTTTGGTTCTGTAAGAGCGCTTGGGCTCTTGTTATAGCTTGGATAGGCACGTATGTAGGGTTGGATCCATCTGCGTTATTTACAATACCTATCACGTTGATCGGTGTCACATTCGGAGCGTTAACAGGGTTCTTAGGACAATCTTTGATTATGTGCTCTTTGCCACAATCGGCACAAAAGCCTTGGATGTTATAGTACTGTGATTGTCCTGCTATCGGGGGGTGTGGACAATCCTTTATGAAATGATCTCCTTGGCACCTAAAGCATGGTCCTCTAGGGCCATGTGGTCTCTGTTGTCTTAATTGGGGCCGTGGATTTGGGTTTGTGTACATCACATTAGCATAGTCGGGCTCCCAACTAGGTTCCACTGGTGGACTATCGTAATGATATGTCTCCACGTGTTCTGGTGACTCTGTGTAATATGCGGGTGGACTATCGACATGCGTAGAGTCAAAACTGTTTGAGTGTGGGTCACTCTCTGTGATCAAAGGTGAAGAAGGCACTAAGGCCCTACTTAGGTTCTCTTCTGCAACAGCATATTTGACTGAGATGACATTCGCTGGTGGGGGTGGCTGCTGAGCTAAGACAGGTTGAGGTCTCTGTTGAGCCTGGTATGGGTAGTTCTGAGGAGGCCTATAGTAATAAGGCTGAGCATTGTATTGGCCTTGATACCTACCTGGCTGTGCGTATGCTTGCGGGTAGTTCTGTCTCACGGTTTGTTTGTTGTGCGGGCAGTCCTGAGCCGTATGATTCGTGTATCTTCTCTCAATTGTACAGTATTGGACACTAGGGTTGGCTTGAGTTAGTGGTGCATTGGGACACACATTTGCCAGATGATCACCACCACAGGTGTAACAACGCTTGTTTGTTAGCACCCTAGGTTTACTAGAAACTCCTAGTTTCTGGGCCACTTTTTCTGCTAGGTCTTCTATTGAGCTAGACAATTTCGTGGATGCTAGAGATGAACAGTCTGAGTCCTTATAGACCTTTGAAAGTTCCAACTCGTCTCCTAAGTTGTCTTCAATGTCTATACAAATTCTTATACATTGCTCTAGTGTTTTGGGTTCTTTTAGGTACACGTAGGAGCGTAGTTTAGAGCTCAACAAGCCATCTAGAAACAATGACACTTGCTTAGCTTGTGAGGGTAGCTCTTGCATTGGACATCGTTCAACATATTGTCTAAACCTATGTCCTGCGAGTCTAACTGTTTCTTGAGGGGTCTGTTTAAAGCTATGAATCAACGAAGATGTGTCATGTCTAATCCCACTTTTAGAGAATTCAGTGATGAATGACTCTAAAAAGTGATGGATGTCTCTAAATTGCCTTTGTTGCAATGGTTGGAACCAAGTTAAAGCTGTATTTTTTAACGTTAGTCCAAATGCGTTGTATTGCGTGAACATGTCTTCTACTTGTTCGGCTCTTAGTACTTGCTTGAATTCTGCGACGTGGTCGTAGGGATCTCCTGTCCCATCAAAATAATTCTTCATTGATTTTACTAATTGAGTGGGTCTCAATATTCTTGCGTGTTCACGTGGTCTAGGTAGAGGAAAATCATCTCTACCACCTGGTATTCCATGATCTCTTTGTCTATCAACTCTATTAGTGTCCGTGGTTGTTCTATCTCTCCCTATGGGATGAGTGAAGCTTACTTCTGGTCTCTCTTTATTTCCCTCTCTTTGATTTCCATGGGCTGAGGATGTTCCTGCCCCTTGTTGACTTGTATTCATGTTTGTTCTAGATGGAGGGAATACCAATTCTCCTCTCCATGTGTATGTGTTTTTAGCGCGGTCGGGTACCACAAATACTCTTTCTGAGGTCTCATCCAGGTATACAACCTTTCCAGGTGTATCCGGGTCCTTGAATTCGTATATAGTGATGATACCTACCTCACTAAGTATCTCGGTCTTGTATCTCCAAAAGGCTTCATCAGTTTCTTTATTTACAAACAACTCTATGCTTCTGTTGTCTTGAGGGATCCAATCCGGGATTAGTACTCGTGTCAGTACAGATTTCCCTCTAGGTGTTCTAGGCTCTTCTAATGGTTCTTTTCCTTGAGGTTTTACTTCCGTCTCTAGTTGAATCACGCCAAACTCGTTGGTATTGTTTGGCTGCGTACTTAAGATGTACATTGTTCCTTCCTTGTCTATGTACGCGTCTCTCTCGAATTTCACCACTGGACGTTCCAATCCAATGGGTTGATCGGGGTTGTGCATTTGCACCACTCGTCTTTGCAAACCATCCTCATAGATGCGAGCACCTAATCGGTTGGTTCGGAGAAACTCTAGTTGTGTTCTATAGGGTCCTTCAGGTTTTTCTAAATAGGCTACATTCGACCCTCCTTCTGGTCTTTCTGTGCTAAATGCCATTTCTGAATCACTAGTATCTGAGCTCTCGTAGGGATAACTAGTGTTCAATTGTTGAGCCCACGATCGTGCAGTAGTTCTTACACTTGCCTCTGATGATCTAAGGCTTTGTCGGTCTGACTTACCTATATGTTTGCCCGATCTAAGGTTCATTAATTTTCTTCAGTACACGCTCAGATCGTCACCGATTCTTTGTTATTACTTTCTTGATTCTTTTTAGATTTCTTTAGATTCTTGTCTTAATGTATGCGTCAGGAATTCGACTTTCCGTGATAATTTTGAGTTCTCGTTCCATCAGACTTAGGTTCTTTCCTTTAGGTTTGCGTGTCGCACACCTTTACTTTAGTCTTGAACTTGAAAGAATTAAATATCTTGAACTTGAGGCGTTCCTATCGTCTTAATCCACAATGCTAACGTTTATCCTAAGCTAAGAATTGACTGAGGGGGTTGAGTAATCTTCCAACCTCGAGTCAGCTTTTTTCTGGTTGCTCTGATGCCCAAGAAGCCGCGCTTCCCAAGCTTTGTGCCCTTCACTGCCTTGCTTTGGTTGTCTTTGATTGCCCTTGCTAGACCTGGAAAAATCCAATATCAGACCAATTCACAGTTGGATGATCAAGCACTTAAATACATACACCTTTTAAGTCCCTTCCCTTTTGCCCAACTTTTTAATGCTTGCCCCCTGGCTTTCAAGTCCCCAAACTAGGTCAACCTCAAAATAGCTCAAAAAACGGACTTCGGATGAAAAAGTTATGACCGTTCAGGCCCTGGGGGGTAAAAACTGACAAATAGGTTTTTCTCCAAATATGAGCTAAGGGGTCTCCTATGAGTCTAATCACCCAAAAATTTCCCAAAAATAGCCCCAAAATTGGCCAAAAAATGAAACCCTAAAATTTGCGATGGGGGTGCACAATCGCGATGGTCAGAGATAATCGCGATGGTCTGAGACCGTCGCGATGGCGTGAGGGTGCACCGTCGCGATGGCGTGAACTTGCACAATCGCGATGGCGTGAACTTGCACAATCGCGATGGTCTGAAAGTGCACCGTCGCGATGGCGTGAACTTGCACAATCGCGATGGCGTGGACTTGCACAATCGCGATGGCGTGAACTTGGACCGTCGCGATGGCGTGGGTTTGCACAATCGCGATGGTCTGAGCGCGATGGCGTGAGCCAATCGCGATGGTCTGAATTTTTGAAGAGTCGCGATGGTCTGAAGTGCACCGTCGCGATGGCGTGAGAGTGCACCGTCGCGATGGCGTGAAATTGCACAATCGCGATGGCGTGAGAGTGCACCGTCGCGATGGCGTGAAGTGCACCGTCGTGATGGTCTGAAGTGCCACGTGGCACCGTCGGCGCGATGGCGTGAGCCAATCGCGATGGCGTGACACAATCGCGATGGTCAGAGACCGTCGCGATGGTCCGGCCAAGCCGTCGCGATGGCGTGAGCCAATCGCGATGGTGTGACACAATCGCGATGGTCAAAGACCGTCGCGATGGTCCACCAAAATGCAAATTTTGTGAATGCAGCTATGGATTCCTAGAGGCGCTGGTGTCGCCTACACGCTGGTGTGGTCGCCTTCTCCAAATTCCGAACTTTGCAGACCATCGCGATGGTCTGACACAGTCGGAAATTTTTGACAGAACTGGAAATTTTACCTTTTCCAAGCTTTCCTGATGCACTGGAGCTCTGGACCTGCAAGAAAACTCAAGAAAACCAAAGTACACACAAGCACAAAAGTTCTCTCTCACTCTCTCGCATGCACAAATGAGGGGAAATGAGGAGAATGGGTGGATATGGTGAATTTTCTGATTTTTTTGGAGATGAAGATGATGATGCGGTGATGAAGATGGAGTGTGGGGGAGGTGAAAAACACTAAAATTGGCGCAAGCCATGTTTGAAGCCAGTCGCTTGTTCAATGGCTCTAACCCCATCAGAACAGCATTGCACTTTGATGGTCTATTGGATAGATTGGAGGGGTTACTTGCAAAGTCTGGAAAAGGAGCCACCTCCCAGGCTAAGGAGAGGGCAAGTGATAGAATAAGCATTCCTCCCCAGGAAGATTATGTGCCTAACTCCACTGAACCAGACACTTCTTCTTCTATGAATAGGTATTCACCAGAGTTCCTGAGAGAGATTCAAGAAGAGAAGTGGGCAAAGGAAAGTGAAGTCCCTCCTCCCATTGAACTTGTGGATGACGCACATGATCAATTCCCACAGGACATCCCTTCTATCTATGAAGAACAGGAAAGTGCCCACCCTCATGAGAGGTTAGACTTTGAGTCTAATTCCTTATAGGAACTACCCCAGTTCACAGGCCCATGGGGAACTAAGTCAACATGCATGAGAGCGCCCACGGTCATGATAAGAAATGAAGATTCGATCATACCTAGGAATACTGAGGTAGTAAAAAACACTAAAGTGCAGTGCAATCTCACTTTAGAAGAGCTACTCAAAGTTAAGCCAGAAGTGTGGAAACACGTAGCCAAAGAAGTGCCAAACCTAACCAAATCTCGTTCCCACATAGGATCCCACAGAACAGTACCAGAAATACCCTTGGATAAGATAGGATACATGAGTGAAGGAGAGGAAGGAAATACCTATCTACCAGTTACCCATCAGGGATACACAACCAAGGCAATTTTGGACTCAGGTGCAGGAGTTGCAATTGCTACCACATCCTTATGGAAGTGTTAGGGCAAGCCAGCACTCAGGCCAACGAGAATGAAATTGCAGATGGCCGATGGTCATATTGAAAGGCCCTTAGGATTTATAGAAGGAATAACTCTCACTACATGTGGTGTTGAGTTTGAGCATACTTTTGCTATATGCGACTTTAGCAAAAACCAAGCCTATGAGATGATTTTGGGAAGGCCATTTATGCGCCAATTGCAAGTGGTACAGGATCGGGGAACCAATTCCTTGTATTTGCAACATCTAGGTGTTACAACCATGGTCAATCTCAAGGATTACTCTCATAGAGACGTACCGCCTATTCAATAGAATCCCATCCATAGAGCCAAAGATGAGACTGAGTCTGTGCATTCCATAGGATCCGGATCCTCATGGATGCATGAAGACACTCACTTATGGATGTGTAAGGTAGCAGTAGAAGAAGAGAAGAGAGAGAAAGCCAGAGAGGTAGGTGCAAAAGAAACCCATAGATCAATTCAAGACCCAGCCTATGCACCTGTAGTTTTTCCTGATGAAGAGTTTGAGCCTCACGGCTGGGCAAAAAGTTTAGCAACAATGGATGTAGCCATCAATGAAGAGCAGTGGACACCCCACTGTGATGAGGATGGCTATGACATTTTAGTCTTCTCAATAGAGCCAATCATGGGAGATGCAGTTTTAGAAGAATGCGAACCTAGCCCTAATACATTTGAGGATGCAAGTGACTCCGACTTAGAGTCAATCATTATGGACCCACCTTTTGCATCAGATGAAGAATACTTCTATGAAGTTGAAGCTTACCCCCAGAGACACGGAGAAATCACAAATGATGTGAGGTTAGCCACACAAGTAGCCACTAAGAGTGGAGGAAAGAAAAGAAAGAAGAAGGAAGTCACTCCGGAGGCAGAAGAATCCTTGTTTGAGGTCCCTGAAAACTTTAAAAAATATGAGATAGACGATAGGAGAGTCATGATAAGAATGCCTAAACGTGAGGCACAAGCAGGAGAGGCCTATGATAGCAAGGAAACTACCAAGAAAATAGTTGTCGCCATAGAAGAGGGAGAAGAAAGATGCACCTACATAGGGCATGACCTGACGGAAGAAGAAGAGCAAGAGTTGGTAGCTTTGCTAAGAGAGTACAGAGATGTATTCGCTTGGAGCTACAAGGACCTGAAAGGTGTCGACCCAGACATATGCTCACACACGATTCCCATGACCTCAGATGCCAGACCATCTAAGCAGAAGCCCTATACATACAATGATAACTACGTTGCTAAGATCAAGGAGGAGATAGATAGATTGGTAGAAGCTGGGTTTATCTATGAGATTGAGCACACTGAATGGGTATCCCCCATTGTGGTTGTGCCCAAGAAGAATGGAAAATTGCGTGTGTGTATTAACCTTAAAAAAGTTAATGCTGCCACGATTAGAGACAGTTATCCACTTCCTATTACTGAGCATCTATTAAAAAGGGTAGCAGGAAAGGAAGTGTACAGCTTCCTGGATGGATTCTCTGGCTACAATCAGGTAGCCATTGCACCAGAAGATCAGCATAAGATGGCTTTTGCCACATAGTGGGGCATATTTGCCTTTCGGGTAATGCCATTTGGGCTTACCAATGCACTTGCTACCTTTCAAAGATTAATGTGTCACGTGTTTAAAGAGTTCTTGAGGAAGAATTTGGAAGTCTATGTTGATGATCTTTGCGCTCATTCCAAAATTAGACAGACCCATATACCTGAACTCAAACAAATCTTTGATAAATGCACAGAATATCAAGTCTGCCTGAACCTAGAAAAGTGTGTTTTCATGGTCAGACAAGGCAAAATTCTAGGACACATAGTGTCTAAGAACGGCATATCCACTGACGAAGAGAAAGTGAGAGCCATCGCAGAACTACCTAGGCCAAAGAACGTCAAGGAAGTGCAGGCTTTCATGGGGCATTGTGGTTACTACCACCGGTTCATTCACATGTATGCTATCATTGCAAAGCCCATGTATGGACTTTTGACTAACTTTGAGTGGACTGATGAATGTGAGAATTCCTTCAATGAGCTTAAACGGCGATTATGTTCAGCACCAATCTTGACCACACCAGATTGGAATAACCCTTTTCATGTTCATGTAGATGCATCCAATTATGCTATTGGGTGTGTACTCGCACAACCTACGGGCGAAGGTAATATGGATCTTCCGATTGCCTATGCTAGTAGACAGTTAAATGCAGTTGAACGGAACTATACCACCACCGAACGAGAAGGACTAGGCATGGTATATGCGGTTAAAAAGTTTAGACACTATTTGCTTGCAAATAAGTTCAAATTTTTCACTGATCACCAAGCTCTACTGTACCTGGTAAACAAGCCATGTAATACAGGCAGATTAGTAAGATGGTTTCTCTTACTAATGGAATATGACTTTGAGGTAGTAGTGAGGAAAGGCAGGACTCATTTGAGGGCACACCATCTCTCTAGACTCACATCTGGAGAGGCCCCACAAGGAGTGTCAGATGACCTACCTGATGCTTACTTGTTTAATTTGGAAGTTGTACCGCAGTGGGCTAAGCCATTAGTGCCAGTATTGACATACAGTCCTAATCACCCGGTAATGCACACATAAGATAGAGAGATAGTAAGAGCTCAAAAGTATCATATCTTGGCAGGAAGTATGTACAAATATACGGAGCAAGGAGTATTGGCATGTTGTGTGGAAGAGGACGAGTACGCTAAGTGGTTGCAATTAGCACATGTAGGTGCATTAGAGCAACACTACTCAAAACAACGAACCCTACAGACCCTGAGGAGACTAGGAGTGCATTGGCCAACCATGGAAGTTGATGTCCATAGAATGTGCAAAGAATGCCCAATCTGCTGCACTAAACCACCAGTGGAACATGCCACTCTTTATCGAGTGTCTTTAGCGCGAGATTGGAGTGAACCATTAGTAGCCTTCTTGAGGACGAAAACATTCCCTCAAGATATGACTTTGGTCAGACAAAGAAGTTTGGAACAAGAAGCCTTGGATTACACAATCATTGGTGATAATTTACACAAACGTGGTAAAGATGGTTACCTAAGACTGTGTTCAGGAGAGCGAATACCTCAAGATATTAGAGACTGCTCACCAAGGTGTAGCAGGAGGACACTTCGGTCCAGATAGGGTGATCAAGGCAATTCTATTTGCAGGATTTTGGTGGCCCACCCTTCACATGGATGCACATACCTATGTGAAGAGATGTGAGGTTTGTCAGCGAACCTAGTATCCCATACGCAAGGATGAGATGCCATTGAAGCCTATGATGGGTGGACGTGCATTCTCTAAGTGGGGAATAGACTTTGTGGGTCCTATTAATCCCCCAGCTAAGGGTTCACATGCTGAGTATATCATCGTGGCCACATACTATCTAACCAAGTGGGTAGAAGTGAAAGCCACTACAAAAAATGATGCTCAAACAACAACAAAGTTCTTATTTGAAAGTGTGTTCACTAGGTACGGATTGCCAATAGAGTTGGTGAGTGATAGAGGCACACACTTCTTGAATGAAGTCATAGAAAACCTTCTCCAAGAATTCTTGGTGATACATAAGAAGTCCGCCCCCTATCATCTACAAGCCAATGGCCAGGCTGAGAGCACAAATAAGATCTTATGCAATGTGCTAACTAAACTGGTGAATAACAAACGCTCTGATTGGGACAAATAGCTACACCATGTTGTTTGGGCATATCGAGTTGTTTATAAAATGGTACTCCAAGCCACACCCTTTCAGATGGTATTTGGCCAGAATGCAGTGCTACCATTGGATTTTTTGATACCTACCTTGAAAGTGGCACAAGAGAATGATTGGACAGGCCATGAGTTGTCCTCTAGAATCTTCGATCTTGAACGTCTAGGTGAGACACGATTGAGAGCTGCAGCAAGAATCTATGCAGCCAAGAAGAGGCAAAAGGCGCATTTTGATACACATGTGAAGGATAAAGGCTTGAAAGCAGGAGACCTAGTCCTAGTCTACACATTGAAGCAACATGCACGAAAATTAGAGAAAAGGCGCTATGGACCAATGATTATTAATAGGATCTCCACAAGTGCAGCAGTACAACTAGCCACTCTAGAGGGTGACGTAATACCAAGTTACATAAGCGGATGCAGAGTCAAGTTATATCAAGAACCCCTAACAGAAGAAATGCTTAATCGACTCACTACTACAAAAAAATGTAAGGAAGAGGAAAAGCGAATTCGTGAAGAAGCACAGGCCGAAGCTTTAGAACGCATTCGACTAATGAAACTGCGAAGACAAGGTAGAGATCAGGCCATGACTGACAATCATGAAGCTCATGGTTATCACATTGCCATGTGTGAGGCTTCAGGTAAGCGGACCCATACGATAGTTGATCGGCGACCTTTTGTGACCCTAGAAATAGGACAAGGAGACAGTACAATGAGCATGAGAGCTTTAATTGATTCAGGAGCCGCCACTAGTGCAGTTCGGCTTTCTTACTGCCAACAATTGCAATTGGAGTTAAAACCCCTAGAAGCATATCTAATAGGATTAGGAGGTGTCGAAACCCCTTGCATGGGAGAGGTGGAGCTTCCCCTCTACATTCAGGAGGTACTAATGCCAGCAAAAGTGCTAGTATGTGAAGACGAGGATCTTACCGAGCCTCTTGTCTTGGGCCAAGACTGGATCTATGATCATGCAGTCAGACTCTCCATGGGTGACCATGGGTTCATGGCCAAGAGTTCCAGTTTCTTGGGATGTTGTCGATATTGGTTTGGTTGCAGTGGTAATTTCCTCTACAGTGTTGATGGGAATCTGAATGTTTTTTCTTGACCTTGGTCTTGTTTGGAATCATCATGGATCATATTGAATGGGAGGCCTCCGCAATGCAGATCGGATGGCTTCCACTATGCCATAGGTTTTTGTGAGCAATAGTAGAGTTTCACTGTATTCAAAGTCTACACCAGCCTCTTCCAAGAGTTGGGCCATGAGCATTCTGTTGTTCTGTTCAGAGAGTAATTGGCGTGCCTACACCCTTTCCATAATATGGTATAATCTATGGAGTTTTGTAATGCAGGTTGGGGCTTCAGTCATTTCTTCTTCTCCTCCTTCTTCTTCTACCTCCTCTTCACCCTCTGGTCATTCCAGTTGTTGGGATAGGATCCTTTGTTGATTTTCATCCCAGTGTACATGGCGGCCTTTTGTTGATTTTTTTTGTCTTTGGGAGGATGTGCCAGGTTCTTTTGTGTCCGAAAAGAATTCTACATCTGATATGTGTGTGTTTGCAAAAAGGATTCAGAATTGAAGGTGCTTATCCATCCAATGTCTTTTGTGGTAGCAAATTCAAATTCTAGTGGGATAGGAGGAGCAGATGGGATAGCTCATGATGTGCCTTCAGATCTAGATGTGGGAATTGAAATCGTAAAGGGAGGCACTATGACATCCGCTCCTGTTGAGACTTTCAAAGTCGTAAGAACTTCTCGTGTCTAGAAACATGGAATTGAGCCCCTCATTTGCTTGGATTGATATGTGGAAGATTTGCATCCTTTAAACAGTTGTAGTTGTGACCAGGTCTATGCACGTTTGATGGGTACATCGTATGATAAGCATCTCCCAATGATGCACATTATTGCACAACATTCATTCACCACTAGCTTCTTGGAGGACCTTTTATTAGCTTTGTACAGATGCTCTATATTCCATACAGGAAGCTTAATGGTTAATGCATGTGTCTCTGCCAAGTAAAGATTGAACTAGATTCGTTTGTGTTGCTGAGTGAATCTATCTTGGCCAAGAAATGCAAAATATTGCATGCACATTCGGAGAGGGATGGAAATATTTGGTGTGAGTGCCACCATATCTTTCAACTTTTGCAATTTCTTATTCTTCATGTTATCAGGTATCAAAGCATCCTTCTCGGAGGGCACATGCCTGCCGTGCATGTCTAGAGCATCTCTTACCAATTCTAGGGTGAGTTTGAACTTTTTCAACTCTTTGTTGCTCAATAAAGAAGGAATGACGAAGGTTCTAGGTCGGTCCTTTACATCACTCACCTGTAATGTTGATACCAAATAGTAACAATGTAGAAAATCAAGTTTTGGTAAGGGTGCCTCAAAGTATTCCGCTAGCCCTATGTGTTGCCATCTTTGAAATTCTCGTGTGTTTTGGAGAGTCTTGAACTCTTTGGAAAAGAATTGGAATCATACCCATGCCCTGTCGTACTCACACTTGGACTCCCAGATGTACTTCACCTCTCGTAATGGCCCTGGCATGCCATTGAATGAGTGAGAGTTTGCATGAACTCTCTCTGTTATTCCCGTGGGAGGGTATGGTATAGGTATTTGTTGTAGGTGTCACATCTCTATAGGTCGTTCAGTTGGTGGCACTTCAATAGGTAGGTTGTCCATATTAAGACTTGCTTGACTCACTCCTGTCTACGAGTTGGGGCCTACTATCTCCGCCATGATATTCTTATCTGCTGGAAGAAGAAATTCATATTAGCATTGCATCAGAAACATGATAACACCGTGTTCCGTCTACAACACCAACATGCTTCCCGTGTGGTTAGGGATTCTGTGAGTGAACTATTTCTTGTGACACATGAGTGTTAGTTAGTAATTTAGTGGTGTGTTCCTAGATGCATACTCCGGATGTGCATTGAACTTGGAATACATCTATTCCGGTGTAGGTGGACTTACAACAGCAAGTCAGGTGGTTTGATATAAGGTTTTATTCGCCAAAAGTTTTGTGTGTGATTACAAATTTTGAGTGTAATGACCTTTACCCATTTTTGACATACGTCTTCTTGGATTTGGGACCTTTTGGGTACCCATTTTCAGATAATTTTGGGTGTGATCGGAGATGTGACAATGTTGAGTGTAAAGGTTTGCCCTAGGATTTGTGCGGTGGGTGTCTATGAGTGTTGATTCAAGCATGTGAGCTGAGGTGAAGCTATTTGAGCTCATAAGGAGGACTTGGGCACCCAAATCTGTCTAGCATTGGGGTCAGCCTTGATTGGCCGCTTTGGGACCCAAATAGAGATGGCCCGTCTAGATTGATTCCTAGGATACTCCTTCATTGTAGTCCTTGACTGAGTATTTCATTTGGTGCATCTTTGGGATCTTGTCTCTAGAGCAAAGGGTTGTAGACCCTTGCGTATCCAGATTTGCTTCATGCCATGAGGTACTTTATGTTGCACTTGTCATTGATAATGTTTCTTGATTATCGGCTTCCTCTGTGTCTTGTTGTTTTTGTGAGATCCTCTTTGGAAAAGAAGGGAGTTCGTCATTGGCTTCTACATGTCCTTCACAAGTGAAAATCTTCTGCACCATAGAATCTTGGACAAGAATAACATAGTTATCTTCAGTTGTGCTCCCGGAAGGACCAAGAGTGGGTATCATTCCTAGTTCCTTGAGTGCTAGGTTTTCTTACTCAATTGTGATGTGGTTTAGATTTACAATACCTGAAGAAGTTCACTTCTTAGGTTTAAGTTTACTACATGATCATAGATCCAATCTTGACCCAAAATCAGAGGCTCAGTGAGATCCTCGTCTTCACACACTAGCACTTTGACTGTCATTAGAACATATTGAATGTAGAGGGGAAGTTCCACCTCGCCCATGCAAGGGGTTTCCACACCTCCCAATCCTATGAGATATGCTTCTATAGGTGGATCGACTTTCGATTGCAATTCTTGATAGTAAGAAAGTCAAACTGCACTAGTGGCTACTCTTGAGTCAATCAAGCTCTTATGGTCCTTGCACTCTCTCTCTCTGACCTACCTCGAGGGTCACAAAGGGTCATCGGTCAACTATTCTATTGGAACGTCAACTTGATGTTTGGCACATTGTCATGTGATATCTTGGACCTTCCTGAGTGTTTGACCTAAGCTCATCTCTACCTTTTTTTCTCAATTTCATTATTCTAATGCATTCCAAATCTTATGCCTATGCTTCTTCTCGAATTCGTTTTTCTTCTTCCTTATGTTTCTTGGAAGTATTGAGTCGATCTAACATTTCTTCTATGAGGGGTTCTAATATAATTTGACTCTACATCCACTAATGTGGATAGGTAAGATGTCGCCTTCTAGTGTGGCTAATTGAACTGCTCCACTTGTTGATATTCTATTAATAATAATTGGTCCATAGCCTCACTTCTCTAGTTTTCTTGCATGTTGCTTGAAGGTGTACACTAGGACTAAATCACCCGCTTTTAAGCCCTTATCCTTCACCTAGGCATCAAAGTAATCCTTTTGCCTTTTCTTGGTTGCGTATATTCCTATAGCTTCTCTTAGTCTTGTTTCACCTAACCGTTCAAGATCAAAGATCCTTGATAAGAGTTCATGACCTATCCACTGATGCTCCTGTGATACTTTCAGTGTGGGTATCAAGAAGTCTAATGGTAGCACTCCATTTTGGTCAAATACCATCTGATAGGGTGTGGCTTGGAGTACCATTTTATAGACAACTTAATATGCCCATACACCATGATGTAGTTGTTTATCCCAATCAGAGTGTTTATTATTCACCAATTTTGTCAATACATTACATAGTATCTTGTTTGTGCTCTCAGCTTGTCTGTTAGCTTGTGGATGACAGGGGGTAGAATTCTTATGTATCACCAAGAATTTGTGGAGAAGTTTTTCAATGACTTCATTCAAGAAGTGCATGCCTCTATCACTTACTAGCTTGATTGATAGCCCGTATCTAGTGAACACATTCTTAAATAAGAACTTAGCAGTCGTTTGAGCACCATTCTTTGTTGTAGCCTTTACTTCCATCCACTTGGTTAGATAGTCCATGGCCACAATAATGTATTCAGCATGTGAACCCTTAGCTGGGGGATTAATAGGACAAACAAAGTCTATTCCCCACTTACATAATGCACATGCTCCCATCATGGGTTTCAGTGGCATCTCATCCTTTCGTATTGGGTACTGAGTTTGCTGATAAATGTCACACCTCTTCACATAGGTATGTGCAACCATGTGAAGTGTTGGCCACCAAAGACCTGCGAATAGAATCGCCTTAATCAGACGGTTTGGTCCAAAGTGTCCCCTTGCCACACCTTGGTACGCAGCCTCTAAGATCTTCAGATATTTGCTCTCATGGATACACAATGTAAGATATTTGTCTTTTCCTCATCTGTATAGATTATCTCCAATGAGAGCATAGTCTAGTGCTTCTTGTTCTAAGCCCCTTTGTCTAGCTAGGGTCATTTCTTGAGGGAATGTTCCCCTCCTCAAAAAGGCTACTAATGGTTCAATTCAATCTCGTATTAGAGACACTTAGTACAATGTAGCATGCTCCATAGGTGGTCTAATACAACAGACTGGGCATTCCTTGCACAATTTATGGACATCTCCTTCTATAGTTGGCCAATACACACCTAATCTTCATAGGGTCTGTAGGGTTTGATGTTTTGAATGGTGTTTCTATAGTGCACCTACATGTGCTAATTGCAACCATTTTGCATGCTCATCCTTGTCTACAGAGCAAGCCAGCATGCCTTGGTTGGTGTGCTTATACATGTTGCCTACCATTATGTGGTATTTTTGAGATCTGACTACTTCCTTGTCTTTAGTTCTCACTATAGGATGTTTAGGTCCAAAGGTGAGGATAGGCACTATAGCTTTCGCCCAGCCAGGCACTACCTCTAGATTGAACAAATAAGCATCAAGAAGGTCATTCAACACTCCTTGAGGGGACTCTCCTCAAACAAAGATTCTTCCTCCTCTGGTGTGACTTCCCTCTTCTTCCTCTTCTTGTGTTCTCTCTTTGTGGTTACATGTCTGGCTAACCTCACATCATTCGTAAGTTCTCCATGCTCTTGGTGGTGAACTTCTAATTCATATAGGAATTCTTCTTCGGATGCACAAAAAGGGGTCTATAATGATTGACTCCAGATCAAAGTCACTTAACTTATCAATCTCTTCCATACTAGGCTCACATTTTTCAAGAACCGAATCATTCATGATTGGTTCTATCTTGAATACTGAAATGTCATAGCCATCTTCATCATCATGGGGTGTTCATTGTTCTTCATTGATGGCTACATCCATTGTCGCTAGGATCTCTTCCCAACCATGAGGTTCAAACTCTTCAAGATCTTGAGTATTTATGAGTCAGATATCTATTCTTTGTTTGTCAAAGTTCTTAACATTGGAAGAAGTAAGTCAAAGATTCAGATTCTATCACATTAGTGTTGTAGAGAAATAGAAGAAGATACTTGTTATGTTGCAAGAGATTATGAATCCTAAAGTGCTTTCAGCAAAAGTTTTGGTTATGATGTAATAGGATCAGCTAACCTTATTCTATATTATGGGAAGCTGAGGAGTCATAGTGAAAGCTATTGGCAACTGCAGTGCTAATAAAAAGGGTTCAGATTTTTGTTTCAGACACAGGTATTGATGATAAGTAAGCAATGCTAAATCACTGAAGATCAGAAAATCTGATATACTTTGAAGAAGTTTGGATACTAGTGTTAAATCATCCAGGGGGGTGATTAAACATGAAGACTTATTTTCAGCCATGTGTGAAAGAATGCAGATTCATACCTACAAGTATTCCTATATTTCCTTTGTCAGTTTCTCTTTATGTTCCAACTTTTGAAGAAGAAGGAACAAGGAGAATGTCTAGAGAAAGTTCTTGTTGGGTGTTCCTATTCGGGAGAAAGTTCTAGAGTTCTATTATAGATAAACTTGATATTTGAAAGAGGTTTGTTACTTATGAGGTGCACACATATATGATTATAACAGACTTTCAAGGAAAGAGGTATGAAGGACTTACAGATAGAACAAGGATGAAGACAAGATGACATCAAAGATATGAAACTTTGGTGAGACTCATAAGAGTTGAGTACACTTAGAGATGAACCAACTAGTGTTCATAATACACTAAGTTGTGAGTTATCAATCACAAGTCCCAGGACGGATTCAGTTTCTAATTTTGTTTAGTGTATACATGATACAGCAGAAGTACGTTGAGAAACTTTCTGTAAGGTAAATGCAAATATGTGGATCCTAGTGTATTCTTATAGGTTTCAGAAGACTTAGTTTAGGAGATAGCAGATTCAGAGTCAATTCATGCCACATATGTTATCAAGCAGTGATTGCTTGATGTATGCTAACACTATTGGAATCTAGTTTGCGTATTTTCTCAGGTATTAAGGTTCATATTCAGCAAATTCAGATTTTCTGAAGTTTGAAGAAGTTCAAATTCAGTTTTGAAGAAGACTTTTGAAGATAAATTTTGAAGGTCAATTCTGAAGGACAAGTTTAAAGCTTATGTCAGATTACAGATGAATTAATTTGCATATCTAGTTCAATTTGTACCAATATGACATTGCAAGGGGGATTGTTGGAAATCAATGTCACATCAGTCCAAAATCCTATTAAGGCAAAAACCCTAATTTTGGTACTTAGTCATTTTTGGCACAAAAATTAAGTAAAATTTTTATGAGCCTAACTTGAAGAGCTTTAACAGAGCTTTCTAATGGTATATGACATGGAGTCATCAGAGATCAGATTTGGGAGAAAACCCTAACCCTAATTTTTGGGTAATTTAGGGTTTTTACCTCATTTGATACCTCTCAGCTTGCAGGTCATAAAAATGTCAACAGCTCATTCATAAGGTGGTCAAAAGGACTAAAAATTTGGGCAAAAGGTGTTTTTAGCAATAGCTAAAAAATGACATTAAATTAAAGCCAATTTTGGCGATAGCCTTTCAATCAAACCTACGATTTCAGATTTTTACCTTATAAATTTCTTTATTCAGTGATTGTGCTTTATTGGAGCACTAGAAGTCATGAGGCTATATAATATAGGCTCTTGGTCACTTTGTGAGACATCCCAACGCCAATTTTGAGGTCTCTTTGAGGTGGTTGTGATGTAGCACACATGGGGCAGCCATGTGTACATATGGGCAGCTATGAAGCAGCTTAAGAAGATGATTAGGAGAAGCCATGGAGTTATTCTTGGAGAAGAGTGTGCTCACACTCTTGCTTATGGAGAAGACTTACCTATCAGTAGCTTGGTGGTTTGGATCATCCATCTACATGATGTATTTGAAGATTGTCTTCTACATGAAGATTTTGGAGTACTTCAAAGACATTGGATGGAGCTTAACATAAGATTGCATTTTATGTTAACTATTCACGTACATATTCTCTTTATGCACACAGGTACTACTTGGAGCTTATGGAGGCAGTGGCATCCATATGTGGAGGAGTCCTATTCGGCATATATAAAGGAGAATTAGTACATGCATGCTACATGCATTCAGTTGAGGTGTTAGAGAAGGTGTTTCCACATGAGTATGAGGATTTTTATTAGCAACATGTTAGCATTCAATGCTAATTCTATAAGTATGAGATCTATCACATACACATCTGATTTAGGGTCTTCCATAGCCTAAATTCAAATTAGGGTTTGTTGAATATCAGTTCCAAACTGATCTTTCCTCTTTCTGTCACTCATAAACACTCTTCTACAACCTATCAGGTCATACATCTCATACATATTCAGATTTCTATCCTTGCATCTGAATATTCTTGTAAATTATGTACATACACTCTTCCATCTATTTCTGTTCACATAGAGTTGTTTAGATTTTGACTCCCACATTGTAAAATGACATTTGTATATATGATGGTGTGAGTAAGCAGTGGCTTATGTAACACTTTGAACATGTTGTCTAATCTCTCTCTATCTTTGTCTCATCATGGTTTGATTAAGTGTTGTATGTTCATGTTTGTCAATTTTGGAAGATGCTGAAATCTGTGTTGTAGATCCTAGAAACCTGTGGATCTGTGGAATTTGTTATGGGCCTACCTAATTTCCACCAATTTATCCCTTCTAACAATCCTAAGGGTCTTTCTATGTTACCATCAACCATCTGTAACTTCATTCTCATTGGCTTGAGTGTCGGTTTGCCCAACGCTTCCATAGGGAAGTGGTAGCAATTGCAACTCTTGCACCTGAGTCCAAAATCACCTTGGTAGTGTAACCTTGATGAGTGATTGGAAGATAGGTGTTTCCTTCTTCACCTTAACTCATGTCTCCTATCTTGTCCAAAGGTATTTATGCTATAAGATCCTACCTAGGAACAAGGTTTCGCTACTTCTGGCACTTGGTTGACTATGTGTTTCCACAATTCTGGTTTAACTTTGAGTAGCTCTTCTAAAGTGAGGTTGCACTTCACGTTAGTGTTCTTCACTACCTCCATATTCCTAAGTATGACTGAACCTTCATTTCTTACCATGATTGTGGATGCTCTCATACACGTGGACTTTGCTTCCCATGGGCCTATGAAATGAGGTAATTCCTACAAAGAATTAGACTTGAAGTCTAATCGCTCACTAGGCTATTGATCTTCCTACTCTCCATAAATGGAAGCAATTTCTTGTGGGAATTGATCATGTAGGTCATCCACAAGCTCAATGGGAGAAGGATTCTCACGTTCTTTTGCCCATTTCTCTTCTTAGATTTCTCTCAGGAATTTCGGTGAATACTGATTCATAGAAGAAGAGGTGTTTGGTTCAGTGGAGTTAGGCACTAAAGCTTCCTTGCGAGGAATGCTCATTCTTTCATTTTCCTTGTCCTTACTCTGGGAGGTGGCTTTCTTTTGAGATTTTGTAATTAGCCTCTCCAATATTTTTAATAGTCTATCAAAATGTAACTAAATCTTAGCTGAACTAGAGCAATTGAAAAGACAGCTGGCGTCAAACATGGTTTGAGCCGATTCTACCATCTTAGCACAAAGGTTGGTTCCTTCAAGCTCTGGGTGAGTTCTAGGGTAACAATTTTCATGATCTGTTATGTTTGGCTCTTCTTGTATTCTGGCTTAATATGCCTTAAGCATCATGTCTAGGTCTTTTGGAGTGGGATCAGCTAGGATTGATCCTACTTTAGGTGGTGGTGGGATTACATGAGGTTGATTAGAGTGTGGTGGATTAGAAAGTGAAAGGGATGGTGGTGGCGATGTGTGAGGGTGCGTTTGAGATGTGATTTCAATTATCTTAGCTTTTGTCGATTTCATTCATTTTCTTTTACCATTGTCTTTTCACTCGTTCACGACTCTCTCTCCAAGCTCTTGTCCTCTTCTTGGTTAGACTCTCAGTCTCACTAACCTCAGAACTTTTTTCTTGGCATAAATCTTGGTTTTGCTTCAATGTCTGAGATCTCATGACAACTTGCACTAGGGCAGTGGAAGTCACATTTCCCATAGAGTCTACCACTAACCCAATGACATTGATAAGAGTGATTTTTGGCATATTGGTGGGGTTCTTAGGACAATATCATAATAGGTGCTCCTTCCCACAATTTGGACAAAAACCTTGAATTATCACAGGTTGGGGTTGTGTAGGTGCAGGCATAAGGCAATCATGAATGAGGTGGTCTCCTTGACATCGATAGCATGGTCCTCTAGGAAGTGGGTGTCTTATCTGCCTAGGTTGGGGCCTAAAGTTAGGATTTGCGTACATGATATTTGCATGTTCTGGCTCCCAACTAGGTTTGCTCAAGTCTTCATAATAGTATGCCTCGTTGTGCTCAGGTGACTACATATAGTAAGCCTCGGGTCTATCGATATGACTCAGGTCAAAACTGTGATCATTTGGGTCACTTTCTGAAAGTAATGGTCATATTAGCACTAAGGTTCTATTTTGATTGTCTTCGACACGTGCATATTTCACTAGGATTACATTGGTTGGAGGTGGAGGCTATTGAGCTAGCACTGGTTAAGGCCTTTGTTGAGCCTGATAGGATGGTTGGTAGGGGGGGCTTTGTCCCTACCATACTACTGTGGGTAATGATTTTGATACCTCCCTTGTTGTGGATATGGCTGTGGATAAATTTGTCTAACTGCTTGCTTATTATATGGGAAATCTTGTGCAGTGTGATTGGTATATCTCCTTTCTATGGTGCAATATTGGTTGTTAGGGTTCACTTGGGGTTAAGCCATGATTGGACACACATTAACCATATGGTCTCCTCCATACGTATAACACTGTTTCATTGGGGCAAATCTCGATATTTGTTTGCTAGAGACTCCTAACTTCTGAGCTACCTTCTCCACACGTTCTTCAATAGATGTGGGTGGATTTGAAGTGAGGCTAGTAGAGCTATCTAAATCTTTGTAGATTTTTGAAAGCTCTAATTCCTCCCTAGATTATCGTCAATATCTATGCACATGTGTACACAGTGTTCTATGGATCTAGGGTCCTTTAGATACACATAGGATCTCAATTTGGTACTTAACAAACCATCTAAGAATAAAGCCACTTGTTTGGCAGGTATGGGTAACTCGGGCACAAGGCACCTCTCTAGGTATTATCGAAATCTTCTTCCTGCAAGTCTCAATGTCTCATGTCTGTTTAAAACTATGGATCAATGAGGAATTGTTGTGCCTTGCCACTCTTTGAAAATTCCATGATGAAGGCTTCTAGCTCTTGGTCTATGTTTCTAAATTGCCTTTGTTGTAGTGGTTGAAACCACGTAAGGGCTGTATTTTTCAGGGTTAGACCAAAAGCATTGTATTGCATGAACATGTCATCAACTTGCTCAGCTCTCAAGACTTGCCTAAATTCTGCCACATGATCATACGGGTCTCCAATGCCATCGAAGCAGTTCTTCGTGGACTTAACCAATTGTGTAGGCTGCAAGGTCCTAGTGTGTTCTCTAGGCCTTGGCAGAGGAAATTTATCTACATTTCTTTGATTCCTTGGGTCCCTATGTCTCTCATCTTCCATTCTATCCGTGTTTGTTCTCGTTCTTTCTCGCCCCAATGGGGTAGCGAAGCTCACCTCGGGTCTATCTCTACTCTTGTCTCTTTGAGTTCCATGAGCCTAGGATGTTACAACTCCTTGGTGACCATAGGAGACATTGGATTTTGGTTGGAGAAAAACAAATTCACCCTTCCAAGTGTAGGCATGCCTACCCTGCTCTGAGACCAGAAAGATCCTCTCTAAAGTATTGTCTAAGTAGGTCACCTTGCCTAGGGTGTTAGGATCTTTGAATTCATACATGGTAAGCATTCCGACTTTATTAGGCTAGTCAGGTTTATACCTCTAGAGGGCCTTGTCTCTCTCTCGGTTTAAGAGCAAGACTATGCTCTCATGGTCTTGGGGAACCCACTTGGGAGTGATTATTCTAGCCAGGAGTGATTTGCCTTGAGGGGGTTCATGGCTCTCTTCCTAAGTTCCCTTGCTCTATGTCTCCTATTTCAGTCTCTAAGATTATGTTGCCAAATTCATCTATCCTATCTAGTTGGCTAGTGACCACATACATTGTTCCTTCTTTATCTATGTATGAACCATTTTCGAATTTGACTATTAGGTGCTCTAGTCCAATGGGTTGATCTGGGTTTTTTATTTGGACAATGGATCTTCTTAGATTGTCCTCATAGATGCAGGCACCTAATCAGTTGGTCTTGATATATTCCAGTCGATTCTTGTAAGGTCTCTTTGTTTTTTCTAGGTACGCCACTCCTAGGCTACCTATGGGTCTCTCATCTCAAAGTCACTTGTTTCTGAATTGAGAATATAGGGATAATTGCTAAGTTGTTGGGCCCAAGACCTAGTGGTGTGGTTGATGCTAGCGTCGGATGATCTGACACTTTGACGGTCTCTTTCTAGATGTCATCCTGATCTCAGGCTCATATGTAGCCCGATGACCCTTGTACAACCACATTTCTGATTCCTTGATATCAATCACTTGTTCCTTTTTAAGTTTTTTAGTGTGTATTTCCTTGTCTTTAAGTATGTGTCTTAAGGAGCACTTCACTTTTTTGTACTTGATGTTTTTTCGGTCCAATCAGATTAAGTTCTTTGCCCTTAAGTTATCCCTTGACTGCAATTTAACCTATTCTTATACTTGAAAATTTAGAGGCTCTTAGAACTTGAGAGTTCCTCTCGTTACCCTAGTCAATCAAAACACCTACTCGCACTTAGCATAAACTAGGAATGGGCTCAAGGGATTGAGAAATCTTCCAACCTCAAGTCACTTTTCGTTGTTGCACTTGTATGCTCACGATGCACGCTCCCAAGCTTGCACGCACTAGCATCTTGCTTTGGTCTCTCCAAGAGCTCTTAATGATCCTGTGAAAGCTCCAATCTTAGCTCAAGCCCTTAACTTCAATTGATACACAATTTACTTCAAACACTTTTAAAGACCCTTTTTCCCCCTTTGGTATTGCACAAAAATTTTCTAAGACTCCCTATGTTTCTGTTTCTTCTCTGGTCCCAAGGGGAAATGTCTTACTCACACTTATGTTTGCCCCATTTCTGCGTACTTTGCCACCTTTTCTCGCTTTAAGTCCACAATGGCCCTCGAATGTCTTCTCCGTTGGGATCCCCAGTAGGATCACCAAATGAATAGTCCTAATGCCCACGTGGAAAATGATTATACAAGCCTTTATTATGCTCAAATCCCTCGGAATCGGTCCACTTGGATTGCCTGGAGGCCACAATTATCTCTCGATTGATACTTCCTTTATCTATGCAGTGGGCACTAGCTCATGTGCTTCCCGCTCACCCTTCCTTCCACTATTTCTCACAGTCTTGTCCTTCTCATGCATACACACTCCTATACTCATTTATCCCTTGTCTCACTACTCACGTTCACTTTTGCACACACATATACAAACACATTCATACAAGCACACTACCCTCTCACCCCGCTTTCTTTTAATTTTCTCTCTCTCATAGTCTCACACGCTCTTGTACTCCTATCTCCCTTTTCCTTTTCTCCAGCTTTCACGCACCCTTCCCACTCCTCACTGTATCTCCATCATTCATTTCTTCTCCTTTTTCTCACCCTTACTATCTCTTTCAATGGTGATCCAGGTGTGACCCTGAAATGGTTGCTATGTTCCGAATTCCCGTAACTCGCGTTGGAACTTGCTATACGCCTCCCTTAGAATGGAACAAGTTCCCGTGAGCGTTGTCCTAAAATTTCCCTTCTGTGAATGAAATTTATGTGAATTGGTTGGCACAAAAGTTATCCAAGTGACCCACAACTACTATGCCTCTTGCAATATTCAAAACATTCCCTCAAAGAGAATTCGTGAAGTAGTGTCCTGCATTAAAACTATTGCCTTCATTAAATTCAACATGCAACCGCTATGCTGAAGAGAAAGGCTCATACATGAATGCCCATGGGTGGTGAGTACTGAATCGATTGAAGCCCAATTACGCAACCGAATCCTCTCCTTAAGACCTATATGCTTTGGAATAGGTTCCTTCGTATTTTATCACAACTGGAGAACACACGGACACCAAAAACATGGATGCATTTCTTTGATGAGTTGCCTGCATGGATCATTTCACCCTCACGTGCAAGCATCCACTTCTCTCTAGATGATATCCTCCTCCAATAAAAGATTATCCTTGGTAATCTAATGCGCGATGGAATTAACCCATGCCAAATGCAGTTGTTGATGGAGTGCACATTCGATTATCCTGTTCACTTCCTGTATCATCTAACCCACCCGAAATCAGGCATATTGTACTCATTTAAAAAAACCATGGGTACCACCCTGTAGAACCACCCACTTCAAAAATCGGTTGAAGTCTTGATGAACAGATGAATCACAGAAGCTACAACACTTTCTTCTTTCAGCTTCATCTCCACAAGTGCAGTTCCAAATCCCAATGGGCAGTCGGTTCAGTGAGCGACATATAGCTCTTCAAATCACATTCCCAACCCGTTTTCTCCCCACTTCTTACTCCTATAGACCGAACGCCTTAACACCGGGTCTTAGCTAATCAGTGCATGCACCCATTCTACCCTTAGGTTCTGAACATATCTTCGATAATCCTTGTATATCTTGACATAACAAGATGATTTTAATCAAACAGACACAACAACCACAACAAGTAAAATACGTGTAACACACCAATTTGAAAAGAAGGAAATGTTAGAGAGTTAACTATCATTCGTAAAATCTGGCATAAGCAATGCTAGTGAATAAATGGCGATCATATGAACTCCTATGGTTTCCTTTTCGATTCACATATTAGCAGACTGTGAACAATCCTTTCTTACTATATGCCAATACAAATTCGTAGGACAGTTACAAGGCATCATACTCAATGCAAAATACCGCAACAGAGGCATCATGAGTGGAACCATGAATAGGTGGGTGTTATCGAGAAAGATGAGTGCGCAAGCTTAAGTGAAAAATCCTGGTCTGCATCTTACATATCATAATAACGACCACATAGGAACATATACTGAAGACTTATCACGACATTCAGCCCTTCAAAAACTGCTACTCCTTAAGGATGAAGGTTCCCCTTCGCCCCCTTTTCTTTTCACCTCTAATATCCCTGCTGTTCGCAAATTTTCTGCAAGGGGACTGACCCGTTTTCCAAGCTCAATTCCTCCATGCAGCCATCGGAGAACTGCCTCCCTATTTCCCTTCCACTAATAATCAATCTAGTGACGATCTATGACTTAAACAATTGGGCTGGAGCACATACCGTCTATAGCAGATGTTCTTGAGACTTTTGAGATCACCACAAGATTTGCAACATATCCTATCCACTGCCATCCAAATGCTCCGCACAGGTGTCTACGTTTGATGTGCTCATCCTCTATGATAATTGTCGCGCTCCTTTTTTACTAAGGTGTTCAAAACTCCAGACGTTCTATCCTCCCCTTTCTCTGATGGATAAGCACACCAAGCCAGCTGATGCAACGACCTTCTCCTTCGCCAGTATCTTCCCCCCTTACAGCCACAGCTACTGCAATCAGCGTTACCCTCCCCGTCTCTCCTTCTTCCTTCCCTCGTCTTCTGCACGGATAGAGAAGCAGAGCGAGCCCCAACTGCTACTCTTTGTCCTCCCTTGACACCTCTCAACCTCCTGCGTCTGCAGAAAAGACGAGCCGAGCCCTGACAGAAAAAAACCTCCCCCCTTTTCTATTTCTTCAGTCAGAACAATGACAAAAATCGAACCGTTTTTTCGAGTAGTCCCAGAAGAACCAAAATAAACAGAGAAGAAAAAAACAAACCCCCCTTTTGTGGGGTTGCCCTTACAGATAAGGACGGACATGCCCCCCCCTGCTACACGATTTTTTCCTTCTCCGTATCTTGCAATCTGACATGAGGAGAGCTAGGCTCTAAAAAACTCCCTGAAATGAAGGCACACCCTCATCGTGAGTTCCCCCCAAGCATGTGTTACTGAAGGAACACTTCCCCCTCCTTTCTAATACTTTTGAGAGTCACAATGATGGCTATCGCATACCAATGGATATCAGGTACATCACGTATAATCACCAATTAGGTGAAAATAACTTCTCAGCTTATATTCAAAGAGATCTGCACAATGAAGTTCAGAGGCACCAGACTCTCTCCTATGCCACCACTTTTTGGGCTTCTCCAAGGGCTGTTGACGAGGTAACCAATCCAATTACATGTCATTCGTGGGATGCAAGTGCAACAACATCCTACCCTTATCCACAACCAGGAACAAGGGCATTCCATGACTTTTCCTTTCGATCAACCTGTCAAGAAATATGGCCCATGCAATATCTAGCGGGCCACATTTGTCCTACATGTTGACTAAAGCAATATCTATGAAAACATCCGGTTGCAATTTCTCTGAATAGTGTATGTGTGTAACCACTCTCCTTCAGTTAAAGCCCCTAAATTAGCACATACTGTTAACATATTAGTCAATGCCACGGAGTTGCGCTCATCCATTACATCAATCAAGTTCCTACACTCTTCAAGTCCCCACATGTATGATACATGCTTATAAGTGAGCTCCCCACAACAACATCCACTCTACCATCTACAACAAGCACATGTGTATGCAACTGCTTGCTCTTAGCTGAATCCAAAACAGAAGCTGCTGCATGTCATGTCTATCAATGCATTTCCAACAGCAGTATCAAGTTTCCAATCCATTCTGATCATGATGTCGTCATGTAGTTGCAAATACCTCCCTTCAAACATTTGATCACTTTTCAAGTACCTGAAATCAAACATATTTTCCTGCCAAATAGAAGCACATTAGTGCATAAAAACCAACCATTTCTTGAGCTAACAGTTTCCTAATCCTTAGAGCTCAAAGAACGGATTTCATATGAAAAAGTTATGTCAGTTCAAGGTTCTGGGGGTTAAAATAGCCAAACAGGACCTCATAGGATTTTAGTGCATTTTTGTAAGGCTTCTGTAATGATGTAGGTAAAAGGCCTAGAAATATGTCAATTTTTAGCCCAAAATTTAAAAAAAAATTACCCCTTCAATTTTTGCCAAAAATTTCTATCTATCACCATAGACGGTGTCTATCATGGGATATGTTTGTCACGATAGATGGGTGTCTATCACAATAGACGGTTGTCTATCACGATAGATGGGTGTGTATCACAGGGTTTGTCTCTCATGATAAATGGGTGTCTGTTGCAATACACGGGGTCTATCATCTGTTCTGAGGGTTGTCTGTCATGATAGACGGCTGTCTGTCCTGAGGTTTGTTTGTTGTGATAAACGGGTGTCTATCAAGATAGATGGGCTCTATCATGTGTCATGAGGGTTGTCTGTCGTGATAGACGGGGTCTATTGAGGGTTGTCTATCGTGATAGACAGATGTCTATCACGATAGAAGGGGTCTATCATCTATTGTGAATTTCCGTCTCTCGCAATAGATGATGTCTGTCATGATAGATGCTCTCTGTCATGATAGACACTATCTATCATCTATCATGGTTTTGGTATGTTGTGATAGACAGAAAAAATGCAAATTTTGTGGATCTTTATGATGATTTGGAGTGCTCTAATGGTGTAATTTATCATGCCATGCATGCAAACACAAAAGGCCGATAGACACACAAACCTTATTGTCTTGGGATTTGTGTAGAGGTCTATCGTACCTGTGCAAGATGCTCGAGATGATGATACAGCTAGAACCTGTAGCAAAAAGCTCAAAAACACACAAAGAATAGATCCCACACACACTCCCTCTCGTTGTCTCTCACAAGTGAAATGAGGGGAATGAGGTGGGGAGGGGAATATAACCAAAAAATTGAAAATTTTGCGAAGGTGGAGATGGAGGTGGGAGATGGTGATGATGATGATGATGATGGTGATGAAGAAAGTAAGAAAAAACAATGAAAAGTAACGAAAATACCTATGACTCCAACGTCACAACTCTATGTTTTACCATCACATGCTCGTCCTCAAAGCTCTCTCCCCAGCAACGGTGCCAAATTTGGTGTCACTCTGGCACAAGGCCAAGTACCAACGTGAGCAGATTCACCTCGTAATTTTCAATCCGTGGAGACATGAGGACTAGTATGATGACTATGAGCAAGTGATGGCACAAGTGCCTGAGTGAGAAGCACACAAGCATGCACACACATACACACACACGTGCACACAAGGCAAGAACATAGAGAGGAACAGTGGAGTTATTTGTATTACTCAAGAAGTCTCTTACAACAACTCAAAATTCTAACAAGCTAACCTCAAAAATGAGCTCTCTAGCTCTTTTTATAGTTTTGTGACTAGCTTTGGCCATGTCTAGACCTAGTGTCAGGCCTAGTTAGAAACTAGGTTCTAGGGCTTATTTGAGGGCTCAAACCGAATCAAAAACTTATGAAAATTGATATGCAAGTACTTGTAGTACTCCTCAAGCTCGAGGACTCATCAGCTTGAACAAAATGGAGTCTAAGCTATGAAAAACGGTATTTACAATGTTTGTGTAGTGATGAAAATCACTTTGATTGAAAATAAATTATGAAAAAAATGATGGGGGCTCTTATATGCCGGATTGTACTTGACTGCTTTGTCTCCTTATTGCTTGTAGTGCAACAGACTCTCATGAGGTGATGTTGCACTTGACCTAGTTTGATTAGAGCATTGTTTTCCTCTTTGAATAGGGGAAAAAATATGTCATACTTCACAAAAGGTCAAGGATTCCATATCCTAGGTGTTAGAGGACTGCAAGAAAAGACCAGATGACCCCCATCAAGTGATGGTAGTGTCTAAATCTATCATGTGGTAGAGTCTTAGTGAGATCATCTATTGCATTTTCTTGAGTATCACCCTTTGAAGTAAAATGGGCTTCATGGCTAAGAAATAATGAATAAAATGATATTTCCCATCAATGTGCTTGGTGTTTGCATGAAATAACACATTCTTAGTGGTGTCACTCTAGCACAATGGTGTGTATCAATGTGAGGAGATCCACCTCATAAATGCCAATCCGTGGAGACATGAGGATAGGTATGAAGACCAAGAGCAAGTGAAGGCACAAGTGCATGAGTGAGAAGCACACAAGCATGCACACACATGCACACACAGTAAGAACAAAGAGAGAAACAATGGAAGGATTTCTATTACAAAAGAAATCTCTTACAAAGCTTTAATCTCTAACTAGGTAACCCCAAAAATGAGCTCTCTAGCTCTTATTATATTTTTTTGACTAGTTTTGGCCCTGTCCAGACTTTATGTCTGGCCTAGTTAAAAATTAGCCTACAGGGATTATTTGAAGGCTCAAATGGAGTCTAAAAATTATGAAAATTGGTACGTAGATAGTCCTATTATCCTCAAGCTCAAATGGAGTTAAAAAAATATGAAATGATATTTACAATGGTCTTTAGTGATCAAAATCACTATTTTTATAGGGATTTCTTTTGGAAATTTGACATATACTTCTTGGAGCTCCCTACATGCTCCCTCTTCTTGTGTGTCCACTTCTTTGATGCATTCCCACACCTTGTGCTTGACCTTGAGTGCCAACACTCCCCTCTCTTGAGTCTATCATCCCTGATAGACCCTTGTTGGAGTGGGTGTTCCATGTAGTACTTTGAGAGGTAGTGTCCATCATGTATCAACAAGAGTGGTCTATCTTCCAGATGTAGCAAGGTCGATTGTTTGGATCTTTGTTTTGTTACTACTAGGATTTGCAAGTTTTAGTCCCTTTGTATGTACTTCGTCTTTGGATTCCATCATGATGGTGTATTTGTGAGCTTTCAAAAATTGCTAGGTGCTCATAGAGGTTGTCAATGTTAATTTTGAGCGATTCTCGACTATGAATTGCTGCATAGCTATTGATGTTGTAACCTTGATGTCCTCTGGATCTTCCAAAAACGAGTTTCACATTTATCATTCCGAGTACCCGTAACCCATAATTAATAATGGGTAAGTGTATTAGTGCATGGGTTGAAGAAAATATGTGCCTTGTGCATGGCCTTGCAATGTGGCGCTATGTATGCATACTTGGGGAGTGCATTTTAAGAAGTATGTGCAAAAAAATAGGTCTTGAGCTAAGTGCTCAAGGGTATGTTGATGAAGAGGTTTCCTAATCTATCATGGTTATAGTGTTGCCAAAGTAGGGGATTCTTACCATGGTGAAAGGTCGGTCAATGTTCCTCTCTTTGATTGTACTCCCATCACGGTGATTGACCATTGACTTGTCTTTTGTTGTTTAGGGATGTCCGTATTGATGGTTCACTGATGAGATTCTTCAAGCACGTGGTCTTGTTCCTTCTTTTTCTTTTTCCCTTTTTTTTTCTCTCTTTTTTTTTGGGAACAGTTTCACAAAACAAGAAGAAAAAGGTTAGTATCAATAACATAGTTTACATATGTCAAATATGTCTCATGTGCCTTGGATTCTCAACTTGTGTCTATGCATGGCCTAGTAATGTAGCCCTATATTAATGCATACTATGAAAATGCATGACTTAAATGGTGCAAATGATGGGTTTATGGCAAGGGCACATGGTTTTCGCATGTTGAAGATTCTAATGTTATTTGAAAACGTTGATGCAATCTTTGTATGGAGGTATCCATTGAATCACAAAATGATGCAATCAATCAATGATTAACTCACAATTGATCATTCCTCCTTATAAGAATCCATTTAAGAACAGTGTTTGACTACAGACATATCATTTATGACATCTTCATCTTTGGAGGGTTTCTTACATTTTGTATCTCATGTGGTTGACTATTTGGTTCTATGAGGGCTACTGGTGCTTTTGGCTTTGGAACCCATACCCTTGTTGATTGTCTTCTTAGTATTGCTCAAGAGGTGAATTGATCTTCTTTTGATCTCTCTACTTGATTTTGACCCTTGCCTCTCCTTGGCTTCTTTGTTGGGACTTTTCTCGTGAGGGAGAGCATAGGGTTTTGTGCATGTAAGAGTTCTTTGGGTACCCATATGTGTAATCACCCTTGTTGAGCTTCAGCTAATTCCTTAGGCGACCAAATTTGTACGTTGTTGTGGTCGGCCTTCATTGAATGCTTTGGTACCCAAATTTGGAGTACTCTTTGAGATAGAGATCTTTGTTGTTTTGCTACTTGTTGCCTTGGCTTTATTGACTGCTTCTTCAGTAATGATTTTGAATGCAAGAGTGTGATTGACTACTCTCCCTTTCATACCCAAATCTGCTTCATGCCCTCAACTACGTTTTCTTGAATTTTGTTTGTCTTTTTTGATATAGCACTTTTCTTGTACTATTTCCCTTACCTCTGAGTTGAACTACTATAGCTGCATTAGTCTTTGAAAAAGGAGAGATATCCACTTGCCTTTGAGTTGGTTCTTCCATGATTGACTCCTTCTGCATCATAGAGCTTTTGAGACATACAACATCTTCTTCTCTAAGATTAGTCTTAGAAGAACTACGAGAATGTGTGATACCTAGATTTGTGATCATGCAATTCTCAAGTTCTAATGTAATGCATTGTTCTTGTACCCACACTTGAAGAAGTTGACTTCTTAGGTTTAAGTTGACTACATCGTCATAGGTCCAATCTTGACCCAAGACAAGTGGTTCTGTAAGGTCCTCATCTTGACACACTAGCATTTTGACTGACATTGGGACACCTTGAAGGTAAATGTGAAGTTCCACCTCGCCCAAAAAAGGGGTCTCCACACCTCCGAATCCTATGAGATAGGCTTCTATGGAATTGATGTTCAATTGTAGATGTTGCTAGTATGAGAATTTAATTGCACTACTTGTTGCATCTGAGTCAATCAAGGCTCTCATAGTCCTTACACTCTTTCCATGTCCTACCTCTATTGTCGCAAAGGGACATTGATCAATTATTCGAGGAGAAATCATGCCTGATGTTTGGCACATGGCCATGTGATATCTTGGGGCATTGGGATTGGCATCTAGGCCATGTCACCTTAATTTATTTTGCCTAATGTGATCTCTAGCCTCTACCTGTGCTTCTTCTCTAACCCTTAATTCCTCTTCTTTTTGCTTCTTAGCAGTGTTAAGATTCATTAGCATATCCTCTGTAAGAGGTTCTTGATATATCTTGACTCGACATCCACTAATATAGCTTGTCAATTTGTCACCTTCTAGAGTGGCCAATTGAACAGCACCACTAGTGGAAATGCTATTAATGACCATGAGTCCATATCCTTGTTTTTCTAATTTATGGGCATGTTGCTTTAGGGTATAAACGAACACTAGGTATCCATCTCTCAATCCTTTATCCTTGATGTGTGCATCAAAGTATGCCTTTTGTCTTTTCTTTGTAGCATAGATGCATGCTGTCGCTCGTAGCCTAGTCTCACCTAAGTGTTCTAGATCAAATATCTTGGAGGATAAGTTGTGTCCATTCCACTTGTGCTCCTGTGCTACTTTTTAAGTCAAGATCAGGAAATCTAATGGTAACACAACATTTTTTCCAAAGACCATATGAAATGGGGTGGCATTGATTACCATTTTGTAGGTGACACAGTAAGCCCAAACAACATGATGAAGTTGTTTATTCCAGTCAGAGAGTTTATTATTTATCAGTTTTGTCAATACATTACATAGGATCTTATTTGTGCTCTCAGCTTGTCCATTAGCTTGTGGATGATAGGGGCAGGCTTCTTATGTATCACCAAGAATTCTTGGAGAAGGTTTTCAATGACTTTGTTCAAGAAGTGTGTACCTCTATCAATTACTAACTCTATTGGTAACCCGTATCTTGTGAACACATTCTCAAATAAGAACTTAGCCATTGTTTGAGCATCATTCTTTGTCTTGGATTTTACTTCTACCCCTTTTCTAAGGTAATCTGTGGCTACAATAATGTACTCTGCATGGGAGTTTCAAGTTGGGGGGTTAACATTGAGAATGTGCATCCTCCCATCATTGGCATCAAAGGAATCTCATCTTTTTTTATCGGATATTGTGCACATTGGCATGTGTCACAATTCTTCATATAGGTATGTGCGTCTATATGAAGATTGGGCCACCAAAGTACTGAGAATACAATGGTCTTAATTACTTGATCAGGCCCAAAGTGTCTACCTGCAACACCACTATGTGTAGTTTCTAAGATTTTCAAATAGTCTGATTCATGAATGCACAATCTTAAGTAACAATCTTTTCCTCTTTGGTATAGGTTGTCTCCTACTAAGCTGTAGTCCTAAGCCTCTTGCTCATGCTTCATTTTCTTGCTAGACTAGCCTCGCTGGGTAGTGTTCCCGATTTCATAAATTCTACCAATAGAGTACTCCATTATGGAATTAATGATACATGAAAAAGGGTAGCATACTCTACTAGGGGTCTCTTCTGGCACACTCAATAATTCTTGATCTTCTCATGTATTTCTTTGTCCGTATTAGGCCAATATAGTCCTAAACATTTTAGATTATGCAATTTCATTGTTTAGAAAAGTGATTTCCTAACAATCCTTCATGGGCTTGTTGCAACCAACTATTATATTCATTCTCCTCGACACAATAAGTTCATACACCTTTTGTATCTTGTTTGTAAATACTTCCTACCAATATTTGATATTTTTGTGGTTTTACAACTTCATCTTTGTTCATTTTCACATTCTTATTTGCGGGTCTGAAGGTTAGGACATGTACCAACTTATTTGCCCAATTAGGAACAACTTCTAAATTGAACAGATAAGCATCGGATAACTCATCAGACACTCCTTTTGATGACTCTCTTGAAGTGATGCAAGAAAGGTGATCTGCCCTTAGGTGGGTCCTACCTTTCCTAACAACCACTTCAAATTCTTATTCCATTAGTAAGAGGAACCATCTTACTAAATGTCTTGTATTGCAAGCTTTATTGACCAAATATAATAAAGCTTGATGATCAGTGGAAAACTTGAACTTGTTGGCCAATAGATAGAGTCTAAACTTCTTCACAACATATACCATGCCTAAGCCTTCTCTTTCAGGGTTTGTATAATTTCATTCAACTATGTTTTTTGTCTGCTAGCATATGTTATAGGCAAATCTAGATTTCATTCACATGTGGGTTGTGCTAGCACACATCCTATTGCATAATTGGATGCATCTACATGGAAATGGAATGGTTTATTCCAATCATGAGTGGTCAGAAATGTCTCTTCAACTCATTGAAGGAATTTTTGCATTCATTGTTCAACTCAAAATTTTTCAGCAGAGTGTAAAGAGGTTTAGTTATGATCGCATACATGTGGATAAACTTGCGATAATATCCATAATGGCCCATAAAGGCTTGTACCTCTTTAACGTTCCTTGGCCTCTCCAACTCCGTTATGGCTCTTACTTTTTCCTCATCGATTGACATTCTGTTCTTAGAAACAATATGACCTAAGAGTTTACCTTGATGTACCATGAACACACACTTTTCTAGATTCAGACAAACTCGATATTCTCTACACTTGTCGAAGATTTGTCTAAGCTTAGGGATGTGGTGTCTTCTTTCTTGGGAATGAGCACATAAATCTTCCCCATATACTTCTAAGATCTTTTGCAAGAACTCTTTGAAGACATGATGCATGAGACTTTGGAATGTTGGAGGTGCATTGTTAAGCCCAAATAGCATCACATGAAATGCAAAGATTCCCCACTCTATGGAGAATGTCGTTTTGTGTTGATCTTTTGGGGAAGTGTGGTCAACAAGTTCAATTTTTTCATTGATCATCAAGCTTTATTATATTTGGTCAATAAACCTTGCAATACAGGGAACGTGGTAAGATGGTTCCTCTTACTAATGGAATATGATTTTGAAGTGGTTGTTAGGAAAGGTAGGACCCACCTTAGGGCAAATCACCTTTCTCGCATCACTTTAGGGGAGTCACCGCAAGGAGTGTGTGATGAACTATTCGATGCCTATCTGTTCAATTTAGAGGTTGTTCCTAAATGGGCAAATAAGTTGGTACCTGTCCTAACCTTTGGACTTGCAAATAAGAATGTGAGAACGAACAAAGAACAAATTGTAAAATCACAAAAATATCAAATCTTGGTAGGAAGCATGTACAAAAAAGATACAATGGGTGTATTAGCTTGTTGTGTCGAGGACGATGAACATAATAGTTGGTTGCAACAAGCCCATGAAGGAATGCTAGGAAATCACTATTCTAAACAATGAACATTGCAGAATCTAAAATGTTTAGGAGTGTATTGGCCTATCAGGGATACAGAAATACATGAGTGGATTAAGAATTGTCTAGTGTGTCAGACGAGACCCCCAATGGAGCATGCAACTCTTTATCACGTATTGTTAATTCCAGATTGGTTTGCTCCATCGGTAGAATTTATGAGATTAGGAACACTACCTAGCGAGGCTAGTCTAGCAAGAAAATGAAGCATGGAGCAAGAGGCTCAAGACTATGCTTTAATAGGAGACAACCTATATCACAAATGCAAGGATGCTTACTTAAGACTGTGTGTTCATGAATCACACTATTTGAAAATCTTAGAAACTGCACATAGCGGTGTTGCAGGTGGACATTTTGGTCATTACAGAGTAATTAAGACCATTCTATTCTCAGGACTTTGGTGGCCCACTCTTCATATGGATGCACATACCTATGTGAATAAATGTGACACATGCCAATGTGCACAATATCTGGTTAGAAAAGATGAGATGCCTTTAAGGCTAATGATGGGAGGACGTGCATTTTCGAAGTGGGGTATAGACTTAGGTCCTATTAACTCCCCCAGCTAGAAACTCCCATGCAAAGTACATCATTGTAGCCACAGATTACCTTATCAAGTGGGTAGAAGTAAAAGCCACAACAAAGAATGTAATAATAGAAGAAACTTAACTGATATTCTGATAGTTCTATGTTTTGCTTTACAAAGATCCTTCATGAAGTAGTACATTCTGATCTTGGTTGTGCAAGTATGTATTGTCATCTTTCTGAAACATAATCAATTTGTACATGCATTATAGTTAGTCAAGTGTGGTAACTCTGAAAGTTCTGAATCTGTGCAATTGAGTTGTGAGCATGAGAAGGTGTTGTAACAAGGTTTGTTCATGTGAGAAAATTGTTTGAGTTAGTAGCTATGTGTTCTTGAACCCCAACAAGCACCTTTGCAACAGGTGAAAAAGTTTCTTCATAATCAATACATTTGTATTTGTGCACACCCTTTGGTCACTAGAATTGCTTTGGAACTATTAATAAATCCATCAAATTTTTTTACCTTATATATCCACCTTGAGCCCGTGATCTTCATAGATGGAGTCTTGGGCACCAATTCCCAAGTTTGATTTTCTTATAGTGCATCTATCTCTTCCTCCATGGAATTTATCCATTTAGACTTCTTCTTTGCGTCCTCATATGATGAGTGTTCTTCAGAGTTTGAGTCATGTGCTAGATATATAGAATGCTTAGTAATCAATGAAGTATCATAACCATACCTTTTTGGATTCTTCTTCTCTCTAGTTGACCTTCTAATTGTTTGTTGAGAGGATTCTATCACATCCCTCAACTCTTGCACTTTGGCTTTGCCTTTAAAGTTCCAATAATTGGTTTCTCTCCTTGGCGTCTTTTGATCATCATCAAAATCACTTGATCCTTCAAGTGGGTTCTCATTTTCCTTTGATAAGGTTGGAAAGTCCTCTCTAGGTCATAAGGTAGTTTGATCCTCTTGCAATCATCTTCAAACCATGACCTATTTTCCTCGAACACAACATCTCTATGTACAATGAAACCTTTTTTGCTTGGATTGTACAACCTATAACCTTTTTTATTAAGGTCATAGCTAATGAAGATGCATTTCTCTACCTTTGGGTCCAATTTTCCTCTAATATGTGAAGGTATGTATGCATATGCTATGCACCCAAAGATCTTGCAGTCATCAAGACTAGATCTTCTTCCATTCCATGCCTCATATGGATTCATTCCATTTAGAGCCTTTGATGGAAGTAGATTCGCCAAATATGTAGCTATTGATATTGTCTCTGCCCATAAGTAATTAGGAAGCTTCTTTTCATTGAGCATTAATCTTGCAGCCTTAACAATTCTCCTATCCCTTCTCTCTACCACTCCATTTTGCTCAGGAGTATATTTGGTAGTAATTTCTCTTTTGATCCCTCTCTCTTGAAGATAGAAATCAAAGTCATGGGCAAAATATTCTCCCCCTCCATTTGACCTTAGCATCTTTAGAGTTTTACCTGTTTGGTTCTCCACAAGAGCTAAATATTTTTTGAAACATGAAAACACTTCATCTTTACATTCATAAAGTATAATATAGTAAATTTGCTACAATCATGTATAATGACACATAACACCTTGATCTAGAGATTGAAGGCTCCTTGCTTGGTCCCCATACATCTGTATGGACCAAATCGAATAGTTCTCCATGTATGTAGACTTTCTTGGTGAAGCGTTGTGTGTGAATTACCAAATCGACAAGCACTAAACTTGAACATCCTAAGTCTATATAAAACACATGTTCATCTCCATTACCTTCCTTCATAGTCATGTTCATGAGAAGAATTGAGTCTTCTTGAGTTTGATCATCTGTATAGTTGTTATAGTATCTCCTTCATTTGTATCCGCTTTGGTAGTTGTTGTATAGGTTGTTATTGTATCCATAAGAGTTGTTGAATCTTCCTCTTGAGTTTCCATAGCCTCCTCTAGTGTATACTCTTCCTCTTTGGTTCCTAGGATTCTTGAAACAATTCTCTATAATATGATTGGTCAGACCATGTATGGCATAGGATGATGAGCTTTGAGCTCTCCCCCTACCTTTTCTACCTGCTCTACCTCTTCCTCTTGAGCCTTTACCTCTACTTGCAATATTGGCTTGAGAAGTACTTCTTCAATCATCATAATTCTTACCCTTTCCTTTGTCATCCTTGCTTTTATTCTTATCTGTATAGAGAGTAGAGGATTGTTTATCTTTTTGGCTGTCTTCCATCTTCATAAGCTTTGCCTCATGAGTGAACAATTGTCCCATGAGTGTGTTGAAGTTAGGAACTTGCATGTCCATGTAAACCATGGTGAAGGCTTCCCATTTTTCATCAGCTTTAATCTTATTGATGACTTGCCTCACTATTTGTTCTTCATCAATGACTTCTCCAATGCTTCCAAGCTCGTCTACAATGTCCTTTATCGTGGTGACAAAATCAATCACACTTTTCTGGGGCACCTTCTTGAGTGTTGTAAACTCCATCCATAACTAATTCTTCCTTGCCTTGGTGCTTGATGAGAAGAATATTTTGAGAGCATTCCATGTTTCTTGTGATGTATTGCAACTCCTAATGTGAGGAAGTAAAAAATCAAAGATAGAGTTGAGAATGTATGGCCTTGTCAAATCATCCTTTGAGCACCATGCATTTAACCTTTCCTACTCCTCTTATGTTGTTTGGACCTTGCTTTTGAGTATTGGCATCATCTCCTCTCTAGATATGTAACCATAGAGATTCCTTTCTTGTAGATAGACTTATATTCTAAGCGACCATTCTCAATAATTACCTTGATCTAATTTGTCATTAGATGAGAGGAATCCATCACCTATGATGCTTAGTTGCTCTGATATCACTATGAAGAGGTGATGTGATATATGTAGAGATGAGTTGTTGCAATAAACCTACTCTACACCAATCAATATAACTTCACAGATGCTTAATATACTTTCCTAGCTTTCCAAATATGCATGAAGAGTTGCCAACTGCTTTGGAACATCATTGAAAAAATATTGCATCAAAATAGATGACTTGCGCTTCAAGATTTAATGAACCCTTCTAGTTTTTAGTTATTAAGATCACAAAGAAATACTTAGAGCTCATAACCGAGTACGAATTGACTAGAGAGCTTTTGTACACATCTAATTGAAGTATACATCTAAAAAAAGCAAGTTATTTTATGGATTTAGCCAGAACGTATAGAGATAAATCAGTTTAGCAAGTTTGAGGGGTCACCTCAACTTTTCATGAACAAGATGAAGTGTAGGCAGCACAGTCGACGTCAAACATCCATAACTTGCAATATATTGATTCACTAAAATGAAACATGATATCTAGATACATGACACTGTTATCTAACTAATCCAAGTGAAAGTTTTGAAAATAGATACTCACATGCACAAAAATAGATCAACCAAGTTCACTATGTACCTCAAGGTGCTGTAGTAGCACATAGAGAATGAGAAATCAAGATATATGAATGACAATGTGTATTGATATTGCACATATGATACAAGGGAACTATGGAGGACTAGTCTTAAATGAAGTGAGCATGATCGATGCTCATAGATTCACCTCAATCTCTCATAGATAGGCTTCATATCCCACAACTAAGAAATAAATGTATTTATACATGAATTTGATTTTAAATATGGTGAGTCATCCACCTAAAAGTGATCCTTGACTTTAGGTATGATTTAAGTTTGATTCCCAAATTTGAGATTTGGTTTTCTCAATCTACAAGATTTTGCTTCTACTTTTACCTTTTACAAATGGCCAAAATAATTACATGAGTTTTACACTTGTAAGTTTTACAAACATGTGTTCACATGACCATATCTATGAGAGCTAAATTATGAGATTTATCCATGAGTTAAGGCAAAGATTTTAGGCTTTCTTATTGCACAAACACTACCCAATCCATATATTTTTCCATGAATAATTTCAACTAAAGGTGTAAAATCCATACGCAAGGACACACTCTTTTGTTAAGAAATGTGATTAGAATTGTGTGCTTACGCCTTAATTTTTTGGGGATCAAAGGGACATCTAGTAGGTATATCCATTATTTCTAATTTCTCTCACTTCCTTAATAAAATTAAAAAGAAATATATGACTACAACATTAACATAAAAGAATTTTGTTAGAGTATGTAAATTACATTTAACTCAAATTTTCATATAAAATAATTTATTATATCAATATAAACCTTATCTATAAATGCCAAAGGAAAGGACTATGTTACCATTAGTGTCTACGTGGAAGGCCAAATTACCAATGGAAATTATTTATATGATGACTATTATAAAAAATATAGTTTTCTGATTGGATATGGGTTGTATTTAGGTTGCATGTTTGTGAAACCTACATATGACAAAACTGTACTATGTGTTCTTTAGTTTGTTTTATTTTTTGTAAGTGTGCATAGAAAGGTACAGAGAGCGTTTGTGATTAAAAAAAAAAAGATGATATTTGCTTTGAGGGGCTAAGAAGCTTCCCTTCATTGGTACTAGAGTAGTTTTCACATGGGCACATGGATGTTGACATTTCGCATAGTGCAAGTGGAACCTACAACCTCTACAACACCTCAAAAAATCCAAGTCTTGTCACAAAGGTGGTGAAAAAAGGAATAGGCCTTGGTAGGACTTATCATCTACTTGTCATCCTTATAGTGATATCAAGCATTTTATCATGAAATTCCAAGTATCTCCAACCTCGAGTATCATATTGTGAGAACAAATATTGTGTATCATCTAAGTCCAAGTATTGTGTATCATATATCTCAGGTATCGAATATCGTTTGCTCTAAAGTATCCTGAGAGAGATCATGTTTGCTATTTTGACCCCCAAGAGCCTGATTTGGCATAACTTTTTCATCCAAAATCCGTTTCTTGAGCTCTAGATCTCATTGGAAAGCTTGTTTCGAGATAGGGTAATTTGAAGTTGACCTTCAGGTGGGATTAGGAAGCCAAGGGGGCTCTAAAGAATTTTGAGCAATACAAAGGGGAAATTGGGACCAGTAGACAAGGCTTATGAACCTTAGATCTGGTAGACATCAAGGGCAGAATAGACAAAGCATCATATCTTTAGAGGCTAGTGTCAACCATACAACTAGGTTGTGGGCTCAACAACTCAGTGATTATCCCTACATACGTAGTTCGGAAACAAGTGATTAAAAAATGTCCTTTAGCCTAGAACAACCTATAGGTAGGTCATGCAATACCTATTTATAGGCACCAGAAGGTCCCTATAAGACTCAATTGGAATATATTAGGACCAACTGATTAGGTGCACACATCTATGAGGATGGTTTGAGGCAATCATTTTTCCAAATCAAGAATCCCGATCAACCCTTCATACTTGAACACCCAGTGGTCAAGCTCGAAGACGATTCATACATTTATAAGCAAGGAACTATGTATGTGGTTATTAGCTTACTAGAGAGGACTGATGAGTTTAGAAATGCCATTCTTGAGAACTCGATAGGAGACCTAGAGCAAGGAGACCTAGATCAAGGAGACCTTGGACGAGAACCCAAGACTCCTCAAAGTAAATCCATCTTCACGAGAGTGATTACCCTAGAGTGGGTTCCACAGACAACAAAAACATAGAACTATTCTTGAATAGAGAAACAAAGGAAGCTTTGTGGGGATTCAAGCAAGATAAACTTAGTAAAATAGGTGGATTCACCATCTACAAATTCAAAGATCCTAAGATACTAGGCAAAGTTGTCTATCTAGATAACACATCGAAGACAATGTTCTTGGTAACAGCGCATGGCATGCATGCATACACTCTACCACAATCTAATGTCTCCTATGGCCTCCAAGAAGCAGGATCATCCCAAGCAAATGAAAACCAAAGGGAAAGAATTAGAGAGAGACTTGAGGTAAGCTTTGCATACACTGTGGGTAAAGATAGATCAAGACTTTAAAGTGAAAGAAATGAAAGAGAGAGACACGGAGCACATAGGCATCAATGAGATGAACATGATTTTCCATTGCCTAGACCCTAGGAGTACCCAAGAACCCTTAGCCTCTCTCAAGTGGTCAAGATAAAGAAAAACTACTTTGATGGGTCAAGAGATCCTTATGATCATGTGGGCAAGTTCAAACAAGTGTTAAGAGCTGATCAGGTCTAGGACTTGTTCACCTAGTTTGAGGCATTTGGTTTGACCCTTAAGGGTACTACCTTAGCTTGGTTTCAGCCCCTCAATAATAGCAATTATCGAGATATAGGCAAGTTGTTAGAAGCATTCATTGTAGAATTTAGTGCCTAAACTTCTTCATGGCATATACCATGTCTAAGCCTTCTCTCTCAGTTGTTGTATAGTTTTGTTCAAGTGTGTTTCGCTGTCTGCTAGCATATGCTAGAGGAAAATCTAGATTTCCTTCACCTGTGGGTTGCGCTAGCACACATCCTATTGCATGATTGGATGCATCCACATGGACATGAAATGGTTTATTCCAATTAGAAGTGGTCAGTATTGGTGCTCTGCACAAATTTCTCTTCAATTCATTGAAGGAATTTTCGCATTTGTTGCTCCACTCAAAATCAACAAGGCATAAAGAGGTTTAGCTATGATCGTATACATGTGGATAAACCTGCGATAATATCCACAATGGCCCATAAAGGCTTGTAACTCTTTAACATTCCTTGGCCTTTGTGATTCTGCTATAGCTCTTACTTTGACTTCATTTGTTGATATTTCATTCTTAGAAACAATATGACCTAAGATTTTACCTTGACATACCATGAACACACACTTTTTTGGGTTCATACAAACTCGATATTTTCTACACTTGTTGAAGATCTATCTAAGCTCAGGGATGTAAAGTCTTCTTTCTTTGGAATGATCAAATAAATCATCCCCATATACTTCTAAGCTATTATCAAGAACTCTTTGAAGACATGACACATGAGCCTTTGGAAAGTTGTAGGTGCATTGGTGAGCCCAAATGGCATCACATGAAATGCAAAGATTCCCCATTATGTGGCAAACACCATTTTGTGTTGATCTTTTGGGGCAATGGCCACTTGGTTGTAACCTGAAAATCCATCAAGGAATCCATAAACTTCCTTGCTTGCAACGCGCTCCAACAAATGTTCGATGATTGGAAGAGGATAACTATCTCTAATCATAGTGGCATTAACTTTTTTAAAGTTAATACACACTCGCAACTTCCCATTCTTCTTGGGCACTACTATAATGGGGGACACCCGTTCAGTATGCTCAATCTCTTAGATGAATCCAGCTTCAATCAACCTGTCAATTTCTTCTTTTATTTTTTGTTGCATAAGTGTCATTATATGTGTAGGGCTTTTGTTTGGTGGGCTTGGCATCAGCTATCATGGGGATCATATGAGAGCATATTTTTGCATCTACTCCCTTCAAGTCTCTATAGTTCCATGCAAACACATCCCTGTATTCCCTTAATAGAGCTACAAGCTTAGCTTCTTCTTCTTCACTTAGGTCTTCTCCTATGTGGGTACATCACTCTTTGTTCCCTTCCATGGTTACTAGATTACCCTTCTCCTTGGCCCATTTCTCTTCTTGTATTTCCTGCAAGAACTCTTGAGAGTATTGTTGAATTGAAAGAGGTGCTCCATCATCTATGGAATCAGGAACATAAACTTTCGTTGGTGGTGAGCTTTCTCTTTCAACAACTGGTTGAGCCTGTGGAAGTAAAGAAACATGCGGCTTGTTTACCAACTGCTCTAATCTTTCTAATAAGCCCTAGAAATGCAAATCCGGTTTGATAGAGTTTGTCTGATTGAATGATTGACTGGACTTGAGCATAGCATGAGCTAGTTCTACCATTTTTATGCACATTTTTGTCCGTTCAATCTCTAAATCTACTCTAAGATAGCTCTTATCTAGGTTTGCAGCTATTGGCCCTTCTTGAAGTCAAGCTTGGTAGGCCTTGAACATCATGTCCAAGCCTTCTAGGGTTGGAACTACGAGAACAGACCCTAGTTGTGGTCTATTTATAATGGGTGGTGGGGTGGGATGAGGTGGTGTGGATGGAGTTTTGGCATGTGAGGGATTCTGTGAGGCAATATCTTCTATTTTTCTTTTTGTGTCTTTAAGGCTTTCTTCTAGTTCAGATAGCTTTCTATTCCACTTGCAATTGACTTTCTCTCTGGTATCCTTCCATGTCCTTGTTTTCCTCTTACTAGGATCTCCTAATTCACTTGAGTCTGATTGTTCGATTGGTTTAGCCTGTTGTAAAGCTTGTGCCCTAGTAACTACCTATACAGGGGCCATGTTCATGCTGCTTGGACTTGAATCCACCACTAAGCCTACCACATTAATGGGCATAACCTTGGGTGCACTAGAGGGATTCCTTGGACAATCTCTTGAAAGATGTTCTTTTCTGCACTCAAGACAAAAGCCTTGTATTGTGATGTTATGTCCTTGTCTTAGAGTCGGTGGGTGGGGACATTCACGAATGAAATGGTTGTCGTGACATCTAAAGCATGGTCCTCTAGGGGCTTGTAGTCCGATTTGTCTCAATTGGGGCCTGGGGTTTGAATTCGTATACATGACATTGGAGTATTCTGGCTCCCAATATTGTTCCATAGGTGGTACCTTATATTGATACGAGTAAATATCACTATTCTCCGGTGACTCTATGTGATAAGCTCGTGGACTATCTTCATGGGTGTCGTTGGAGCTCTCAGCATGAGGTTCATTATCTGAGACTAATGGGGTCATTGGTACCAATGCTCTATTTGGGTTCTCCTGTGCCACTTCATACTTAACTGGAATCACATTGGAAAGAGTTGGCAGTTGGTTTCGTAGGACCGGTTGTGGCCTATATGGTGCCTAATATTGCTGTTGTGGCCTATAATATGGTTGTTGGTATTAATTCTGATACCTACCCTATTGCTAAGGTTGTTGATAAGTTTGTCTGATAGCCTGGCTATTGTAGGGACAATCTTAAGCCATGTGGTTCGTGTATTTTCTCTCAATAGTGCAATATGGAGCACTAGGGTTTCCTTGGGGTTGATCCATCATTGGGCAAACATTAGCCATGTGGTCTCCTCCATAGTTGTAATATCGCTTCAATGAGGTGACCCTTGGTGTTTATCTATTTTGAACTCCTAGCTTCTTGGCAACCTGCTCAGCTATCTCATCTATCTCCATGGAGGATCTGGAGGTGTGACTAGTAGAACTGTCAGAATCCTCATAGAGTTTTGACAATTCTAAATCCTCACCCAAGTTGTCTTCTATGTCTATGCACATCCACACACACTCTTCTACGGATCTAGGCCCTTTCAAGTACACATATGATCTTCTTACTAAGCCATCTAAAAACAATGCCACTTGTTTGGCTGGTGTGGGTAACTTTGGAATAGGGAAACTTTTTACGTACTGTCTGAACCGTCTTCCTACAAGTTGCACTATTTCTTTGGATGTCTGCTTGAGGTTGTGGATCAAGGATGATGTATTATGCATGATGCCACTCTTGGAAAATTCTACGATGAATGCTTCTAGTAGTTGGCCTATATCTCGATAGTTACGACTATTTCACAGGTTGAAACCAAGCTAAGGCAATACCCTTAAGAGTCAAACCAAATGCTTCAAACTGGGTGAACAAATCCTCAACTTGTTCAGCTCTTAACACTTGTTTGAACTCAGCCACATGATCATAAGATCCTCCTCACCCATCAAAGTAGTTCTTCATTTCCTTGACCACTTGAGAGGGTCTAAGGGTTCTTGGGTGCTTGTGGAGTCAAGGAAATGGAAAATCATGTTCATCTCTTTGATGCCTATGTGCTTGATGTCTCTCTCTCTCATGTCTTTCACCTTTAGGTCTTGATCTATCTCTACCCACATTATGTGCAAAGCTTACCTGTGGTCTCTGTCTAGCTCTTTCCCTCTGAGTTTCATGAGCCTGGGATGATCCTACTCCATGGAGGCCATGGAAAACATTAGATCTTGGTGGAGCAAAAAATCAATTTGCCTTGCCAAGTGTATGCATGCTTTCCATGTTCTGATACCAAGAACATCTGCTCTGATGCCAAGAACATCTGCTCCGATGTGTTATCTAGGTAGACCACTTTGCCTGGTATCTTCGGATCCTTGAACTCGTAGATGGTGACAATTGGGCTAGGTTGATCTGGCTTGAATCTCCAAAAGGTTTCCTTCGTTTCTCTATTCAAGAATAGTTCTATGCTTTTATTGTCTTGAGGGGTCCAATCTGTAGTGATCACTCTGGTCAAAACTGACTTACCTCTAGGAGTCTTGGGTTCTCGTCCTACATCTCCTTGTTCTAGGTCCCCTATCTCATTCTCGGGAATAACGTTCCTAAACTCATCTGTCCTATCTAGTAAGGTGGTAACCACATACATGGTTCCTTGCTTATCAATGTATGAACCTTCTTCGAATTTGACCATTGGGTGTTCAAGTCCAAAAGGTTGATTAGGATTTTTGAGTTGGACCGTTGATCGCCTCAGGCCATACTCATAGATGCGCGCACCTAATCGGTTGGCCCTAATGTACTCCAACTGTGTCTTATAGGGACCTTTTGGTGTCTATAAATAGGTAGTACTTGAGTTCGTGCTGGTCTTTCCATGCTAAAGGTAATTTTTGAATCACTTGTACCCAAACTTAGCACGTAGGGATAACCACTGAGTTGTTGTGCCCAAGACTTAGTTGTATGGTTGATACTAGCCTCAAAAGATCTAATGCTTTGTTTATAATTTCCTAGGTGTCTACCAGATCTCAAGTTCATAAGCTCTGTCTTGTAGTTGCAAAATTCCCCTTTCTATTGCTCAAAATCCTTTAGAGAATCAGTCCAAGTGGATTTCGTATGTGAAAGTTATGTCCAATCAGGCTTTTGGGGGTCAAAATAGGCAATCAAGACCTCTCAAAGAATCGTGATTTTTTTGCAAATCAGGTAGCCAAAAAGTCATGTTTAGAGAATCACGATTCTCTCAAAATCCACTCCAAAGAATCACGACTTTCTCAAAATATTCCAAGCAGAGAATCTCGAATTTCTCAAATCTCTAAGTCTAGGACATCGTGAATTTCAAGAAGAGAATCGCGACTTTCTCAAAGCCAAGAAATCGTGACTTTCTTCCAAGAAATCATGACTTTCTCAAAAGCACTAAGTCCAAAGAATCGCGAGTTTCTAATAGAGAATCGCTAGTTTCTAACAGAGAATTGCGAGTTTCTAACAAGAAAATCGTGACTTTCTCAAGAAATTGTGACTTTCTTAAAAACACAAAGTCCAAGAAATGACCAATTTCTAGCAGAGAATCGCGATTTTCTCAAATTTTCTCAAGTCCAAAGAATCACAAATTTCGAGCAGAGAATCGCACATTTCTTCCAGAGAATCACGATTTTCTCAAATTTTCTCAAGTCCAGAGAATCGCAAATTTCTAGTAGAGAATCGTGAATTTCTTCCAGGAAATCACGACTTTCTTCCAGGAAATCGTGAATTTCTCAAGTCCAAAGAATCACAAATTTTTTCCAAGAGAATCGCAATTTTCTCAAAAATGTCTAAGTCTAGGAAATCGCGAATTTCTTCCAGAGAATCACGAATTTCTCAAAAAAATTTAGGCGGGAAAATTTTTTAATTTTCCAGTGAATCGTGATTTTCTGAGAGAGTCACGTTTTTTGAGTTTTTAGGCAGGAATTTCAAAATTTGATGACGAGCCCCAAATATGCAGAAAATCATGAAAAACACAAGCGCATGCACTCCCAAGCACTTCCTAGCTCTTTTTTACACTCCCACACATGAGAAAGGATGTGGAAATGGTGAAAATGCACTAAAAACAGAAAAAATCTATGAAGATGAAGATGGATGAAGATGGTGATGATGATGATGAAGATGAAGATGAAAAATCAGAAAATGAACAGAAAATGACTATTTTTTACCTTCCAATGTCACAAATCCACGATATTACCATCACAACGCTCGTCCTCAAAGCTCTCTCCCCGGCAACGGCACCAAAATTTGGTGTAGCTCAAGCGTGAGTATCACCTCCTTTACTTGTCGATCCGCGGAGACGTGAGGACTGGTATGAAGACCATCAATAAGTGAAGGAACAAGTGCGTGAGGGGAAGCACACAAACATGCACACACACACACACATGCACACGGTAAGAGCAAAGAAAGGAACAATGGAAAGCTTCTATTACCAAAAACTCTATTACAAAGCTTGAATCTCTACCAAGCCAACTCTCTAACAAGCTAACCTCAAAAATGAGCTCTCTAACATACCAAGATCCTCTAATTCTTGCCATGCAAAATCTAATTGAGCAAGATTCGATGTAGTAGAATCCGATTGAGTAAAATCCGATTGAATAAACTTTGAATAGTACCACCCTTAACCTTAGATCAACATTTGCAAACCAATGTAGTACTAAGATAGTTAGGGTAATCTTAAACCAACAATTTCCTAGAAAACATGCGACCATAGAGAAAAATGTAGACAAACAGGCCTTCCTACTTCTGTGATCAGTAATATTGCTAATCAAATTTACAGAATTAAGCATCACCTGCACCAAATTAGATGACAACCAATCCATGTGCGATGGCTTCCCTTGAAATTTCTTCAAACAAAATCCATTAATCGGTTTTTCCATTCTTGTACCAAACACATTAGCTACCAGAAAATTCCCTTGACCTAAATCCTGCACAATCTGATATGGACCCTTATACCTCAGGGTGAGCTTTCCTAGATGTGGCCCTAATTTAGAGTTGTACACCATCACCCGATCTCCATTTTGAAATATCTTGAATTTCACATTCATATTGATCCAAGCTTGTCTCCTTCTTTGAATTACCTTTGTTATGTATTGTAACAAAGTAATTCTATGGTCTAGGGATCCGACTGTTGGAGATAGACGTTTGCGGAAGCACGCGAACAGCACAAGGAAGAAGAAGAAGCTTGGAGCACAAACACACAATACTGAAATGTATTACTAGAGAATGTACAAAGATAAGTAGCCCATTAGGGAAATAGGCGTATATACAAGCCGGGGAAAAAAACCTCCTAAAGAGGGAAAAAAGTGCCCCGGCTGTCCTAGAGTGTTCACACACATCACTACCTAAAAATATCAACAAATCCCCCCTGGGAGTGATGCGGTGAACAAGGAGCTGGCACTCATGTATAAGGAAGTGCCAAGCTATGTGGAAATCACTCCACAAAAGGAAGTAAGCCCAAAGCTTTGCGGAAAGCCTCAAACTTCTCCCTAGGTAGAGCCTTCGTGAAAAGGTCTGCAATGTTCTCCTGCGTGGGCACATATGCCAAGCTGATCTCCCCAGCAGAGAACCTCTCCTTGACATAGTGATAATGCACCTCAATGTGCTTAGTGCGAGCATGGAACACAGGGTTCCTCGCAACTGCCAATGCGCTCTGACTGTCAGTGAAGATGGTGGTGGAAGAAGACTGGCCAACACCCAAATCAGCCATAAGGCTTCTGAGCCACACACACTCAACAGTCGCTGTGAAAGCTGCCCTATACTCAGCCTCACAACTGGAAGTGGCCACAATAGGCTGCTTCTTGCTCAACCAAGATATACATGAGCTACCAAGCATGAAGCAAAAACCACTGGTGGACACACGAGTGTCATAGCAACCAGCCCAATCTGAGTCAGAAAAAGCATGCAAATCTGGTGGTAGTGATCCCCCCTTGGGATAAAACAACCCAAGTAGCCGAGTACCACTCAAGTAGCGAAAGATGCGCTTAACCGCTTTCCAATGCGTGACTCCTGGGCAATGCATAAACCTGCTCATGTGTGAGACAGCAAACTGAATATCTGGCTGAGTAATGCATAAGTAAATCAAGCATCCAATAGCCTGCTGATAGAGAACAGCATCAAATGCATCTCCAGCATCATGAAGACTCAATCCTAAACCTGTCTCCATAGGAGTGGCAATAGGCTTACAGTCTTCAAGGCCAAAACGCTACAATAATGTGTCAATATATTTTGTTTGACACAAAGCCATTCCACCATCAACGTGCATAAACTGAATGCCCAAATAGTGATGCAAATGCCCCAAATCAGACATCTCAAATGAGGCATGAAAATCAGCCTTAAAATCAGCAATATGTGTCTCAATAGGACCAGTGAGCAGCATGTCATCAACATAGACAACAATGATCAGAAGCACATCATTAGCACGTTTAACATATAAGGTGCTTTCAGTTGGACTGTTCTCAAAACCATGTGCAATCAGATAGGCATGTATCTTCTCATACCAAGCACGTAGTGCTTGCTTTAAACCATATAATGCCTTCTTTAACCTGCAAACCTGGTTTTCATGCCCTTTCTGCACAAAGCCACGGGGCTGAAAAACATACACTTCTTCATGCAAGTCACCATTCAGAAATGCTGTTTTAATGTCCAACTGATGTACATTCCAACCATGATGGGCTGCAAGTGCACAAATGCTCCGAACAGTAGTCATACGGCATGTAGGTGCAAAGGTCTCATCAAAATCAATGCCTCTTTCCTGTGCATAACCCTTTGCAACAAGCCTAGCCTTATACCTGTCAACCGTACCATCAGGTTTACGCTTCAGCTTGTATACCCACTTAGTGCCAATGGCCTTCTTGCCAGGAGGCAAGTCACATAAAGACCATGTACCATTCTTCATTATAGCATCATATTCAGATTGCATAGCAGCCATCCAATTTTTTGAATTTTGTGCTTCATCAAAAGAAACAGGCTCATTCTCATCAGAGAGACTAGATGCAGCCATAGCATAGCAATCTGATGCAAAGGAGGCACTATGAGAGCCTGAACGAGTACGGTATGACAAAGGTGCATCTAATTTGTTGTCACGCAAAGTCTGCACCAGCCATTTTGGCATAGTTTTTGCCTGCTCAATATCAGCTCTCTCATCAACAAGTGCATCATGTAAATATGCATCAGAAATGGAATGATCTGCATCATCATATGAAACCTGCAAAGGCTGAGAAGTTGCCTCATTAGGACCAGCACTAGCCTGTCCACCTGTAAAAAGAGGCATCAAAGTATCATACATGTCTTTGGAGCTAACAGATGTCTCCTTAGTACATGAAAGCAATGGATGAATAGCATCTTCCACAAAGACAACATCACGGCTAACCAGAATGCGTTTAGTCTGTGGATGATACAAACGATAGCCTTTACTTTCAGAACTGTACCCAACAAAAATACATTTTACTACCTTATCATCCAATTTTCTGCGATGTTGTTCAGGCACTAATGCATATGCCAAACAACCAAAAATACGCAGATGAGCAACAGATGGCTTGCGGTCATGCCAAGCCTCATATGGAGTGATAGACTGCAACGCTTTAGTGGGACACCTGTTCAGTACATATGCTGCACACATGACAACCTCAAGCTAGAAACTATGTGGTAAAGCTTGACTTTTGACCATGCACCTCGCCATCTCCATGAGTGACCTGTTCTTTCGTTCAGCAACTCTATTCTATTGAGGTGTATACGGCACTGTACACTGGTGTTTTATCCCACGTTCAGCCAGAAATGCATTAAAATCTGAAGACATATATTCCCCCCCTTGATCAGAACGGAGGGTGCTCATTTTACATGCTGACAGATTTTCAGACAAAACCAAAAACTGTTTGAAGCACATGAACACTTCGGACTTTTCTTTGAGTGGATATACCCATGCATGCCTAAAAAAATCATCAATGAAAGTCACGAAGTAAAGGTAATTTCCAAAAGAGGGTGTCTGCATAGGACCAGAGACATCACTATGTACAAGCTGCAATTTCTGCGTAGCCCGAACTGAACCATCTTTTGGAAAGGAAGAACGCTGCATTTTGCCCAAAATACAGCCTTCACAAACATGTTTTCCAGGTGCCTCAAGTTTGGGCAAAGAGGACACCATTTCAGATTTCTGCAGGCGTAACAAACTAGCAAAATTCAGATGACCAAAGCGTGCATGCCAAAGCTTTGCATCTAACATAGCCTGAGAATCATGAACTGCACATGCCGAATCATTCACAGATCTTTCATAGTCTATGAGTTTATACAGCCCACGACATAAAATGCCAGAAGCAATAATCACATCGCCATTTGAGAGATCATGGACTGTACACCTGTCATCAACAAATTTCACAACCAAGCCAATCTTGGCTAATGCAGAAATTGATAACAAGTTCTTTTTTATCCCTGGCACAAATAAAGCATTTGACAAAGTGAAAGAACTACCATCAGCAGTAGTCAGAATGATCTTACCAACTCCCATAACAGGATAAGAGGAGTTATTGGCGCATGTGACAGTATTCCCTGTAGGGGCAGGCTCGAGTGAAGAGAAGAAACTACGCTGCAAGGTAATATGTTTGGTCGCCCCACTGTCAAAGTACCAAACATCTGAGTCTACTGCAGACATGCACTGATCATCAGAAGATGGGTCAAAACTGCAGACAGTAGTAAACGCCCATTCTTCTTCCTGCAAAAGATTTGCAGACTCTGTTTTTGGTGTAGAGGCCTCTGCAACAACCATTCCAGCCTCTTTCTTCTTTGCCTCTTTAGCAGCCAGTTTTGGACAGTTCTTTATAATATGATCATTTCCTTTACAGTGCTTGCTGAACAATTTCTGCTTTTTTGATTTCTTCTCATCTTTATCCTGGTTCTTCGATTGTGCAGCATTTGCAGATTTCTGCTTACTAGTAGAAGAGCTCCATTTTCCTTTGCCCTTCTGACTAGCCAAGAAAGCTTGATCTGCAACACGCATAATGGACATGTTCTGCCTGGACTGATCTTCCTACAACAGAACAGAGACTAATTCCTCAAATGACAAGGCATTCGGATTGCCTTTCATCATCAACCGAAGAGTAGAGGCAAAACTCTGATATGAATCAGGAAGACCATTCAGAACGGTCTGCACAAGTGAGCTATCTGGTATAACCTCATCAGCAGAAATCAATTGTTCCTTCAGGTCTTTGATCTTTGTAAGAAAATTGTCCATAGAATCACCTTCATTCATGTGCTCACTCTCCAACTGTTTTCGGAGGTAAGCAACACGAGCCTCATTCCTAGCCTGGTACAAAGTGGTAAGTGTATCCCAAGCATCCTTTGCTATTCTGCAAGAGCGAATGTGAGGAATAATGGCACGTTTGACAGACAAAGCTATCAATGCATGTGCCTGGGCATCTCTGCCATCCCAACGAATCTTCTCTGTAGTAGGTGCAACAGAAACAGCAGCACGAACAGGAATCTATGGAATATCATCTTCGACACCATCTTCATCAGCTCCAACACCTGTATTTGCAGTACCTGTCGTTACAGGTGTAACAGGACGTCTTTCAACACCCTGCACAATGTTCCACAATCCTTTTGCAACCAGTACATGTCACATCATATAAGCCCATAATGGGTAGTTGGTACCATCCAACTTATCCTCAACAGCCAACATACGGAATACATCACTGCTTTCAGCCATGGCCGGTGACTAGAATACCTTGATGCAGAAAATTGACTATATCTCAAAAAGTTGAACAGAACTCCCCAAACAAGTTCTTCTAGACCTGTAGCAGACTTCAAGACGCTTAAACTGGCGAACAAAAACTGGTATATACCTTTGGCACAAAAGGACAAAATAGCCTGCACAAGCGTTGTGATACTGCATTCGGAGGCCGAAACGAGCTCAGATCGCGATTTCGGCACCACAAAGCGAAGCAGTTTTGATCTCAAAAACACCCTGAGTATGCTCACCAAATTTCGTGCGAATCTGAGATTGCAAACGGAGGAGTGTCGACGGCGCCCTAGAAGAAGCGACCACCTGCTCTGATACCAATTGTTGGAGATAGACGTTTGCAGAAGCAGGCGAACAGCACAAGGAAGAAGAAGAAGCTTGGAGCAAAAACACACAATACTGAAATGTATTACTAGAGAATGTACAAAGATAAGTAGCCCATTAGGGCAATAGGCGTATATACAAGCCGGGGGGAAAAAACGTCCTAAAGAGGGAAAAAAGTGCCCCGGCTGTCCTAGAGTGTTCACACACATCACTACCTAAATATATCAACACCGACTACTTCAGACAGATCTGAAATCGGATACCATTTGGTCACTCGTCTGTAGAACCAAAGATCTCAAGAGTAGACTCAAGCATAAGTCATGTGCTCTCATATTCAAGTGATCCACTTAGCCTAGTGGTTAAGTCTCATGGTTGTGAAGGAGGAGGTCTTGGGTTCAATCCCCATGGGGAGCATGGGGAGAGAGTTTTGCCCAAAAAGCTCTAGAGCCTTCTAACTCAAGCTAACATGAGTTAACTTGAGTCCAGTGGACTTAACTCAATAGGAGAGTACACCAACCACTAGTGGACTCCAGTGGAAGGTGGGAAAGGAGTGGTGGAGATCGCACATGCACTTGTGGACTCTAGTTACAT
>CM035421.1:177978440-177995940 GCA_020310875.1 Ceratopteris richardii | reverse complement strand
TTGATTATGAAGTACATCTTTAACCATATCGAGCATGTTCATCAATGTTGCAAGAGACAATTCATTGAAACACGTGCAATAGGCTGATGGGGTTCTCTTTTTAGAAATTATGTCATCATCATCTCAACCCTCTGAGTGGGAATGGGTTTAAGCAGCTGTTGTCACCATATGTTTATATAATTCCATAGTCGAAGTTGTCTAGTCTGAGCTGATCCCTGTGACATCAATTTTATGGATGTTCCTTGTGCTGCCCAAACGTAAACGAACTGATGCTGCTCGAGTCATGGTCTCTTGTATACATCTGGGTCATCTGGTATCAACAACAAGTAGGGCAAACCATGTTAACCAAAGAGGCATCCGTTGTGAGAGGAGTAAATGCATGCAGATGGGTCGAGAGGAAGCATTTACTTTTACAGAGAAGATGAACCAAAACTGAAGCAAGTCAAGAGAAAAGAAGGGGGTCCATAATCTTCAGTCTGAGAAATTACAATGGATTACCAAAGATTTTCAAACGATCTACTGAACTTGAGAAGACCATCAATGAGGCAGCTGTGGGGACGACAATGATGTTCTCGAAGGTACGATGCAGAAAGGTGCATGATAATGTGTAAGATTTGCTCTGAACATCCATCAACGGTTTGTTGCATCTTTTGATTCGCGCTCCATGGATGAATTACAATTTTAAGTGTTTTGTTTGATTGCGGAAACACTCTATTTATTGCTCTGTCAAAATGTTTTCAAAATTTGTACCATGACCTTTATGACAAGGATTTAAATGTGCGCCTGGCATTCTCTTCCACTTGGTGTAATACAGGCGATTATATCTCATGATCTGTGAAACCATTTCTTCTGTTCAGATTTTCCTGCATCTAAAGGTTGCTATCGATTAAATGATGATCAAGGATGTTATGAAAAAATGTGTGTACAAGAGTGTGTGTGAGCATGGGTGTGCGAGGATAGGAAAAGATGTGTGAACGGGAAGCAAGTGATTGGGAAAGAGAGAGAGAGAGAGGTGAAAGAGAGTAAAAGCGTGGGTGGAAATACACAAGTGTGTACACTATGGGTGTGAGTAGGGATGTATATGAACTTGGAAGCGAGTAGTGAGGCAAGGGATAGGATGCCATATGTGTGTATGTGGGTGAGTGAATCGAAGGAACCAAGAGTAGGAAAGAGAATAGGAAATGTGAATTAGTCAGAAAGAGAGTGCACGTGCGAGAAAAAGTTTGGGATACATTCAAGTATGACTTATTGACTTAAACAAGAGGAATGGACCGATTCCGAGGGATTTGAACAAAATAAAGCCTCGTATAATCACTTTTCCCTTGGGCTCAAGACCTATTCATTTTGGTGCGTTTGTCGGGAACATATGAGCTAGTGCATAGACATAAGAAGAATCCATTGTGAGATAATTGTGGGCTCCCGGTGATCCAAGTAAACCGTTTGCGAGGGGTTAAGCAAAATAAAGGCTTCCACAATCATCTTTTCCTTGGGCATAGGAACTTATCATTTTGGTGCGTTTTCCGGGAATAGCTTGGTACGTCTCTATAAGAGAGTGTCATAGGTTCGCCTAGCGCCACAGGTTGGCCGAGCTTGCGGACCCCAAGATCTAGTACATGAGCGAGGGGAGCTCATCGTCAGGAGCAACACAAACGCAAAGAGAGGAACGCGCTCAGAGAAGAGCCCTTGAAAGAGAAAGGAGAAGGTGGGAACCGCCAGGTGAGTGGACCTCGATTGGTTCGAAGAAATCAGCCAAAAACGTGTACTCCCGTAGGAGAGTCGCGAATCAAGTGCGGAAGTTTGAAGGAGGGATCCTGAAGCCACGTGTGCTAAATTTTTGGGATCGAAGTGATATTGATATCACATCTCTGTTCGAAATGGCTCAGCGGATTTCGGTTCACTTGGGGGACTTCACCAAGTTTTCAGGTACTTGGGACGAAGATCCAGATAGTTTTATCCAGCTGTTTGAGGTTACTTGTGAGGCCAATGACGTAGTTGACCAGGATCAAAGGTTGAGGATTTTTCCGGCTATTCTGCGTGATGAGGCAGTCAATTGGTATGGGAATCTGACACCACAAGAGCGTGGAACTTATCAGATGCTCAAGGAAGCCTTCTTGGCAAAGTTTCGACGACAAGGCTTCCAAGACAGATTGGCCCAACAAATGGATTATTTGCGACAAGGAGTCAATGAGAGCATCGATAACTATATTCAGAGAATGGAAACGTTGGTAAGAAAGATGGGCGCAAATGCCCTGAACGATGAGACATTGAAACAAAGATTCATTTCGGGATTGAGAGATCCTACGGCACAGCAGCATATCAGCCTGACAAGACCTGCAACTTTAATGGATGCTAAGGAACAAGCAAGGCTTTGGGAGGAAGTACAATTATGCCAACAAAGGAAGATGGAACTCTTATACGAGCCTATGGGAGGCCCAGGAAATATACCAATAAAAGATCCGGGTCAAGGAAGTCCCGCATTGACGACTCCAGCTTTTGTAGCCGCCACTAGCACGCCAGGCAAGGTAAAGCCTGCGCTAACTGAAGAACGAATATTGGAATTGGTCACGCAAGCTATAAAAGCTGCCACAATGACTCAGGAGACATACACAGTAAAACCAGAGGTCACGACAAACCCGAATCAAGTGTTTCGATCAAATACATGGTGTGGAAAGTGCCATGGTTACGGCCATTTGGCTTCAGAATGCCCTACAGTCTCGAGAGTATTCACAGATAGATCACCACCTAGGATGCGTTGCACTTTTTGTGGAAGAACAAATCACACGGAGGACCGATGTTACAACAAGAGAGCCTATGAAGAGATGACCATGAAATCAAGAGATACAAGAGAAAGACCTTACACGGGATTGCCCGCTCAAAGTGTCCCACCTACATCTCGTTGGGAAAACAGACCGACTTATGGATATGGTGCTCAGGGTCAAGGAGGAGACTATCCAAGAGGAGTCTCACGGGATCAAAGAAGAGATGGTCCAATCCAGTGCTGGAGATGCCATGGCTTTGGCCATACTCAATCTAGATGTCCAAACGAAAAGAAACCAATTGATTACACCCCACTATGTAGGTACTATAGTGGAGAGGGCCACTTTGATGAAGATTGTCCAAAACAAAGAGCTGCCGCCGGCAAGGAAAAAGGACCAATAGGGTCCTCGAACTATGTTGATACGCAGATGCATTCCACATCGAGAGCTCAAGAGCATGTTCCTACGATCGGAGTAGTGTTCAAGACACCGAACCCTCAAGAAGGCTCTAGCTCGTCAATGCACTTTGTGGATGCTTACGAGGCCAAGAAACCACACAAAGATCCAAATGTGGCAGTAGTCACGAGGACTCAAGAGTATTCGAAGAAGAATCCAGGAGGTGAAGGTGAAGAAGGGAGTCAAGAGAAGATCGTTGAGCGTGAAGAGGTAGAAAACCGAGTTGGAGGATTTGCTGAGCAGCAAGAGTTTGAGGATGGGGAAGAGATTGAGATTCTTCCACCCGTGACCAAGGAGTTTGTGCCGGGCATAGCACCATTCCCCGAAAGATTAAAGGCTCCGAAGTGTAGAAAGGAAAGACAAAGTTCGGAAGAAGTAGATATTGTAAAGTTGCTTGCTGACACGGAAGTCACGCTGGATATTGGCACATTGCTAAAATGTTCACCTGCTTATAGGAAACAATTCTACAACGAATATATTAAGAAGCCGAGGAAAGCTCGAGATAAAAATAGACAAGATAAAGATGTCCAAGGAATCATTCAAAGTATTACGACGCAAATCGATTCAAATGCTCCAGCTGTGACGATTGAAATTAAAGGATATGCAGTCCCTGGTGCTCAGTTAGATAGTGGAGCCGCAGTCAACCTTATGACTGAGTTCATGATGAAAGCTTTGGGCCTCAACCACATGGAAGAGATGCCGATGTCCTTGAGAATGGCAGATCAAACACAAGTAAAGCCTGCAGGTCTTTTGAAGAATGTAAGCACAGTTGTGGGCGGTTTAGAGTTTAAAGTTGATTATTTGATAGTAAGACCAAGGACCTCAGAGGCGACCTTCTCGATCCTACTTGGACGGCCATGGCTGGTGCAAGCCGAATGTGTGCATGACTGGCGCACGGGTTTTATTTCAATAGGGCCAAAGTCTGATCGGATCCAAATACAAGTATCCACACCCTCGAGCAACAAGAAGAAAACAATAATAGTCGATGAGATGGAAAAGAAAGATAAGGAGAAAGCAAGGCACGAGATTGCACGAGCTAGGTTTTCCTTGAACACGGACACCTACAAGAATCTGCTTCAAGACGGGTTCAACTTGCAGCTCTTTAAGAATCAAGACACGAAGATGGGAGAGTATCAAAATCCATTGCTCTATAACGACGATTCTGATCAGGAGTTGCTAGGATGGTTGACACATACAAGTGAATTTGATTGCTACATGTTGAGTATAGATGCAAGTAAAAACAAAGCTACTCAATCCCTGGAGAAGGGAACTTCAAAAGAAGAGTTGAAACTGGAGCTAGCTCCGACAATGGAAGTGCAACAATTGAGAGAAAGAGTTAGAATGCTAGAAGCAGATATTCTAAAGAGAAGTCGAGAATCGGAAAAAGAAGCGAAGAGTAGGACTAAAGCGTCGGAAGCCATTGCAAAAGCTGAATTAAAGAAATTAGGTTCAATCGAAACAGAACAAAACAATGATTTATTGGCCAACCATGCACGCGTGATCGGAGAGCACATTCCAATCACAGTGTCATCAAGGAATAAGGAATCTTCACGAGAAACTCAGGTGGAAAAATGGGAAGTTTTTCCAGAAAAGTTCTTGAGCGTGGGATCAGAGCTACCGGAGGGAGTACGAGATTGTATTAAAATGACACTCAAAAATTTTGGCAAGGCCTTTGCATGGTCATACAGCGATTTGAGAGGAATTGATCCCCGAATCTGCCAACATTATATAGACTTGGAAGAAGGCACACGACCAATATGTCAGTGACTTAGGCGGACGAATCCAGTCTACTCGGAATTGATCAAGTTGGAATTGACCAAACTATTGGAGGCAGGATTCATATATCCCATCGCATCCAGCGAATGGGTATCACCAATTGTAGTGGTTCCGAAGAAAAATAAGAAAATCCGTATTTGCATAGATTATCGTAAGTTGAACGAGCGCACAAAGAAGGATCACTTCCCCTTGCCATTTACTGATCAAATCTTGGACAGAGTGGCTGGCCATAAATTGTACTCATTTTTGGATGGTTTCAGTGGGTACAACCAGATCCAAATCCATGAAGAGGATCAATCAAAAACTACTTTCACGACAGAATGGGGTACGTACGCATATCGTGTGATGCCATTTGGATTATGCAATGCACCGGCCACATTCCAGAGAGCAATGATAGCTGCATATCAAGACTACTTGCAGGATTGGATGGAGATATTTCTCGATGACTTTGCAATAAGAGGCGACGATGAAAACATGATGGAGAGGATGTTGGAAGTGAGGTAGGCCCTTAGGCTCATGTCACAGGTCCATGGTTCCATAGTTCCAGTCATGTACAACATTAATTCCAGCAATCTTCTTACACTGACAAAACATGAACATAACACAACTTAATCATACAAAAGATGAGACAAAGATAGAGAAAGAATAGACGACATGTGTAAGGTGTTATGTAAGCCATCGCTTACTCATAGTATCATATATACCAATGTTCAATGTACAATGTGGGAGCAAAACTCTCAACCACTCTATGTGATGAGAAATGGATGAATGAGTGAATGTACAATGTAACAAACATATTCAGATGTGTGGGCAGTAATCTGAATATACATGAGATGTGTGACCTTATAGGTTATAGAAGAGTGAATATGAGTGACTGAAAGAGGAAGGATCAGTGTGAATGGAAATCCTCAAACTCATGTGAACACACCTTCTTAAACACCTCATAAAATATGCATAAAGCATATAAGTACCGATTCTCTTGTACCTATGCCGAATAGGACTCCTTCTGATATGAACGCCACAGCCTCCATAAACTTCAAGTAGTACCTGTGTGCATAAACAGAATATGTACCTGAATACTTAACATAAGATGTGAATCTTATGTTAATCTCCATCTAATGTCTTTGAAGTAGCCCGATATCTTCTTTGTAGAAGACAATCTTCAACCTAATATCTTCCTGTAGAAGATAATCTTCAAAATCATGTAGATGGTCCCATCCAATGTCTTTGAAGTAGCCAGACATCTTCTTGTAGAAGATAATCTTCAACCTAACATCTTCCTGTAGAAGATGATCTTCAAATACATCATGTAGATGGGCGATCCTCACCATCAAGCTGCTAATGACCAAGTCTTCTTGCCATGAACAAGAGATAACCTCCTCTCCATGAGGTAGAGTGTGAGCACACCCTTCATCTTCTCCAAGAAGAATCATTAAGAAGAACTCCATAGCTGCTCCTCAACATGCTTCAAGTTAGCACCATGGCTGCCCCATGTGCTAGAAGAAACACCACCTCTACTGAGGTCCAAGCTCCAGAAAGCTTGTGTTGATCCTAGGTGAAGGATGATTCAAGTGATCCCAAAGTACTTGTTATATAGTATTTGTGTTCCCCTCCAAGAGCTCTCCAAAAGCTAATAAAGCTACGATCTTACGATCGCTACAGAAACGCCATCGCAAAAGCTCCTGAAAAAACACTCACGAAAAAAAAAACAAATACGTCCGTCGAGTTTTGTCCATAGCTTTTAGCTTTTGATAAAAGATGCTTCACGCGCTGTCGTCTAGGGGATTCGATCCCTGGTGGGTTGTATGAGAGGAGATTGACATAGCCACGGCGCCCATTGCTTTTGCTTGTACAAGGGGTTAAGTGAACAGCTAGACATGCTCTCACGTCGCCCGCGCTGCTGTCTTCTAGAGACTACTAAAAGGATAGCTACTAATGTTGTATCCTCTGAGCAAAATTTGTCCAATGGACATTGTTTCCAACAATCCCCCCTGCAATGTCATATTGGTACAATCTGAACTGAATCTGCAAACTTTATAATCTGCAAATTATCACAAGCTTCAAGCTTGTACTTCCGATACTTCAAAAAAAGTCTTCTTCAAAACTGAAATTGACTTTCCCTCAAAAAAAACCTGAACTTGCTGAATATGAACCATAATACTTGAGAAAATATGCAAACTAGATATCCAATAGTGTACTCATCAAGCAATCACTGCTTGACAACAAATATAGCATGAATTGTCTCTGCACCTGCTATCTCCTGTCTTCAAAAACCTGAAAACATACACTAGGATCCATATATTTGCATTTACCTTCCAAAAAGATTTCTCAACGTACTTCTGCTGCGTCATGTAAATACACTAAACAAAATCAGGAACTGAATCCCGGAACCTATGACTGTCAACTCACAACTTAGTGTATTATGAACACTGCTGATTCATCTCTGACTGTACTCAAGTCATGTCTACTCATCTCAATTGAAATCAACTGAAATATGAGTAAAAATCTATGATGTCTTCATGTCTTCATCCTTTAAATCCTTCATACCTCTTTCCTTCAGAACTTGGTATAAACATATATGTGCGCACGTCTGAAATATACCTTTTTGAAATATCAAGCTTCTCTTCAATAGAACTCTGGAACCTTCTCCTGAACAGGAACATCCTAACAGGAACTTTCTCCAAATATTCTTCTTCTTCCTTCTTCTTTCAAAGATGGAACATAAAGAGAACCTGACAAAGGAAATATAGGAATACCTGAAATAGGAATACCTGTAGGTATGACTCTACATTCTTATATGGCTTGAAAATAAGTCTTCATGTTTCATCACCCCCCTGGATGACTTAACACTAGTATCCAGTATTCTTCAAATATATCAAACTTTATGAAATGTGGAACGTCTTCCTTCATAAATCTGATGTTCAGTGATCAATACTTGTATCTGAAACAAAATCTTTGAACCCTTTTCATTAGCATTGATCAGATGCCAATAGCTTTCCATGTCATTCCTCAGCTTTCCAAAATCTAGAATAAGGTTAGCTGATCCTAACATAACAAAACCTTGTTGAAAGCTTTATAGGATTCATAACCTTATGTAACATAACAAGTATCTTCTATCTCTCTGCAACACAAATTTGATAGAATCTGAATCTTTGACTGACTTCTTCCAATGTTAAGAATCTTCATAAACAAAGGATAGACAACCGACTCATAAATGCTCAAGATCATACAAGATCAATGATCTCTTCTGTGTAGAATCTGCTCTTATCAAACCTTCATGACTGAATGTTTGATTTGCTACCTGAATGTCTCCAAGTGTCCATGCTTTCTCAAAAAGTTGTAAAACTTTTCTTCAAACAAATCCTTCAAGGAATCTGCAATTCCTACTTGAAACATAAGTGGACAAACTTCTCACCTTGAGAACTCCAAAAGCTGCAAGTTGATACTTCATAACTTTCATATTTTACCCGGGTGAAATGTGACAGTACCTGCTTGACTTTCTTTTGGCTAACTCCACTTCTCAATCAAGTGATAGGATATGATGGAACACCTTTTTGAATACAAACATGTATCCAAAAAACTCGACAATCATAAAAAGTAGATTCTTCAAATGACCTGTACATCAGCAAATCTGAATTTTCTAAAGTTTCTGAAAATACTGAGTATGAGGTAACCTTTTCCAAACATAAAACCTCAACGCAAGTCTTCAACATCTGCTACAAAAAACTCTTTTACCTCAAGAGTTAGATAAAGAAGAAATATACTTCTCTGCAACTTGTCATATACCAAGTAGCTTTGTATTGACACTCCAAGAATTCTTTGAGGGAACATATAAGCTGCCTGCTTAAAAGCTTCAACTAAAACATAACTCATACATATATGAGTTAAAACATATATCTGCTGCTTTTCTTTCTCTCAATGCAATTCTTTGTCAAATTTACAAAATCATAACCAAGTGTAATGCAAAACAAGAAACTGCTTCTTCTTTAAACAAGATGTTCTCGTAGACTTGTCTTTGGGTGTAGAGGATAAAATAGGAAAAGTATATGGAAAATATATGAGAAAAGGAAGCCTTACTTTTTTTTTGGAAATGATGGACTTTCTTCTTCTGCATCTTTCTTCCACCTGACGATGTCAACATCTTCAAACTTCTCTTCCATACCTTTTGTTCTCTTCATCTTGAAGTAGCAAACATTCTTGACTTCTTCAAACGAACTTTTTCTCTTTTCTCTAATGATAAGAGTAAGAGATAAAACAAACATAGTATATAAATGGAAGTTGAACATGTTTTATCATCTCCTCATATCTCTGAATCAAAATGTTGTTTCAAATGTCTGAAACGACTAAATTCACCAATCGTTGTCTGAATGATGAATTGCCCTTCTAGAGTTACCTTCTCTAGATACATTTGTACCTTGATATCCAACCAACTTACAACAGAAAATTGGCTGAAAAAAAAACTCATCTCATCTCTGCGCTTGTCTTCTTAGATGAACTTTCTTTCAGATTATCATTTGCAGGTCATGTCTTAGAAGAGCAGTTATGAAGAGATTTGAAGAAATTCAAGGAATGCTTTTATACACTTTCATCTTTTGAAAGTTAAAGGCTACATCAAAACAGGTATCTAGAGGTTTTTCTAGAGAGTTTTGAGAGATCTCTTTCATGGAAAGAAAGTTCATCTAAGAAGACAAGCGCAGAGATGAGATGAGTTTTTTTTTCATGAAAGAGATCTCTCAAAACTCTCTAGAAAAACCTCTAGATACCTGTTTTGATGTAGCCTTTAACTTTCAAAAGATGAAAGTGTATAAAAGCATTCCTTGAATTTCTTCAAATCTCTTCATAACTGCTCTTCTAAGACATGACCTGCAAATGATAATCAGATCAACATCAAATCACAGGTATCAGTTTCTACTATCAGATTATCATTTGCAGGTCATGTCTTAGAAGAGCAGTTATGAAGAGATTTGAAGAAATTCAAGGAATGCTTTTATACACTTTCATCTTTTGAAAGTTAAAGGCTACATCAAAACAGGTATCTAGAGGTTTTTCTAGAGAGTTTTGAGAGATCTCTTTCATGAAAAAAAAACTCATCTCATCTCTGCGCTTGTCTTCTTAGATGAACTTTCTTTCCATGAAAGAGATCTCTCAAAACTCTCTAGAAAAACCTCTAGATACCTGTTTTGATGTAGCCTTTAACTTTCAAAAGATGAAAGTGTATAAAAGCATTCCTTGAATTTCTTCAAATCTCTTCATAACTGCTCTTCTAAGACATGACCTGCAAATGATAATCTGATAGTAGAAACTGATACCTGTGATTTGATGTTGATCTGATTTCTTCATCTTCTCTAAACCATTGTTCTTCCTTGAATTTGAAGTAGTCTTCTCTTCATCAAGTCTGGGTCTTCAAACAATACTTTTGTAAAGTATTTGCATACTCTTCAAAAATATTCGGCTGCTAACAGATCATCAACTTCATACTCCACACTAATGAATGTAACTGAAGTGTCTAATTCTCAAATCTCTACTCATCTAGATTAAGTGTGTATGTCAAATGTCAAATATTAGAAGATGCCTTTAAATTATATGTTGTAAATCTGGAATTCTAGGAACCTGGGATATGAATGAGCCTTAATGCATTGATGCCAAAGATCTAAAGTTCTGTAACCAAAACCTTAGTGATCTGATACCAAATGTTGGAAGTGAGGTAGGCCCTTAGGCTCATGTCACAGGTCCATGGTTCCATAGTTCCAGTCATGTACAACATTAATTCCAGCAATCTTCTTACATTGACAAAACATGAACATAACACAACTTAATCATACAAAAGATGAGACAAAGATAGAGAAAGAATAGACAACATGTGTAAGGTGTTATGTAAGCCATCACTTACTCATAGTATCATATATACCAATGTTCAATGTACAATGTGGGAGCAAAACTCTCAACCACTCTATGTGATGAGAAATGGATGAATGAGTGAATGTACAATGTAACAAACATATTCAGATGTGTGGGCAGTAATCTGAATATACATGAGATGTGTGACCTTATAGGTTATAGAAGAGTGAATATGAGTGACTGAAAGAGGAAGGATCAGTGTGAATGGAAATCCTCAAACTCATGTGAACACACCTTCTTAAACACCTCATAAAATATGCATAAAGCATATAAGTACCGATTCTCTTGTACCTATGCCGAATAGGACTCCTTCTGATATGAACGCCACAGCCTCCATAAACTTCAAGTAGTACCTGTGTGCATAAAGAGAATATGTACCTGAATACTTAACATAAGATGTGAATCTTATGTTAATCTCCATCTAATGTCTTTGAAGTAGCCCGATATCTTCTTTGTAGAAGACAATCTTCAACCTAATATCTTCCTGTAGAAGATAATCTTCAAAATCATGTAGATGGTCCCATCCAATGTCTTTGAAGTAGCCAGACATCTTCTTGTAGAAGATAACCTTCAACCTAACATCTTTCTGTAGAAGATGATCTTCAAATACATCATGTAGATGGGTGATCCTCACCATCAAGCTGCTAATGACCAAGTCTTCTTGCCATGAACAAGAGATAACCTCCTCTCCATGAGGTAGAGTGTGAGCACACCCTTCATCTTCTCCAAGAAGAATCATTAAGAAGAACTCCATAGCTGCTCCTCAACATGCTTCAAGTTAGCACCATGGCTGCCCCATGTGCTAGAAGAAACACCACCTCTACTGAGGTCCAAGCTCCAGAAAGCTTGTGTTGATCCTAGGTGAAGGATGATTCAAGTGATCCCAAAGTACTTGTTATATAGTATTTGTGTTCCCCTCCAAGAGCTCTCCAAAAGCTAATAAAGCTACGATCTTACGATCGCTACAGAAACGCCATCGCGAAAGCTCCTAAAAAAACACTCACGAAAAAAAAAACAAATATGTCCGTCGAGTTTTGTCCATAGCTTTTAGCTTTTGATAAAAGATGCTTCACGCACTGTCGTCTGGGGGATTCGATCCCTGGTGGGTTGTATGAGAGGAGATTGACATAGCCACGGCGCCCATTGCTTTTGCTTGTACAAGGGGTTAAGTGAACAGCTAGACATGCTCTCACGTCGCCCCCGCTGCTGTCTTCTAGCGACTACTAAAAGGATAGCTACTAATGTTGTATCCTCTGAGCAAAATTTGTCCAATGGATATTGTTTCCAACAGAGGATCGAAGCTATTTTAAGAAGAAGCATTGAAAAAGGCATCGCATTAAATCCGGAGAAGTGCACATTTGGAGTGCGAAGAGGATTTCTTTTGGGACATGTTATTTCCGAAAAAGGGATTGCGGTTGACGAGGATAAAGTGGAAAAGATCGGACAACTTCCACCTCCACAAAACTTGCGGCAACTCAGAGGATTCTTGGGGCATGCTAATTATTATCGACGTTTTATATTAAATTTTGCATCAATAGCGGCGCCACTGACGAATCTCTTGAGGAAAGACCAACAATACCAATGGACTGGAGAGTGTCAAGTTGCATTCGACTCGATCAAGGAGAGATTGATAAATGCACCGATTTTGGTAGCACCCGACTGGACGAAAGAATTCCATGTACATACCGACGCTTCTCATACTGCGGTTGGAGCAGTACTATGCCAAGCCGATGAAAAGAAGTTGGACCATCCTATTTATTACGCAAGTCGCAATTTGAATAGCACTGAGAGGAACTATACGACTACAGAGAAGGAATGTCTATCGATGATCTTTGTCGTGAACAAGTATCGGCATTACTTGATGGGAAAGCATTTCACTTTTTATGTGGATCATGAAGCCCTTAAGTATATCATTAATAAACCCGAGCTATCAGGGCAATTGATGAGGTGGATGCTACTTCTCCAAGAATTTCAGTTCACAGTGGTAACCAGACCAGGCAAAGCGCATATATTGGCCGACCATTTATCTCGAATTGTTAATGAGGAGCCAATCTCTGGTGTGCCCGATGATGCTCCTGATGGGCATCTATTCCAGGTTGATGCTAAAGTACCTTGGTATGCCGACTTGGTGAATTTCTTGTGCACTACTAAATATCCGCCAAGAGCAAACAAGAGAGAGAAGCAAAAACTGTTAGCATTGGCGAAGCACCATAGCATCATTGGGGGGCAACTCTATCGATATTTTGTTCATGAGAGCATTTATCGGAGGTGTCTCGAGGAAGAAGAAGCAAACCTAGTGTTGAGGGCTTTACATGATGAACCTTGCGGTGGGCATTTTGCTGGTGAACTGACGGCAAGAAAGATTTTATTGGCTGGGTATTGGTGGCCAACGCTGTTCAAAGACTCGCACACATACTGTAAGAAATGCGACAAATGCCAACGAATGGGCAAACCCACATTAGCACATGCTGCTCCTCTCACACCGGTGCTTGCTCTTAAGCCGTTTGAGAAGTGGGGAATTGATTTTGTGGGGCCTATTGATCCTCCTTCACGAAGAAGATCCAATAGGTATATCTTGGTCTGTACTGACTATGTTACCAAGTGGGTGGAAGCCAAAGCTCTGAAGACTGACCGAGCCGTTGATGTAGCTAAATTTTTGTATGAACAAATTATCACTCGATTCGGATGCCCGTTGGAAATAGTAAGTGATAGAGGAACACATTTTATCAACGAACTGTTTGAAGAATTAATGGAATTATATAAGATCAAACATCGAAAAAGCACTCCATATTATCCGAGGGCAAATGGACAAGTGGAGGTCACCAAAAAAATTCTTGAACAGATTCTAACAAAGACAGTAGCTGTGCATAGGAGAGACTGGGATGAGAGACTTTTGGAAGCCTTGTGGGCATATCGAACATCCTACCGAGTGACGACAAAGAGCACTCCGTTTTCCCTAGTATACGGCGAGGAAGCCATCTTTCCCATCGAAAAAGAAGTTCCAACATTAAGAGTGGCCATCGAAGCCAGGTTGGGCGAGGAAGAGTCATTAAAGGAGAGGTACATACAACTGGTCAAGCTAGAAGAAAAGAGACTTATTGCACAACAAAGTTTGGAAGCTATTCAGAAGAGACGTAAGGAGAGGCATGACAAGAATCTCAGGACCTATGTGATTCAAGAAGGGGATTTGGTGCTGGTTTATGATAGTAAATATTATAAATTCCTAGGGAAGTTACAAACAAGATGGGCAGGACCGTTTAAGGTGGTGGAACTCAATTCCAATGGTTCCATGCAAATTCAAGATTTAGGAGAAGAATATGCTCCCGTGAAGGTTAACGCGCTTCGAGTTAAACCATATTTCAAGTGATATTAGGACGGGAGAAGCCAGACAAAATTTAAGCAGAAGGACGAAGTAGATTCCTTGTACATACATGTATAGTATTATATATATATATGCACATATGTAAGCTATGATTTGTGTATCATAAATATTCTTCCTTGCTAGCTCAAGAAATTTTGGACTTCTAATTATTTTTCTTGTGTTGCGCAGAGAGACTGTTAGGAGCTAAGTAACGAAATGGCAGATCAAATAACGCAACTCTACTTGTACGAGCTAAGGATATATTTCTCGGACCAAACATTCGCCCGCATGGACATAGATGTCGACGACTTTGAGACGGAATACGATGTTGAGGAAGCGCATTGGCTGGTATGCTTTATAAACCAGGGTTTGGGTGTTGCATTTTACATTGAGTGTTTTGAGGAATACCTGACTCGACATGTAGGATGGGCGGGAGATCGATATTACTATTTCGACCCTTCGAGGGAAATGCCTAACGAAGAAAATGATATCACTTGGGCTTGGGCAGATGTGCTAACGATAGGAAGTGATGACGGAGCTCCTGAAGTTGAGCCTGACTCGCCCTAGGGAAGTTGTCGGGATGCGAGTACGATGTGAGGCTACATGAGATATCCCGGAGACTCATATTCTAGGACACCTAAGGATAGGTATACGAGGGACTAAGGCATAGCTGGCTGTAGTTACCTAGTGAAAAGTCAACTCGATGAATACATATGTAGTGTCTGTAATTGAGAGAATGGAGTGAAGAGGTGGTTGATCTGTCAAAGGCTAATGTGTATATGTTTGCATGTATGTGTGGGAAAAGTGGGAAAGTCCCTTTCTTCCTCTCCCTAATTCTCAGGACTTGGGTGAACTAATTAACTATGAAAAAAAAACGAAGAAAAGAAAAGAAAAGAAAAAATTTGTGTTGTTGTGATCGTACCAATGCGCTATGGTGGGCTAGTAGGTGGGTGGATTTATCCTCGCCGGGTGGTTAGGACCACGAGCCGCAGCTAGTTTCGCCATAGGCTTGGGAGGTATATGTTGTGTCTTAGCTACGCGCCATAACGGGTTGGTAGGTAGGTGGAGCCATCGTGGCTGGGTAGTCACGACCACGAGCCGTATCCAGCTTCGTTATGGGCTAGCTGATAAATGTTATGTGTTATCATTGTGTGTTTGTGTGTTGTGCGCTGCATTGCATTGGTAGATGGGTGGAGTCAACCTGATCGGGTGGTCAGGTCCACGAATCGCATCCAGTGTCAATGTAGGCCAACATGTGATTAAAATAAAATTTTCATATGAAGTTATTCCCCACTCTTGAGGGGGAGAGAGAGAGAGGAGAGGGCGATGATCGCCTGGAAGGGAACGTTATTTTCTTGTGTGATTGGTATGTGTTGGCTTGCGACAGATCAGCTCACTTTGAATCAACATTCTTGAAAGCACAGATATTCTATATGTACTTATGGATGAGGCTTTAGCGAGGTAATGCAACGGTCTTGCTTTATAACTTGTGTGCTCTATCCGAAGGTTTTCCAGTATGTGTGACACTCTAGGGTTCTAATGTATGTCTTCACTTGCACTCGAGTCTCGATTGTTTCTGTAGGACTACGATGGGGATTCTTTGGGAACGTCTAGTCATGGAATGATTGTACATAGCGAATAGTAGAGTCAATAATGGGGTATGCATTTTGGGTATTTTTGCATGTCCTGTTGGATTCATTTCAGTTGTTGTTGTTTATTTTGGTATTTTCTTTCTGGTTTCCGCAATGGTAGTCGCTGAAATGGAAAGGTATGCATGTCTTATTTTGGTTGGGGCCATTTTTCATAATGGAATGTATGAGCAAATTGATGCATGGCTGAAATGGAATCGCATACATGTGCATGTTTTTGGATCATTTTGGAAATGATTGATTTGTATGTATTCATGAGTGATTTTTTTAGCACTAATAGCTTCAATGAGTGCAGGTCCACTTGGAATAATGGCTCGATGGAAAGGTATGCAAATTAGTTGTGCACTGATGTTTTCATGGCTGTTTTGATTAGATTGCAGCAAAAGTGGCTCGTCGAGGGCGACTTCGCAATTAAGAAGAGGGGAGTATGTTAGCTCAATAAATGGTTGGTTTTGGTGCACTAACATGCTTCCATTTTTGAAAATAATTGTTTGAACATAGGTGTTTTGCAATAAGAATAGATGGCCGGTGTTTCGCTTCAGTGGCTGTATTGAAAGCTTGTGCAAGACTTAAATGCATTGACGGTGGGCAGGAGCTGTATGCAGAAATTGTGAAAATGAGATGCAATGATGATTCGTATGCATGCAAAAAGAGGGCTTGACGCCGAATGCAGTGACTTATGCTTGTATCCTAAAAGCATGTGGGATCATAGGTGCTATGGAGAAAGGAGAACAGATTCATGATGAGGTTGCAAACCTAGGATTGTTGGCTGAAAATGTTGTTGTTCTTGGCACTGCATTGGTAGATATGTATGCCAAATGTGGCGCTATAGAAAAGGCACAAGAAGTTTTTGAGAGAGCTCCACTTCGGAATGTTGCATCTTGGTCAGCATTAATTGGTGGCTATGTCCGTCATGGAAAGGAGGAGAGAGCCTTTATTTGTTTTGAGCAAATGCAAAGTGAAGGGATTGCTCCCAATGCTGTTACCTATGCTTGTGTTTTGAAGGCCTGTGGGACCAAAGGAGCAATAGATAGGGGCATACAAATTTATGATGAAATTTCACATCAAGGTCTTTTGAAACAGAGTCCAATGCTTGGTACTTGCTTGATTGACATGTGTGCTAAATGTGGATTTTTCAATCGAGCGAAGCAAGTGCTCAATGAATTTCTTATTCAAAGTGCAGTCTTCTGAAATGCACTCATTGCAGAATGTGTGCATCAAGGGAAGGGCAACGAAGCTGTAGATTGCTATCTGCAGATGCAAAGCAGGGGTTTCGCACTAGATGCAATCACACATATATGTGTGTTGAAAGCTTGTGGGATCACACAAGCATACAAAACTGGTGTACAATTCATCATGAGATAAGTAGGCAAGGGATCTTGAGAGAGAATGTGATGCTCGGCAATGCTCTCATTGACATGTATGCTGAATGGGGAATGCTCTTATATGCAGAACAAATGCTTGATGAAATTCCAACTCGAAATAATGTTTCTTGGAATGCAATCATCTCAGCATATGCCCAGCATGGGGAGAGCGAGAAAGCATGGACGTGCTTCTTAAATATGCAACATGAGGGATTTTCACCAAACATTGTGTCTTGGAAT
>CM035421.1:177935940-177973440 GCA_020310875.1 Ceratopteris richardii | reverse complement strand
GATAAGAAGACAAGAAGGTATATATTATGAATGGTAAAAAGTTCTCAAATGTGTCAAAATCCATGATGCTTCATGATGCTTCTTGGCATGCTTCGGAGGTTTCCTTGCACGAAGAAGGTATAGAGAAGACAAAAAGAGTATATGAAGAAAGCAAGTATGAAATATTTGATTTGGGTGCACAAATCGCTTTGAAAAAAAAAAAGAATATCATGGATTGGAATCTTTCGGGAAAAGACTTGACCTCAAAGAAAACCAAGAACCATTCCAAGAATGATGATAAATGTTGGGAGAAATTTTAATTTCTAGCAACATGAGGCACGATGAATATTCTCACACATACATGCCTAAATATACTTATCCACTAAAACTTGAACTACTCTGAGAACATGTAGACTTTAGCATGAAACTCGAGACCACTTTGGAAGAGGAATAAAAAACAAGAATTTATGAAATATATACTCAAAGTAAAACAAATATTGCTCCCAACTCGGTGGTAATGAGGTATAAAACAAATACATGTGTTTGTGAGATATGCATGCTCAAACTTAGCTTCCAAGAAGGTAGGGAGCTAGCTTATTATTGGTCAATGAAAGTGACAGGTATGTTTCCTTTTTTTTTTAGTTCTCTACATGTACAATGCTTGGTTGTTCGAATGCTCCATATTTTTTAGAAGCACTTTGATAATAAGTCCCTTGAAACTTTGTACTCTTTTCATCTTTTATTTATTCAACTTTAGTAATGTATGCTACTAAGGGCAAAGAAAAAAGGAGTAGCCAACTTATGCACTTTTTTGTAAGGATGCAAGAGTTCCATAGTGGATCAAGCTTCGAAAGTAGTCCAAAATGAGTAGGCTATGTCAAAAGTAATCCAAAATCATTGGCATGTTTTCCAAAACTTGTCCAAGTTTTCAATACAAGTTGACCAAGTTGCAATGAATTGTCCCAAAATTTGTTGTAAAGAAATAAGTTGACTAAATTCACAAAGTGGCCCAATTTCCCAAAGTAGTTCAATTTCACAAATTAGTCCAATCTACAAAGGTAGACTAGTTTTTAGTCAAAGTCATCCAAATTCTCAAACTATGAAATATAGAAATATTGAGTTTATTTTATGGAGATTTTATTGTGCTTTATGTTTTGATATAATAGTTGAGGTTCGTAGAGTTATTCGGATATATCTAGACATAAATAGAGAAATTATATTTTCATATATTTTATAAATAAAAGATCCACATAGAGGGTTGTTTTTAGAAATTCATATGCAACTCTATGGACTTGGATCAGAGGTTGGAGATACATAGACGACCCATTGAAGGCATTTTGATGTTGTTCGATTTTGAGTGTCTTTGTTGTCCGTTTTCGCATTCAGTTTTGATCTCGATTCCTATTCTTGTTTTCACTTTCTTTTGTTTTTGGTTTTTGTTTTTATTTTGTTTTTTGGTTTTTGTTCTAATTCTTGAACCTTATACCTATAATTTATGTTCATACTTTACATCTACAGTTTATACCTACATTCACACCTACATTCACACCTACATTTACTCCTTCTATAATTTACGTCTATAAAGTATACCTACAATTTACTCCTAGAGTTTACTCTTACGATTACTCCTTCGACTTGCTCCAAGGCATCGAGTAAGGGATAGAACTTCGACATCTTTGGGTTCCTTGGTTCTGCTCCCTTGGCGGTTGGTGTTGTTGGCTAGTTGTGAACACTCTTTAATTAAGGAGTGGTAATAAGGACTCACTCATTTAGCAAGGAAGGTATTTCACACAACCTCACATTCACAAGTGTAAGTGTTTTACCATTACACTATTCACATGTGTTGCTACTTATATTTAACATACTTTCATCTCTTCTTTTTTATAATTCCCAAAAACCATCCTTTTTCATTTTAATTCAAGAATTCTTCAAATTCTTTTCTTCTTTTACACACCCATGGACCCTACTCATACTCTGGAGAACTTTGGTGAACCACCTCTTCTCTGGTATCAATTAAAGAAAATTTTGAGCTCCTATGGGACAAAATCAAAAGCACGCAAAACGAGATTATTAGAGGGCGTGATTCTTCAAAAGATGCATTTCGAAGAGGATAATCTTGTATGGATGGTGAAAGCCATTATTCTCACTCAACCAGATGGCACACATTCCAAGATCACATGAAGAATTTCCAATTCTCATGCGTTGATGGCATAAAGATGATCAATTTATTTTATCATAGTTATCTCAGTTTGATGTTTTATTCAGATGAGTCCTACTACAAAATGATGAAGAGAAGTTTTCCACTAGTTACTTAGTGGGAAAGACCGAACTTTGGTGGAATGTTTTAAGACATATTGCAAATGGTTGCACAAACTCAAAGGTCTTTTAAGAGACAATCAAGGAATTTTTTCTTCTTCCTCAATTCCATCTACATGTTGGCCATTCGTGGAACAATCTCATATGGAAGGAGGGTAGTATTGTTACTATTTACTTTGAGCAATTTTCATAAAGTCTACTACTTTTTCATATGATCGAGATCATTCTTGAAGATACCTTGCACACGTACGAAGATGATTTAGAGATGGGGATCCAAGTCAAGCTTCACAAACTCCAACCTATAATGCTTTATGAAGCTATTTCTTTTGCTTATGATATAGAGGAGTTTCAATCTATCACCAAGTCAATTCGTTTGTAAAAACCACATCAATGAAAATCTTTTCTCAAGCCTAATTTTTCTTTGAACCATAATTGTACTGCCTCTTATCTTAGTTTCCCATGAGCTTCTCATTCTAACTTTAGAGCAACATCGATAGCCTCATCCCTAAGCCTACCAAAATCCCTACCCTTCAAAATTCTATGATGGATGCTCAACAAAAAAGATCACATATCATTTGTCAGAATTGTGGTAAACCTACATATAACAAAGCAAAATGCAGTTAGTAGCCTCCTAATATGAAACCTATTGTGGCCCAAATGCACAATATGGAGGGAGGTTACGAAGAAGCTCCTTTTTGGACGAAGGAAGCATTGGAAAAAGCTTTAATTATGTTGGGTAACAGAATTTCTATCCATTATTTACTTTTCATGCAAGGTACTATTAATGATAGGATTGTTTATATCTTACATGATGATGAAAGTTTTCATGATTTTATCTCACATACTTTAGTGCTAACGCTCCATTTCAAGGAAGTTGATATAATGTAACTAGTCAAGTGCATGATGTTAAGATTTGCATAGGTTCATATGTAGATACATGAATATTTCTAATTTCCCCTTTGCATTCCTATAGTATGCCTTTTCGCTATCTTTATAATCAACCTATTGATTATCATATGCATACATTTAATTTTGAATTTAAAGGTCATCTCATTTCTTTGTGTGCAAGGCATGACTTCTAACCATTTTCATTAATCAATCATACTCAAGCAAACATGCATTAAGAAAAGGTTACAATTCATGTATTGTTTTTCTAAATGAAATAATTGATTATACTCATACCCTTTGTAATGAGAATAAATCTTTCATGATTGCTTACAAGGATTGTTTTATGTCCTATTATTCTTCTAATATCAAGGATCCTTTGAACATAGTATGGATTTAATTCCTAGTAGTTCTCCTCTTCATAAATCACCTTATACGCGTGGCCCTTTTCAAGGAAACGAAATAAAACCCAAGTTAAGGTTCTTCAAAAAGGAGTTAGAAGACCTAGTTCTTCTCCATTTGGAGCACATGTTCTCTTAGTTGAGAAAAGGAATATAACTTATGAGAGCCCTCAATCAAATCACAATTAAGTATCCATATTCTATTCCTCAGATAGATGAATTGCTATATAAACTTTGAGGAGCCCATATCTTTGGTAAGATTTACTTTAAATTTGGTTATCATCAGATACGTATGACTCATAGTGATATTTACAAGAGTGCCTTTAGGACTCCAACCGATCATCATGAATTTATGGTAATGCTCTTTGGACTTAGAAATGATCTTAGTATATTTGCACATATGATAAATAATATTTTCCTTCATTATCAAGCTTTTGTTCTTGTTTTCTTTCATGATATACTTGTTTATAGTAAGAATGAAACTGAACATGAAAAGCATTTTGACAAAGTTTTTAGTTTGTTATGTCAGAATACACTTTATACCAATGTTGAAAAATATTACTTTTTCCAAAGTAAACTAGAATATTTAGGATATATCATTCTAATCATGGAGTGCATGTAGATTTTTAAAAAAATCAAAATAATTTTATAATGGAATGTACGTTAATCAATGAATGATAATTCTTATCTTGGATTATCTAGTTTCTATAGAAATTTTATCAAAAGTTTTTTTTAATCAGCACTTCCTCCTACTTTATTATTGAAAAAGAAAGTAAAATTTGCATAGGAGCTAGCATAAAAACAATCTTTTGAAAATTCAAACATGTATTTTCACATGCGCCTAGTTTGTAATCACTTGATTTTTCATAATATTTTCATGTAATTATTGATGATAATGGCATAAGTATAGGTGCAATTTTAATGCAAAAGGATTATCCCATCGCATTTGAAAGTAGGAAACTTAAAACTTATGACAAGAATTACAATACGTACGATAAAAATCTTTAAGTTGTTGTGTCTGCTTTGAAGATTTGGAAAAATTATATTATGGATTTTGAGGTTTTAATTAAAACGAATCAACAAGATATTAAATATATATGATATCAACTATCGATTTTTGATAGACATTATATGGGATTCTTTTATTCAAAATTTTTAGCCTATGATTTAGTATCAACCTGGCAAAGCTAATATTGTAGCAAATGCACTTAGTCTTTTCTATCACCATAGTCACATTTTGTTTCTATCCATAATATTTTTGCTATTCATATTCATTCATTTCATGACATGATTCCTACTTATACTTTTGATTTGTATTTTTCACCTTGCATGGAATGATTTCATTAATTTTGCATCTTGAATTGATGAACATTTTACATTTCATAATGGTTATTTTCAACACAAATTATGCATCACTCAAGTTTTTATAGATTTTGTTATGAAAAGAATGTATGAACCATTGTATATGAGACATAGGGATATACAAAGCACATCTACTTGTAAAGATTACTTCTTTTGGTGGAATATGGAAAAAGATATTGCCCATTATGTTTCCTAAAATTGTGTCATCATGTTAAACATCACCATTGTCAAGCATTTGGATTGATAATGCCACTAAACATTCCCAATGACCCATGGGAACATATTTCTATGGATTTTATTACTTGTCTTCTTATGACTTCATCTCATTATGAAATGATTTGAAAAATTGTTGGTAGGATTAGTAAACATGCATATTTCATTCCATGTAAAAAGACTTTTTCTATAACTCAAACTGCCAAGTTGTTTATTAAAAGTATTTTTCCACATCATGGTTTCCCAAAAGTCATGTTATCTGATTGAGATGTTCATTTTTGCAATCATTTTTGGGTTGCATTATTTCAACATTCTGGTTCAAAAATAGATTTTAGTTCTACATTTCATCCTAAAAATAATGGGCAATGGTAAAGCTGCAAAAAGCACTATTATAGATTTATTGCATTGTTATTCATTACATAGTCCCACTAACTGGGGTGAAAAATTATTATTACTTCGATTTTCTTACAAAAACACAACATATACAACTACTCGCTATGCACCTTTTGAAATTGTTTATAATAAAAAGCTTTTCGTTTCCATGTCACTCTCAAATTGATATTCCTATGGTTGGTTCTATTATTCAAGGTCACATTTCTATACTTCATGAATTTCACAAACACATTAAGGAAAGTCAAGAATGTTACTCATAGTGTTAATAAGAAACAAATAGCAGAAAAATTTAATGAAAATATTTTTGTATGGTTACGTATCATTAAACGACGTCTAAGGAATATTTTACAATATCCTAAAATTAGACTTGCACCACAATAATATGGACCATCTAATTGGAATATACATAATTCTTTTCATATTATTTTATTAAAACCATTTAAAGGCACTCTATCACCAACTCAAATTCTTAATCATCCTTCTTTGCTTGAAGAAAAAAATCTTAATTCCTAAGAAAATAATTGATCAAGATGTAACTAGTACATGTATAGGTACTCAATATCATAGATATTTAATTAAAATATAAAAAATGATTCCATTGAAGAATTATAGTGGATTCATGAGACTTCATTGACTTTCCATTATGATCACTTAATTTTTTGCATATCATTCACAATCAATATTTTAAATCTCCAAAAATTCATTTCTAAGCATGTGTTTTTACATGAAACATGCTTATTATTGTTTAATAATGGAATATATGACACATCATCCATGTCTACTTTCTTTCTTATCAACTGAGGTCAATTGCTTTTACAATTGGTGCATGTTTATTACTTACGGAATGTAAATCATTGATTTGATTTTATTGAGATTTTAATGTGCTATGTGTTTTGATAAAGCAGCTGAAGGTTCATGATGTTGTGGATGGGTGTGGACTTATTCAGATGTATTTGAACATAAAATGAGAAATTATATTTTCATATATTTTGTACATAGACTCGTGTAGAGGATTGTTTCTAGAAAGTTATAAAAATAGTGGTTGATATAAAGATCATTGTAGGTCGCAATTTTTGTATACAAAATCTAAAGCTTTCTATGAAAATGAGACACATTTTATTCACACATCCACTTTTCGAAGTGCTTCTCCTCATTGTAACTCTATATTTAGGCGCAATAAAAACTATAAATACACGTGTGTTTTTTGATTTTGTATCGTCTCTATGCATGCATGACTTCAAGATCCTATGATAGTAGACCAATTTTTGCCAAAGTTGTCCCAATTTTGAAAATAAAAATCAATTTTTGGCCAAAGTTATTTTTATTTTATCACTTTTTCCATGAGCCACACCTTATGAGACTAGTAAAAGTCTATATAAGGGTACCTTTCCAAGAAGGAAAGGATATACATATACATGCATAAAAGAGGAGGGACTATCCATAGAGAGAGCATATGTTGAGCAGTTAAGGTTTCTTTCAGTAGTTTTGTGTGCATCGTTAGATCACTTAGCTCCAATGCTAGTACACCATCTTTGTGAATAGGAGTCAACTTGCTTGAAACTATGAGTAGAGTCAGTGGGCAAGCAATGATGAGTTACTCTTTTCTTGGTAGTAAACTAGTTTAGGGAAGTGGGAGTCTTAGTGCATGTACGCCTTGTGTGATTCAAAGTCATTGAGTTGGATGCAACACTTGTATTTCTACTTATTGTCTTCTTGTATTCTCTATCACAATCTTAAGCATCTTTCTCCTTTCCCTATTGTAATTGTGCACTTGTGTGAAGTCTTCTCTTCCTTTGAGCTTTCAAATTGCAACTCATTATGCATGCTATACTTAAGAGAATACACCACATAGAGAACTAAAACAAGAAATTGATCCCCAAGTGCTCATTTTGGCACGCTTGGTTGGTCCTTGGTTGTAATTTGAACCCATTGTCTCTTGAACTCAGGAATAGTTATATGGAGTTTAGGAGTACAATTCTTAGTTGGAAGAAGTTCACAAGGACATATCCCCTGAGTACCACCATAACCATTACCATTTGCTAAAGCATCATTGCAAGGAGTATCTAATCCACCTTTGACGACTCTGATAGACATAGCAAAGCAAGTTCCTAGGCCTTAATTCGCAATGATATGAGATGAATTAGTCAACCTATTGTCATGCAACAACACCAAATTCCCTTCCTTCAAGGAAGCTCCCCACAAGGATGCGGATGATCATGTGAGAATCTCCCTATGTAAAAATAGGGCCTACATCAAAGCAAAGATGCTTTCCTTCCCTTGTTCCCATACAATCTTGAAGGGTTGGTAGATCAATGGTATTGTGAGTGTGACAAAGGATACTTCACTTATCGAGACGTCCTTAGAACTTCTTTCAAAAGTGCATTCACTCTAGGTAACTCTACATAGCAAATCACTCCAACTTACAAAGGGGAGAGTTTTATTGAATTTATGAAAAGATCCAAGTTTTTGGTTTCTTGTGTTCTTGACCACCCTCGAGATTTCCCAACAACAAATCAATAGAGAAAGTGCTACCAAAACTTCTCGGCAAAAGCTTAGAGATTTATTACAAGCTGATGCTTTGTTGGAAGAGTTTCAAGCAACAACCTCAAGGATTGAGGCAATAATCATGAATTCAAAGAACATGAAGGTGTGAATGAATCCATCTTTGATGCTTTGTAACAATTACAAAGAGAGCTAAGATCTTTGAAGTTGCAAAAAACTTTGCAAGAGGCGAAGGCTACTTGGCAAGGAAGGGACAAAGCGTTCGCCCAACTTCAACAAAATTTGGAAGAACTTAGAGCTAAAAAGGAGGTAAAAACATATATTTGATGAACTATATGCAAAAGATTGGGGCATTGTTCTCAATATTGACCTGAGAGGTTCGTGTGTCAATTTTTTGGAAAACTAGGTCAAAATGCAAGGGATTGCTATTTTTTGAAAGGCATGTAAGTGTTTACAAAATAATAAATAAAGCAGGGATGGGTTTTATGCCTATCCACTAAAGATGCCTATTGATGTTCTCTTTTCCAAGTGCTTTGGTGAATATATCAACATAATTTACCTTTGTTCGACAATATTCTAGCTCCATAGTTTCATCTTCAATTAGATCACAAACATAATGCTACTTTACTTCTATATGCTTGGTGCAAGCATGAAATATTAGGATCTTTGCAATGTCCATATAACTTTGATGATCACATTTAAGTATAGTCACCATTTGTGATGGGATGCCTAGATATGCAAGAATTCTCCTTAACCAAACTTCCTCACAAGAGGCAAAGAAATCTACTTTTTACTCTTCTTCAGCAGAGGAGAGTGTGAGAGTTGGTTATTTCCTGCTAACCCAAGAAAATATTCCTAAACCAGATAGTACCCAAAAATAGATTTTCTAGAATCACAATCTCTAGCCTAATTCAAATCACCATACCCATGAAGTGTATCACTTGTGGTATAAGGAATGCCAAAATCCAAGGTTCTTGCAATGTACCTTAGAATCCACATGCTTGCATTCCAATGGATCTCTTTTGGTTTGTCAGAGAATCTGATCAATACACCAACTACATAACAAATATCTGGTCTTGTGCTGCACAAAAGGATAAAACTCCTAAAAAACTTTCTATACTTCTTAGCATCTACTTCCAGTGTATCATCTTCTGTGGAAAGTTCAAGATTTACCTCCATAGGTGTTCTAGTGACTTCGCAATCCATCATCCCAAAAGTTTTGAGGATTTCTGTAGCACATTTTTATTCCGATATGAAAATCCCATTATCCTTTTTCCATACTTCAATGCCAAGGCAATAATGGAGTAGCCCAAGATCTTTCATCTCAGGCTAATTGCTCATGCTATCACAAGCCTAATGAAATCTGCATGGTCTTTTCTAATAATCAAATCATATACATACAAGATGAAAATCACTAGCTGGTTATATTTTCTCATAATATACAAATTTGCATCAAAAGTACTTCTTTGAAAGCCTAGGTTTTGGAAAGAACTATCAATTCATTAGTACCAAGCTCTTGGAGCTTGCTTAGGCTCATGTAATGCCTTATTAAGTCTACAAACCTTGTGTTATGAATGAGCTACCTCAAAAACCTAGTGATTGAGATACATATACCTCCTCCTTGAGGTATCCATTGAGAATAGTTGTCTGGTCACCTTATTTATAGGGAATCGTCCTGGTCACTTAATCACAGCCTTTGCAACTTTGGTACCATTTTTCTAGCTAGGATTGTGGTTTAGAGATCATAATGAAGTTCTTCTGGGAGGCATACCACATTGTGTTTATTGTGTAAAGAGTTAGGTGGGAAAACAGAAGTATTGCAGTGTGTTCTCTTAAAGAGGGACATTCAGTTCAAGACTGACTTTATGCATTCTTAAGCAAGTAGAGCTATGCTTGACATTATGATTTTTTTATGATTTTTTTAAGATTTTTTATGATGAAGTAGGTTGAGTCCCAAAGCTAAGATGATCTAGTTTTCAAACTTTACTCGTAGATCAACTAGGATCAAAATCCTGAACTTGTCATGGTCTGAATCCTCCTAGCTCCTTTTGCATGCACAAATGGAGTTTCAAATCCATTTCCCGATGCACAATCTGTTGATTATAGTGCATGTTTAAGGAAGTTTTGGGGATTGGGGTAGATGCAAGGTTGCATCACATACAATAAAATGGGTAGCATGAGCATGAGTTGTACTTACTTTACTCTGGAAAGAAAACATAAGTTCTGATTGAATTTTGTCATTTACAACGAGGCATCAGTCCACAATAAAACAACAACAAAAACAGCAGAAAGCACCATGTCTATAAATTTTTCACATTAAATAGGGCTGATGAGCCTTTGAAAAGTTGACACTGACACGCTTTCATTTCAACTGTTTCTAGAGAAACACAAGTCATCATAGCTCGTTCTATGCACATGTCGACCAACCTTACATTGGACTGATTTACATATGAGCTAGCTCAGTGAAAATAATGTGAACATCTCCATGGTAACACTTTTGAATATAACAAATGAACCTAATAAAGAGGAAACTTGAAGACATGTCTGGAACTAAGTGGCGATTTAATTTCTTGCCTGAGCACCTATTTGAAGGAAAGACAGCACATCGACTGACTTGCTGTTGTCTTCGATGGCAGATGCAAACATGGCTGAATGCATTCATGCTAGATGAGAGTGGTGCATAAAAGGACTTACTCTAAATCATGCACTACTGGAATTTTAATGTGTTCGAATATTGGTAAGATCTCTTGGGTTGTATGGAAATACTTTCTTATAGCAGCTAAACTTGTAGCCTGATCAACTCTAAATTCCCAGTTCTTTCAAGCTAGAGCTGATCTTGCCTGTGCATAATATCATGATACTCCCACGAGGATCTACATGTCCGTCAAACATGTTTGGTCTTCTAGATGCACCATTCTAAATACTGGAGCTGCTTTTTGGTCAACTGACAATAAAACTTAGTTTACTTGTATGGCTAAACATGGTGAAGCTCGCAAAATAATGCTAAATGATAATTGAGAGTGGGAAAAACATGCTCGAGTTCACAAAATAATGATAAATGTTTCATGAACTCAGCTCTCAACGACCATTAGGATAATCCTATCGGCAGATCATAGCAGAAAGCAGCAGATAGGATTATTTTCTCAAACTGCAGAATATGAAAAAAGATGGCAACAGGCAAAACAGAAACTATCATATGTAGAACATCGACTTCCGGATCCTCTCATGCAAAGGAGGCAACGGACGAACCAATCCTGCAACGTCTCCTGCTCGTGAGTGCATGCCTCTGATGCTACCACCTCCACTCCCCCCAACAATACTCTTGTTGTCACGATGTGAGCCTTGATCTGAACCCTCTGCTCCCAGCCAAACCCTTGCTCGACTAGCTGCAAGATGTGCATAATAGCATGGAGGGACTGGAAAAATGCAAGGTAAAGACTCAACATTAGGATCAGAGAATTCAATTGCAAACAATGCAAATAGGAACGTTTCTGTTCAGTTGAATCTGTTGGGAAAAGATGTGTATAAATATGTATACAAACCTATAGAAAGTGCTCTTGTACAACGAACATACCTGCATGACAGAGTCTCTAGGTTAAAATTAGGAAACGGACAGTTTGGATAGATGAAAGAGCAGAAGTTTTTTTTTTTTTTCGGGGGGTGGGGAGGGGGAAGCCATCACAACCCAAATTACTGACACTGTTCACAGCCGACTCAAGTAAACTCACATATGAAGTACTCACGTGAAGCATAAATCGTTTGTAAGCTGTTGGATTTGATCCACTGTGAATCCATTCTCATCCCTCAAGACATGATAATGAGCCGGCCGACTTGTACCCTAGTAAACAGGGATAAAGTTGAGATCTTCAGCAAAACCACTCCATACCACTAGCTTCTACAGAACAACATGCTTGATTTGAACATACACACACACACCCCTTCCTAAGCTCCAACATACAGAAACTTCTAAAAATAAGAAATACTACAGAAAACAAAAAAAAAAGGAATAAGATTAAAATAAATCATAAAGAGTACATAAAAACAAAAAGGACCATTGAACATGAAAAACAAATTAAAATGAATCTCCATAAATTTGGTTTAAAAAGAGCTAAACAAGAAGAGAAAAGGCGCATCTTCAACTTCCATATCTATCCAAATGATTTGTGTCTATCGAAACAACTTTTGCATCTATTCAATCTTCTACCTCTGGCCAAACAAGAATGTCAGACATCAAACTTTATCACCGATAGCTCGGACAAGGAGCTATGAAACCCCTACTCCCGTCATCAATGTGCCCTATGGTAGGTGCAATCTTTCAGAGAGAGGCTGTAGGTGGTGAAGTGAAGTGTGTGGGTGCAGGGAATGCAAAATGCACTACTCCTGGAGCATATGTAAGCACATGAATACATTAAAGCATAATAGACACGCATCACCAAGCCTCCATATCATCACTAGAAACTACACTTAGAAGTGAGAGTCACAGCAGCAGCAAGCATGGAGCAGAATAGAGCACAGGACCACACTAACTGGAAAGACAAATGTACACAATCTGAATACCAGCCATTAGCTAATTATACCACAGTTAAGCATACTACTTATCATTCAAACACAAAACAATGGAATACTACTTATCGTTCAACACAAAACAAACAACTGAATCAACCTCCAAGTATTCTCACATAAGTGGCATCAGCAAATAACATAAGCAGCATGAGTAAATAACATGAGCAGGACTCTACCGTCTACAAGTTCTAAGCCCGCTCTCACTCTCAGCTATATTCTCCTGTAGTGTGCACTATATGCTCTATCTCCTATCGGATATCATATGTTTCTCTATTGAGGTTTCCCCTTTTATAGGAGAGAGGTGAGGAACCGGTACAATAGATAAGTCTGTTACACGGAAGTAATGGGAAGTTAATGCACTGGGCGGTTTCATTTGTCAGCATGGCCGCCAGTAACAGACTTTGTCGTGTAATGATGAGTGGCTGGCCCGCCTTGTCAGGTCTGCTTGTGGCATGCCCGGGGCATGCAGTCGCCCAACTCTACCATCTGGACATCTTGGTGCCCAACTCCAGATTTTGGACGTCTTGGTGCCCAACTCCAGATTTTGGACGTCTTGGTGCCCAACTCCAGATTTTGGACGTCTGGGGCCCAACTCCAGATTTTGGACGTCTTGACTCCCAACTCCAGATTTTGGACGTCTTGGCGCCCAATTTGATATTTGGTCCCTTGGTGCCATCCTTTACTCTGTCATTCAAAAAAAAAAATTATTCTACAGGTTGCCCGCCACTAGGGTCTCTCCGTCCCGGAGAGATGAGGGAGTGCGATGCTCAATTGTTACAACAAGAAAACATTTACAAGAGAACAAAATGCAGTTATAACTAGAGGTGGCCGCGGCATAGTTGGTGGTCTCCAATATGGGTTAGGGACTTAGAGTTAGGACTCAGGAGGGATTGGTCATAAGAGTTTAGAAGGAAAGAGGTGGTTCCGATGTGTGGGTATGCTTGCCCAAATGAAGGATGATAGGAGTTGGAGAGGTCTCTAATTGAGGATGAAGGGAGGTGGAGAGGTCGCCTAATTGAGGATGAGGGGAGGTGGAGAGGTTGCCCAATTGAGGATGAAGGGAGGTGGAGAGGTTGCCTAAGTTAGGATGAGGGGGTGGAGAGGTCGCCCAATTGATGATGAGGGGACTTGGAGAGGTCGCCCAAATGAGGGTGAGGGGAGGTGGAGAGGTCGCCCATGTTGAGAGAAAGGAGGAGAGGAGGAGGTGAGGTCGCCCAAGGAAATGCCAAGGTGAAAGTGGAGGAGAGGTCGCCCATGTTGAGAGAAAGGAGGAGAGGAGGAGGTGAGGTCGCCCAAGGAAGGGCAAAGGTGAAAGTGGAGGAGAGGTCGCCCATGTTGAGAGAAAGGAGAGGAGGAGGTGAGGTCGCCCAAGGAAATGCCAAGGTGAAAGTGGAGGAGAGGTCGCCCATGTTGAGAGAAAGGAGGAGAGGAGGAGGTGAGGTCACCCAAGGAAATGCCAAGGTGAAAGTGGAGGAGAGGTCGCCCATGTTGAGAGAAAGGAGGAGAGGAGGAGGTGAGGTCGCCCAAGGAAGGGCCAAGGTGAAAGTGGAGGAGAGGTCGCCCATGTTGAGAGAAAGGAGGAGAGGAGGAGGTGAGGTCGCCCAAGGAAACGCCAAGGTGAAAGTGGAGGAGAGGTCGCCCATGTTGAGAGAAAGGAGGAGAGGAGGAGGTGAGGTCGCCCAAGGAAATGCCAAGGTGAAAGTGGAGGAGAGGTCGCCCATGTTGAGAGAAAGGAGGAGAGGAGGAGGTGAGGTCGCCCAAGGAAATGCCAAGGTGAAAGTGGAGGAGACGTCGCCCATGTTGAGAGGTGGGATGAAGTGTCGCCCATGGTGGGAGGAGGGGATGCCAATATTATGAGAGTGGAAGTGAGGGGAAGGTTGCCTAGGTAGGGGAAGGTGATGGTTTAGGTAGAGGGAGGAGGGAGGAGGGTCGCCTAAATTGATGAGAGTAGAGGTGGGAGTAGGGTTGCCTAGGTAGAGAGTAGAGGTGGAGGAGGGTCGCCCAATTAGTGGCAACTGAGAGGAGTGGTCGCCTTATTCAAGCAAAGTTGGAGGAGGGTCGCCCAACTTAGTGGCAACTTGAAGGAATGGTCGCCCCAGATAAGCAAAGTTGGAGGAGGGTCGCCCAACTTAGTGGCCAATTGGAGGAATGGTCTCCCTATTTATCGGGACATGCCGAAATGTCCCCGCATTCATTCAATTGAAAGCCCGCAAACAAAGCAACCACCCACTTCAACGTTGAAAAGACGGAAAGGGATTAGTCTTTTATATAGACCTTGCTTGCCCTTTCCCCACGAACGAGTACCACTCGCTCTGTCACGGCGGATAGACTACCTTCTGATCCGATTTGTTGAATATACATACCATACCGAGTGAAAAGAAAACACGAAAGTGCATAGTGGGAGTGGAAGTATGTATGGCCCGATTCCGCCGTGACCTCTCAGGGCTTCTAGTAGTAGGGATCGGATAGAGCGCAGTCTCGAGCGGAGCTCGTAAGGAGTTAGCAGCGAGCGGTTTAGCCGTCACCTCCTTAGAGCGCTTTTCCTCGTCGGGGAACACCAGTCCGCTGCTTTTCATATAAGGGAATACCTTTTCCTTATGGAGCGAAGCTAATACAACACTAGAAAGCTAATACCGGTAAACGGTTTAGAAAACGTTTACCTATGGTGCTATGCTAATACGTGTATACCTTTAGGTGCTATGCTAATACCGTTTACTTAACGCTACGCGCTTTCCGTTTACAACTCAGTCAACTTTAGCACCCGTTACACTTTAGCGCAAAACCAATAGGCTCGAAAACGTTTACTTATGGGTTCATCGAAGCGAACGCGGTAAACTAACGAAAACCTAAAGGTAAACGCTTAATCGATTAGGGAAACCAGGTAGGGAAAGCGCTATGCGTTCTTTAGCGCTTAGTTTACTTACTTACCGATAAGTTATCAGTTCAAGTAGTTAGCATTCTGTTTGGTTTTCTTCTGACAAAACAACACTGGCGCTAAAGAAAACCTAAAGGGCCGGAGGGAAGACCATGAAGGGAATGCTTAAGCGACCGGTTAGGTCTTGTTTTACGCTAAAGTTTCCTATTGGTTTTGCGCGTTAGAAAACCAAAACCAATAGGCGCTAAAGTGTCCGAAACCGTTTCCCTAAGAAACCAATAGGCGCTAAAGTGTCCGAAACCAAGGTGAAGGGTCGCCTAATGTGAGAGGTGGGAGGAGGGGTCACCCTATTGTGGGAGTTGGGGGGAGAGGTCGCCTTAGGTGGGAAGTAGCTGACAGCTGTCAAGGTTAGAGAATAGAGTTGGGAGGAGGGTCGCCCAAGGTGGGATTTGGAAGGTAGGTTGCCGAGGGTAGAAGTGAGTGAAGAAGGGTTGCCTATTGAGATTCTAAGGAGGCTAGAATGAGGAGGAGAATCGAGATGAGGAGTTTTAACTTAACCCTGGAAGAAGGAGGGGAGTTGGTCCAAGTCATAACTAAGTAAGGTGCAGGGGAGGAGATCCAAGCCATTTGAAGGGAGGAGAAGGGAGGGTCGCCCATAAAAACGAGGAGGAGGGGTCGCCCACTTTGTCAAGGTGGACGGATTAGGGGTCACCAGATTGTAGCATGAGATGGAGGAGAGGTCGCCCAAATTGTCAAAGGTGAAGGATGAGAGGTTTGTCGCCCAGGTTGGTTAATAGTTTGAGATGGAGGAGAGGTTGCCCAAATTGTCAAGAGGGAGGGATGAGGGGTCTCCCAACTTGGCCATAGAGCTTGAGAGGGAGGAGGGTCGCCCACATTGCCATAGACATTGAGTGGGAGGAGGGTTGCCCACATTGGCCATAGAGGTTGAGTGGGCGGAGGGTCGCCCAAGTTTGCCATAGAGGTTGAGAGGGAGGAGGGTCGTCCAAATTGGCCATAGAGGTTGAGTGGGAGGAGGGTTGCCTAAGTTGGCCATAGAGGTTGAGAGGGAGGAGGGTCACCCACATTGGTCATAGAGGTTGAGTGGGAGGAGGATTGCCCACATTGGCCATAGAGGTTGAGTGGGAGGAGGGTCGCCCAAATTGGCCATAGAGGTTGAGTGGGAGGAGGGTCGCCCCAGTTGGCCATGGAGGTTGAGAGGGAGGAGGGTCGTCCAAATTGGAAGTAGAGGTTGAGTGGGAGGAGGATCGCCCAAATTGGCCATAGAGGTTGAGAGGGAGGAGGGTCGTCCAAATTGGCCATAGACGTTGAATGGGAGGAGGGTCGCCCAAGTTGGCCATAGGGGTTGAGAGGGAGGAGGGCCGCCTATGTTTGCCAATTGGAGGATGAGGGTCGCCCAGATGGAGGTTCGAGATGATCCATTGCCATTCTTGGCCTAGAGAGGTGGCATCAGAAGGAAAAGGGAAGAGAATTTATGTGATATAGATTTCAGCAATGCATTCCTTACTGGCTATTACTTCAGCCCACTTAGTGGCATAATCCGTTGCTATCAAAAGATACTTTGCACCTGAATCTTGTGCTACTGGAAAAATTGGGTCAACAAAGTCTATTCCCCAATGCTCAAAGGGTTGCCAAGCTACAGAGATATTAAGTCCTTTGTCGTGTTGGTTTGGGAGCACATCATTGACAAACATCACATGCCTTGGCAAATTTAGTGGCATCTCTGAAGAGATATGGCCACCATAGGCCACTTTGGAGTACCCTCAGTGGAGTGCTATGTCCAGGAATATGACCACTAGACTTTCCCTCATGTGCCATTTGAAGAACCGTTTCTGTTTCATGTGGTTGAAGACACCTCCTGTACATCCCATCAGGACAAACCTTATAGAGGGTGTCTTTTGAAATCATGAAATTCTTACTCTTTAGGAGTCTACGCCTTTCCAATGGAGTAGACCCAGTACGAAATTGACATTTTCCTAGGAGTAGAGTTAAATCATCATACCATGTAGGTGCTATATTTACCTTGTATATTTGGCTGTCTGGGAAATCATCTTCTACTCCCTTTGTTGCTTGAGTTGGATGCCTGATGCGAGAGAGGTGGTCTGCAATGACATGTTGCCTACCACTTCTTTGTACAATTTCAAAGTCGAATTCTTGGAAGAAGAGAAACCATCTCCATACTCTTGCAACCTCTGGCTTATTCAACAAATATTTCAAAGCTTGATGATCTGTAATCACTGTGAAGGTAGTGCCTAATAAATAGTGCCTGAATTTCTTGAGGGCAAATACAATAGCCAATGCTTCCCTTTCTGTGGTGCTATAGTTCTTCTCGGCTTTTGAGAGGAGCCTACTCGCGTAATGAATGGGTTGATCTAATTTGTGTACTTCACTTGGTTGAGTTAGTATAGCTCCTACTGCATACAAGCTTGCATCTACATGCACGTGGAATGTCTTAGACCAATCTGGTGAGATGAGTATAGGTGCAGATTCTTCTTCTTCAAACCATTGAAAGGGAAAACTTTTACTCGTAAGCCGTGAAAGTGGTCATGCTGCCTCTGCATACATGCGTATAAACTTGCGGTGATATCCTGTGTGCCCCAGGAAGCTCTGGACTCTTTAGCATTTATAGGTCTTGGAAGCTTAAGAATTGACATTACCTTATCTGGATCTGGAGTCATCCCTTTTGCAGAGACCACATGCCCTAACAAGGTACCTTGGGTTACCAGAAAATGACATTTGTTAGGGTTAAGTTTCAAACCTGTCTCTCTGCAACGCTGGAATACTTCTTCTAATTGCTTCAAATGTTCTGGCACATTCTCTACTGCAGTGGTGCAGGCTTCTCCAGAGAAGGCTGAAAAATCATCCATGAAAATTCTTAAGAATTTTAGGAGCAACTTGTTGAAGATCAGATATACTGTCCTATTAAAAGTGGTTGGTGCATTTCTAAGGCCAAAAGCCATTTTGTTGTAGATATAGGTTCCCCAAGGAGTTACAAAGGCCGTTTTTGGTTGATCTTCAGGATGGATTTCCAGTTGATTGTATCCACTGAAACCATCCATGAAACTGTACAACACATGTCCTTCCACATCTTCAATCACTTGTTCCAAAAAGGGGTAGGGAACCCGTCAGGGGTGGTTACCTTATTTAATGCTCGGAAATCCACACAAACCCTGATCTTATTAAGTTGCTTCTTAGGTGCTATGACCATAGAGGACAACCATTCTGAATGCTCCACAGGGACTATGATACATGCCTCCATTTTCTGGATTTCCTTCTTGACTGCTTCTGCATATTTGGGATTTAACCTATACATTTTCCCTCTAATTGGCCGAGCTTCTTCCACTAGAGGAATAGTGTGTATTCCCAGTTCTTTTCATATTCTTGTTAAATCTTTGTAACTCCATGCAAAGACATCTTTAAAATTATTCATGAATGTTATTATCTCTGTGAGAAGAAGAGGGTGGTCCCATAACCAACTTGCCAGTAGAAGATTTTGTGGATTTTCCTCTTCCCCTAAGTTGACTTCTTTAACTGGCTCCAGAATTGCCTCTTCCTCGTCCTTAAACAACATTTGCTTGGTGAATGCTGGACTATCATTGATGGTGATTTCCTGGGTCTTTTCCTGTGTCCATCCTACTGGGACTTCCACCAATGGGAAGATGCTTTCTACTAGTTCTTCTTCCGTTTGGCTTGCTTCAATTCCTTTTCTTCCTTGAACTCCTTTCAAAACTTTACCTCTTCAGAAATCTTTAGCTTGTTCTCCTAATACCACAGACTCCACCACAGTATGTTCTTCTTCTTTTTCTTTGATTGCTATTGTAAAGCATGAAACATTATTGGTCTCCTCAATCCAATCCATGATGTCGCCTAGATCTTCATTAGATATTTCTTCTCCTATATCCACTTCTTCCTTGTTGTCAGGTGATGTTGTTTTATATGGCTCTGTGTGAGGCTTCCCACATGCCCATTGGGCCGCCCAGCCAATTGTCGGGGTAGCCCAAGATGGAGGATAAGCTGCCCATTCAGGTGCCCAATGTGGAGGCCCTTGAGCAAAGTATGGAGCCCAAGCCTCTGGAGTGACCCAGCTACTTGGAGCTGGAGGCGCCCAGCTTGGACTAGGAGGTGGAGTCGCCCAACTGTTTGGAGGTGGAGGAGGCGCCCAATTTGGATTAGGAGGTCTAGACTCCCAACTTGAATTAGGAGGTGGAGATGCCCAGGGAGGTGAAGGCGCCCTTTCTTGTCTTGATATTTCTTGATTTTCCAGAACCCATGGTGGAGGAGGTGTGGCCCAAATGTTTGCTCCTTCTTGTATAGTTCGTTGTTCGTTTTCTCCATTGTTATCTTCCTTGCCTTCCTCTGTAGGTTGCTCTGGATGGAGAACAACTTGAGAAGTACCTAGGGCTTCATCTGTTCCTCCCTCCATTTGAAGCTGTCTCATCACCTTGTCTGGTCCGGCCACCCATAAGGTGTCACTACCCCAGTCATGTACAGTCATGTACTGCTTTACTATGGCGTAGCCATGGCCTTCCTATCAAAAGAGGAAATCCTCCCTTCACCTTTGGGAGTGTTATTACCACAAAATCCAACACAAATTTTAGCTTATGGATGACGACTTCAACCTTTTCTACTATGCCTAGTGGGCTTACCTTGCTTTGGTCTGCTAATGATACTGTAAAATGAGCATCCTTAGTTGGTTTTAGATTTAGCAATGTCATTGTGTACTCAGGCATCGGATTAATATCAGATCCCCCATCAACTATAACTCCTATCAAGGGAGTTCCCTTCATACTTACAGTCAATCTAGGGCTCTTGTAATCGGTAAGGTGCCATCCTGGATGGTTCTGAGCTATAAGTTGAGGGTATAGGTATTTGTTGGGAAATTAGAGAAGTGAAGCTTTGCCCGCCACTTAATATGGTGCCAGGGTCTAACCCATTTATGGCAGCCATTACTTCTCCTTTGAATCCAGGACTCATAGCTAACAAGTTATATAAGGATACCTGTTGGTAGGTGCTCTGCAAGACTTGAACGACAGTGAGAAAGCCTTCTTGATTGTTCCTTGAAGTAGATCCATTCTGAAAGTGCCTTAGGTCCTCCTTAGATACTGCATAAGCTTTATCAATAACTTGCTCATTAGTATCTTCATTTCTTCCTACTCTTCCCAGTGAGATTTTCTCCTTGTCTTGGTTGTGGTTGGCTCCCTGTGAAGGTTCATGCTCCATGGTCCTTTTTCCCTTATCCTTTGTTGAATCTGTTGCTTCCTTGGCAGCATCTTTCAAAGCTTCCTTCTACTTTTGTGCCCTAGTCATTACTCCGGGAAGTTCCTCAAGCTGGACTACTCGGGCACTTGGAGAGTCTACATTGCCCTCATCATTAGTTACTGTGATCATATGTAGGGGGCAAGAGTTACCTGGTGTGCTTGTAGACGGCATTGACTTTGGGCAGTCCTTCGTATAATGATCCCGTGTTTCAGGATTGTTTTTGCATGGTGGGGCATCCTCTGGAAGTGAACATTTACTTTGGAAGTGTCCATACTCCCCACATCTGTAACACATTATAGGCCTAGGTGGTCGGTTCTGACGAGGCCTACCTTCTTGCCGTTGAGGTCCTTGATTGGTGTAAAAAGTAGTTATAGGAGGTGTTGTAGTGGATGGTAAGGGTGGTTGCCCTAACAAGAAGGACCGAGCCACCCCTACCCATTGAGCTTCCAGTGGTTGTCCTCGCATCATAGCCTGATTTCCAAGACCCTTCAGAAAATAACAATCCTTGGCCTCATGGTCACCCTTTCCACAAAACTGGCATGTTAGCCTCCTTGGACATTCTTGTGATGTGTGTCCTTGAGTACTACGAAGAGAACACCATAGTCCAGTTCTTACCTCCCTTAGTGTTTTGAGTTCTTCAAGCTCTTGTCGTATTTGAGCGACACCTTCCGAAGTACCCTTGTCCTCTTCTCGATTTCTTTGGAGCTTTAAAGTCTCTAGTTCCTTTCTCAAGGCTGCCACCATGTCTTCATCTTGGGGGAAAGTCTTTCCCGGATGTGTTCCAAAATGAACTTGTGCAGCCTCAATCCTTGTGGCAGCTGCTTCAAATTCTCTCAAAGTGGCATTTGGTCTCAAAAGCTCTCTCAGCTTCTGCTGTGTGGATTTCGGCAAGGCCTTCTCCACCCACTTCTTAACAAGGAAATCCCCTGGTGGTTCCGGCAATCTTGCCACGAGTGACCTTGCCCGCGTCATAAGTTGTGAAAATGATTCTCCCATATGCAAGATTAGATTCTCAAGTTCATCTAACGTTCTTTCTGTAGAGTTACCTGGCCGAAATGCGTCTGTGAATTCGGTCCTCAATGCTTCCCATGTTTGGAAATGGTTTTCCGCGTACTGGCTGAACCATTTGTCAGCCAATCCTTCAAGTGTTGACGGAAAAAGAGCGAGGAAGGCATCTTGTCATTGTTGTAAGCCCCTGCTCTTACAAATTGAAAGAAATCTTCGTACATGATCGTCAGGATCTTCATTAGCATCGCCATAAAATGAAGAAAATCTAATATTTATTCTTGACAAAAGAGTGGAAAGTTCCTCTGCCATAGCCGTATTAAGAAGGGTGTCTTGAGGTAAAGTCTTTTGAGTTTTAGCCTTGTCGTCTAACCCTTCTATTCTAGAAGCTAGGCTTGAGGCAGATAGACTTCTGATGGGTGTTAGGTAAGGGTCTGGCCTTCTTCTGTGGTAACTTTTGATTGGTGTCTTCTTAGGGCTTAACTGCTTCTCTTTGCTAGCTCTGGTGTGGGTCATGGACCATCTTTGGAACTACTTCCGATGGAGGAGTCGCCCAATGAAGAGGTCGCCCCCGAGGATTCTTCACCCAAGAAGAGGTTGCTCCAGTGGGGGAGGAGGAGTAGGCGCCCAAGAAGCCAAGAAGGAGGATGAGGAGGAGTAGTCGCCCAAGAAGTTAGGGAGGGGAAGGAGTCGTCGCCCAAGCCAAGAAGCCGAGAGAGGATGAGGAGGAGTAGGTGCCCAAGAGGCCAAGAAGGAGGAGGAGGAGGGTCGCCTAGGAAGCCAAAAGAGGAGTCATCGTCGCCCAAGACTCCAAAGGAGGAGGAGTAGTCGCCCAAGAAATTAAGGAGGAGGATGAGGAGGAGTAGTCACCCAAAAAGTTAGGAAGAGGAGGAGGAGGAGAGGTGGCCCTAGGCACTCAACCCTAAGTGATTTCTCAAGGAAAAGGGTACTCAACTCTAAGTGATTTCTCAAGGAAAAGGAAATCTCCAGAAGCTCTGTCCCACCGGGCGTGGCAAATTTCACCTGTAGGTGGTGAAGTAAAGTATGTGGGTGCAGGGAATGCAAAATGCACTACTCCTGGAGCATATGTAAGCACATGAATACATTAAAGCATAATAGACACGTATCACCAAGCCTCCATATCATCACTAGAAACTACACTTAGAAGTGAGAGTCACAGAAGCAGCAAGCATGGAGCAGAATAGAGCACAAGACCACACTAACTAGAAAGACAAATGTACACAATCTGAATACCAGCCATTAGCTAATTATACCACAGCTAAGCATACTACTTATCATTCAAACACAAAACAATGGAATACTAATTATTGTTCAACACAAAACAAACAACTGAATCAACCTCCAAGTATTCTCACATAAGCGGCATCAGCAAATAACATAAGCAGCACGAGTAAATAACATGAGCAGGACTCTACCGTCTACGAGTTCTAAGCCCGCTCTCACTCTCAGCTATATTCTCTTGTAGTGTGCACTATATGCTCTATCTCCTATCGGATATCATATGTTTCTCTCTTGAGGTTTCCCCTTTTATAGGAGAGAGGTGAGGAACCGGTACAATAGGTAAGTCTGTTACACGGAAGTAATGTGAAGTTAATGCACTGGGCGGTTTCATTTGTCAGCATGGCCGCCAGTAACAGACATTGTCGTGTAATGATGAGTGGTTGGGCCGCCTTGTCAGGTCTGCTTGTCCGGGCATGCCTGGGGCATGCAGTCGCCCAACTCTACCATCTGGACGTCTTGGTGCCCAACTCCAGATTTTGGACGTCTTAGTGCCCAACTCCAGATTTTGGACGTCTGGGGCCCAACTCCAGATTTTGGACGTCTTGGCGCCAAACTCCAGATTTTGGACGTCTTGGCGCACAATTTGATATTTGGTCCCTTGGTGCCATCCTTTACTCTGTCCTTCAAAAAAAAATTTATTCTACAGAGGCTCTTCATATAAAGACTAAAAAAACTCAGCCCACGATGAAGCCTTGTAACAGAAAATAATAAACAAAAAAAAAAATCTTCTGAAGATTAAAATCAAATTACAGATATAATACTGACATATTTGATTATTTAAAGACTTACAAAATACATAAGTAAATAGAATGGATCAAAATCAAAACTCAAAGATAAATATGTACCTAACAAAAGAAAAATTAAAATAAAGTTGATCTGTATGTGTTTACCTTGATTCCGAAATGACTGCATAGGTAGAAGTCAAAATGAGTGGGATGGCAGATAACATTGTCAATAATGGTACCTGTAAAACATCTCAAAATAAATTGTGCATACAACAAGTTCCATGACCTCGCCTTGCTTGCATGTTAGCAAAATGTTACCAGGATAAACATTGCCATTTCTCGTTCGATGTTGTTTTGGAAACAATCGAGTATGGTGACGCTTCTGCACCACAATAAATGTAATTTTTGGAAGCTGACCAGCACCTCGAGGCCTCTTGTACAGAGCCTCATTGCTCTGGTCATTATGCAAACGGCTCCCCCAACCTAGAGACTCGCATGCCTGCAGTATTCAGCCAAATCAACTTCTTATACTTTTAAATAAAAGATTTGTTTGTTGATAAGTATTTGATATGAGCATTCCAAATCACCTTCTTAACTGCCTCCAACTCACTATTCAGCACAGCCTCGAACTCTCCTTCACTTACACCATCCCTGAGAAATCATAGGGGGAAGAGATGAACAGAGGTAGAAGCTTTCAAAGTGAAATCGCCAACTAGCCAGACTAACATCGTTTTTGATACCTGTAATAAACAATCCGTTCTGCCGGTGCTCCATGCTTTTCGGCAAAGGAAAGCAACAAATCTCTGTCAAGAATATAATGAGATGCAGGAAAAGCACTTCACTTCAGGAACAGTCACACACACAAAACACTATGCTTACCTTATCATGCCCCCACTCTTCTTCCCTCCATTTTCATCCTCTCTTTCCCAGAAAAGCTCTGTAGATATCTCTTCCCGATGCCGCTGAGTACTCACAATTGCCTCATACTTCGAAAAATATGGCCAATCCATACTTGCTGCAACCTGCATGAAGGTTATCAGTGTAAATCCCTGAAAGAATTAAAAACAGCACAGTATATAATTTTCCCAAGTATTAGCCAAAACAAAAATACCGCGGAAATGGAAGGACTCTGATCATCGCCTACTCGCGGATGAGAAACATCTAACCCAATGATTATCGATGGGACTTCAGAAATAAGTGGAAGCCTCCGATTCTTTTCATCCACAAGTTGCGCATTATAACCCCCCATCTACATTTGAAAACCATATTTGATAAGTAAAAGCTGATCTTCAGATTTCAGTACCCTTACCCAAACCTATGTTTGTGATACATCTACACAGGAACCACTCAACGAGTGAAGTCCTCACACATGATGAGACAGCACATCATGTTTATCGCCATCATTAGACGGCACAGAAAACACTGTTACACATGAAAACGAAGTAGCATGGTAAACATACATTATCAGAGGTTTTCTTTTCTTCCTCAACTCTCTACTTTTTTAATGGGAAGCCACCCCAGGGGGGGCAGAGGGGGAATCCTGATCAAACACATGAATATCATCACCTTGACATTGACTTTCAGAAGTAGATTTGCAATATAATCTGCTTTGCGCTCCTTCACATGCCCAGATAGGCAGCATTGACTTACTACACCGAGCTCAATGTCACAAACACGCTTGACAGCAGCTGTGGACAAGAAAGCTCATTATGACATTAAAAATCTGGGAAACAGGAATATATACATATTCTTCAGCCACCAACCATAGATAAATTTATTGTTAGTTGGAGGCATGATACAAATGATGAGATCCAAATCCTTCCCATGTTTAGAGATACACTGATCATTCAGATATTTGATAGCCTCTTCTACATTATATCTGAGTTCAGTCAATGGTGCTACAGCAAGCATAGGATTCATCTTCTGTAAAATTAGAGCAACATCAATAAACTATTAACACCATTATCTTCAAATTGAAAGAGAGAGCCTTACCAGGCCATACTTCTCACATTCACTGGGAAGTCTCTTGAAAAAAGCTTCTACATCTCTGTCATTCAATGCTTGAGAAAAGTTAATGAGGCCCCAACGCTCTATTCGGCATCCACGTATCATCATCTGAACTCAAAGCCAAAATATTAAAATTTCACCCCTGCACAGGGTAACATATTTGAGCTACACCTTACTTGGAGGCCCTTGTTTAAATACATCTAAGTTACAAATTTGAGAAGCACCACTGCATACCCTATTCTGCATATTCCAAGATCCCTTCCCAGGCTCAGGTTTCACTATATTTGAAAAGTATTGAATCTGTACCATTAAAATGGGTTGAGCAGATTCACTTGACTACATTTGAGGCAACATATAAAAACGACTTCTTACACTTGGGGAAGGTAATATGCGAGCTGGTATCTCTGTCATCAGAGAGTTGATTCTTACTCCAAATTCATCAGCTATAGGACCACTGTGCTGCCTCAATTGTGTTAGAATCTATCACAGATTTGTAGGAATATTACTGTTTTTCAGTATCAACAATATCACAACATCATCCCAAAAGAATCAGACATACACCTCAACAGTGGTCCTTTTACGTTCTTCTGGTGGCACACAAGTTACGCCTAGTAGTGCTTTCTTTTGCTGTTCACTCATGGACTTCGCAAGCGACTGACCAGAAAGTATCTTACATACCTACACAAATGCGGATGACAAGCATGAAGGCATTCACTGGACCTAGTACATTCAAAAATTAAATCTCATCACCTCCATTGGAAGATAGCGTTTCTTCTCTTTTGTCCCTGACTCAATGGCAGGAAGCCCAGGAAACATGATCATGTAATTGTAAGTTCGATGGAAGTAATCAGTTACTGAAATGCTCTCTCCATCCATCTCAAACCTGTGCACAAAAGTACAGTTCTCCATAATACAGTATGACAACATGTGCACGAACATGTGCACGAACATGTGCAGGCAAATCTCATCATAATTTACTATGACAGCACAATTAGGTTTAAAAAATAATCGGTCAGATGTGGTTAAATACAACTGAGACTTTATTATCCTTGTGATCCTGCTGTGCAGGATGTCCAACCTTAAATTCCGCAAGGGCTCATTAGATAGGTTTTGAATGCGGTATTTACGCTTCGCTCCACGGTTATGGATGGTCTCAACACGGATTCCCTTTAGCAACTTTTTCGCCTGTAAATGTTTCTTTTACCCTAAGAAGCTTAAACTCATCATTTGGAGATACGTGTTCTTCATTATTCAACACATCTGCTAACCTTGGCTCTGGCTTGATCACCATATGCATCTTGTCTTGCAAACTCCTGGTTCAAATCACGAACATCTTTGCAGAATGCCTTGGCAAGGAACTCATCCAGACGAATAGGTTCCAAGAAAGGAGCAGCTGCTATATCTGATGTGTTGAAGAGGGAAGAAGCTATCAGTAACATTTGAAAGGGCAGTGGTGCCAATAGACTTGAAGTCATAATAAATGCCACTCAATACCGATATTCAATGATAGCAGTCCATTTTGGGCTGGCCTTATAGACTGATAAAAGCCACTGTATGCTTGAATACCACCACCTATGCTTCTTTCACCAAAATGACTGTCAAAGAAACACCGAGCCCTTTGTGCAAAGCTGTGTGGTAAAACCAGAGATTATTCTGAGCACATACTTTAGAATAAACCTTTGGTAAAAAATAAACACAATCACGACCATGATGATGATGATGATGATGATGATGATGATGATGATGATGATGATGATGATAACAGACTCACTTTTTAGCTGCTGCTTCCCTAAGCACTATATCGAAGGCTTGGAGACACTCTTGTGGGAGTATTCTACGAGTCCCATTCAGATACTCTTGAAGAAGCCCTGTATTGATTCTAGAAGCTCTCCTCAAAGTTATTTTGAACCTTCTATTTCGCCTGTAAATGATAATCTTGATTAAGTTCACTTATAAGGTAGGTATGGGTCAAAAATCACTTCTATTTATTGTATTTATTTGGCTTTTCTTTTATCTCAGCAAGAATTTCCCTCTCTATGTATACACACACAGAGACAGTAAATTTAGAATTCTTTTCATGTCCCTCTGGCAAGGTCTCTACAAATGATAATCTTGATTAAGTTCACTTATAAGGTAGGTATGGGTCAAAATCACTTCTATTTATTGCATTTATTTGGCTTTTCTTTTATCTCAATTTCCTTCTCTATGTATATACACACAGAGACAGTAAATTTAGAAATCTTTTCATGTCCCTCTGGCAAGGTCTCTACAAATCTGACACAAAATTAAAACATTACCTTTAATCCGTCATAATAGGTGTCAAAAGCAGAGCTATGGAATTCAATCAGAGATCAATTCAAGGTACAAAATTCAAATAAATGAGCAGAATCAGAATCCAAAGGATAACCAAGTAGATTTCTTTTCTTTTTCAAAAACAAAAGCTAAATGTGTGTGTGTATGTGTGTGTGTATGTGTGCGTGTGTACGTGTGTGTGTGTGCACGCGCGTGCGTGCATGCTGTGTGCATGCATGCACACTCCCCAGCATGTGTGTGCGCACGTGTTTTTTGGTGGCAGTAAGGTGGGGTTTGGGGTGGTATTTTCCCTTTTTTTTTTTTTTCCCTTTTGGGGGGGGGGGGGGGGGGGGAGAGAGAGAGAGAGAGAGAGAGAGAGAGATGACATATTAATGTCTTCTAAAGACCAAAAATTACATCATGTTGCCCTGCTACAATGCTCAGGTAAGACAAAAGAAAAGAAAACAAAGAATCGTACCATCAACTGAAAGAACCAAGAAGGTAATAAAAGATGCAATGACATAGAGCTAGCAGAAATCACCAGGCAGTCTACTAGGGAGAGGATATCCAGTGGATACCAGGTGCCAATATTGATAACAAAAAAGGTACAAGAAGGGCCCATAACTAGCGAGGCTTAGTGATATCCTCCATCGCAGAGGATGCCTCACATAGGTCATTGAAAAATCTCATTCATATCCTTTGTGGCAAGTACCCTCATGAGATGCCTTCTGTGACAAACTAGGATGATCCAAGTTTAGGAATGGAGTCTTCAACAGTAGAGTGGGGCCTTTCATAGTCGAGGATGGCTGGATCATTGTAGATGTTCCACAATCAAGAGAGAGAGAGAGAGAGAGAGAGATGACATATTAATGTCTTCTAAAGACCAAAAATTACATCATGTTGCCCTGCTACAATGCTCAGGTAAGACACAAGAAAAGAAAACAAAGAATCGTACCATCAACTGAAAGAACCAAGAAGGTAATAAAAGATGCAATGACATAGAGCTAGCAGAAATCACCAGGCAGTCTACTAGGGAGAGGATATCCAGTGGATACCAGGTGCCAATATTGATAACAAAAAAGGTACAAGAAGGGCCCATAACTAGCGAGGCTTAGTGATATCCTCCATCGCAGAGGATGCCTCACATAGGTCATTGAAAAATCTCATTCATATCCTTTGTGGCAAGTACCCTCATGAGATGCCTTCTGTGACAAACTAGGATGATCCAAGTTTAGGAATGGAGTCTTCAACAGTAGAGTGGGGCCTTTCATAGTCGAGGATGGCTGGATCATTGTAGATGTTCCACAATCAAGCAATAAGTCTGTAGCGTTTGCAACTTGCCTGAGTGTTTCTCTATCTGAACATTCCATGATGACTAGCCTAAAGAAATTCATAACTTGACTCTGAACTCATCTTTTCTCTCTGTGTCTCCATAACTCTAGAAAGAATAAAGCCAAAAATCTTTAGCCCTCGTACCTCATGACCCTAGAGAGTGGCCCGAATCCCTCTCTAAAGTCATGCACCCATAGTACAAAGTAGAGATGATTTAAATCGGGATTTAAATCGTTTAAATCGTAGAGGTTTAAAAAAAAAAAAAAAAAAATCGGGGTTTTTATTCATCAAGAGAGATTTTTATTTTTTTTCTTATATTTGAGGTATGCACAATCCCTAGTACATTTAGTGTCAGAAACACATAAAATACCTACTCTAGAAGTTAGAACCCCTCCCCATTACATGATACATCATTACAATTTACATCGATGAGTCATGACTCATACATCGTAGAACTTTAATGAATGGTAAATCATGAACATCATATCTACATTGCAATTTACACCATGAATGAGATAGTGATCAATGACATTTCATTACATGAATGATGAAAAGTAAAAGATATACATGAATGTCAATAGCTGAAGCCTGAACGCACAAAAACCATAGAATAAGTGGCAATGTCATACAAAAAAGCATAGAGTGATCACTATCACATGACAGAGTCCAGACTATAATCTAAGATGTCTAATGAATCATGAGTCATGAGTCATGACTCCTGAGTGTCATCCATGGAGTCATCATCTATGGGATCCTCATCAAATGTACTAGCCCATGATGATGTACTATCCGACTCTGAATGTCCAAACTGAGCTACAATCGCTGCAGCATCTGGGCCAAGATCATCTCCGCTAGAAGACGAGGCCGATAACTCCTCCCAATCATGTGCATGCTCTGTAGAAGTCCCAAGGCCACCAATATCACGAACACTAGATGTCCCACCGCGCTGTCCACGACCTCGGGCTCATCCACCTCGTCTCGAATAATACTTCCGTGGTCGACTAGTAGATGGCAATGATGGATCATCTACACATAGCACAATATTTTCATAAAACAATATATTAGAATTTTGAAAATAGAGTGTAGAATGAAAAATATTCTTGAATCTTATGATTAATCTATATATTATAATTTGAACTTTGTAAATTGTACCTATGTGAGGTCTATCTCTTCGAGTGCGACTACGGGTCTGACGCACATGCCTATCAGACTCCATCGCAAGCATGGCAAAGATCTCTCTCTCCTCCTCAGGGATTTGAGGGATATCTTTGACATGGCTGATATCAATAGAATCTACATTAACCTGCAATTTAAAAATTTCAAAATTATAGAGACTAGAGTAGACTCTAGAATATACTAAATACAAATATAAATTTTAAATGCATGACTAAATGTTAAAGAATTTATTTACCTGTAGAGGAGCAATGTTATGTCCTTTAGACTCTAACAACTTGAGATTGCAATGGCAATACACCAACTTTTCAAGTTGCGCTGGGCTCAATCTATTCCTCTTTTTTGTATGGAATAGAGCCCATGTGCTCCAATTCCTCTCTGCAGGTCCTGTACTACAATCTTGCGAAAGTATCCGCAAGGCAAGTTTTCTCTGCGATTCACACATAATTAAATTATTTAAACTTGATTCTTTGATAATAAGATGAAATATTTACTAAAAAATCACTTACCAATATAGGAGTACTAACTCCATATTTCTCCCACCATGTGACAGGAGAAAGCTGATTCTCTCGTAGCCGTGCCGTAGGCTGCCCAAAATATTTCTCCATGCTACGGAACCGCACTCTCTCATCCTCCAACTGAGACAAGAGTGCTACATCACCACCTGTCCATCTTGCGATGTACTCAATCCAGCTATCCTCAAGAATCTCGTTTGTGCATTGCTCCTCACTCCTCCATAGTGGATGAAGAATATGAGCAACTGCATGGATTGGTTTATGGAACCAATCCCATCGACTTTGGACAGCATCACATAAACCCTTCTTTCTATTAAAAGAATTAAAAAACATATGTAAGTAATAATCTAGACTATACTCATACAAATTACAATGAACACAAACAAGTAAAAAATTGCAATAAACTTACTCTTCCTCTGAAAGTCCATTGACTCGCTGGATGCAATCTTGTATACGGTTGATGTACTCGTATACAAGGCCAAGTGTGCTACCCTCCATATCTGTAATGCGGAGCACAGTGTATACAGGCTGAATAGCAGCTACCAATATCTCTCCCTTCACCCAAAGTTCATCCTCTCCCATGACAAGAGATGAAAACTTTGTGAAGAGAGAATTCCCTGCTCTAACTTCAGATAATTGATACCATTCTTCTGAAACACATGTGCGCAAAAGACCCTTCCTCACTCTCAAGACTCTATCAACGACTATATACATGTAACAAAAACGGGTGAGAGAAGGTTTTTGGAAATCTAAGGAGGAGTGAGCGCGGAAAATGTTGAGGACTTTAGGGAGGCTAGTGACAAACTTCACTATAAATTTGGCTTTATCTAGGATGGTTCTTACCCATGGAATTCCCCCTATGTCTTCCATGAGTAGATCTAAGCTATGTGATGCACAAGGTGTCCATTTGATTTTGGGATACATATCCTCAACCATACGCCCCATGGACACACAGTTAGCCCCATTGTCGGTCACAACTTGCACCACATTTTCACTCCCCACATCCTCAATGGCTTTTTGAACATGTGAAAATATGAATTGGCCAGTAACCACTGTGCCAGGTGCATGTGCAGGAATGGCACGTAAGAACATTGTGCCCTTGCATGAGGAGACAAGAATGTTGTAAACATTCCTCTTCCTCATGTCTGACCAGCCATCACATAGAATAGAGCAGCCATACTTTTCCCATGAGCTCCTCAATGACAACATTTCTGTCTCAACTAATGTCTTTTGTTTGGAGAGCTCAGAGGTACGTAAGACTTGCCCCGATGGACCCTCCCAAGGATAACCAATCCTACTCACAGCCTTCATGGCCCTCTTCCATGCAAGTGTGTTTGCCACATTGAATGGGATACCACATTCAATGAAGAGCTTGGTTATCTCTCGGGTTGCTTCATTCATGCATTGTTTCTGGATTCCAGCCCTCATGCTACCTTTCACAAATATATTGCTCTCTGCAATCTTGGGTCTAGGATTCTCAGAGATGTTCACTGAGCTAATGCTCTCAGTGCGGGGCTTTTTGGATGAACTAGGGGTATAATCAATGACATCAACAGGATTGGTTTGCTCTTCATTGCTATGTGACAATGAAGATGAACCAATTGGCATCTTACCCACCCCTTCGCTCAATTGAAGTTGAGCAGTTAGCTCCTCAACAATCCTTGGAAGAATAGAAGTGCATTTTCCAATGCCTCCACCTTTTAAGCCAAGGAGATGAGCTTTGATACGAGATGCAGTGCCCGTGTAAACCCCCATGCAATAGTTGCATTGCCATGTGTTCTTGCCAAGCTCTTTCACATGGTTGCGAATAACATTAGGGGTTCTTCCCATGATGATAAAACTCTCTATAGTGTTGAGATTCCAAGGTACTTGAAGGTAGGCTGGCTACTAAATACTCAAGACTCAAGAGGGCGGAGGCAAGCTGAATACTCAAGAGTCAAGACAAACTCGAAAGCTCTCTCTCTCTCTCTCTCTCTCTCTCTCTCTCTCTCTCTCTCTCTCTCTCTCTCTCTCTCTCTCTCTCTCTCTCTCTCTCTCTCTCTCTCTCTCTCTCTCTCTCTCTCTCTCTCTCTCTCTCTCTCTCTCTCTCTCTCCAATGAAGAAGGCTCAAGACCAAGATTCGGATGCGTGCGCAGCAAGAATGAGGAGTCCAAATCGGCGAAGATAAAAAAAAAACCCTTCGATTTTTTTTCGGCCAAAAACGTGAATAAAAATCGCTGTTTGCGATTTAAATCGCGCATGCGATTTAAACGATTTTTTTTTTTTATAAACCGTACGATTTTTTGCACTATGCATGCACCTCATAGTACGATGGGCAGTGACATATGCAATGTACATCTCTCAGGCTGCCTTTGACATATGAGGCGTGCTCCTACCTAAGCTGGTATTTTATATCTGCCAATCTCAATCTCAATCTCAATTGGTGTGAGGATGTCCACATTCGCCCACTACCAAAGCACAATAGGATAGTAGAAAGTTCAATATATGTAAAAATATATAGAAATTGTATTTTTCTACCAATTCCAGCCCTAAATACAAATTGTTCGGGGCTTTGACATTTCAATTTCTTGTCTATGTTGTTCAAACTTGTCTCTTGGTAGCGCCTTTGTAAAGATGCCAAGAACTGTCTTGAGTTGAAATATAATGAGGTTCAATCTTTCTTTAAGCAATCCTTTCTCTTATTCAGTGGTATTGAACTTCAATGTAACACTGGATTCATTGATGTTGCAATCGCACTTTGACTATCTCTGAAAATACCTGTAGGTAGAGAATCTTCAAAATACAAGTCATTCAAAAAAAAATTTAGTCAAATACATTTTGTAAATGCAATATAATATTTTGTAGATGCGATATAAGCATCTCTATACCCTGCTTCACATCAAGTAATCACTGTACTTTGTTTCTTATTTAACCATGATAAGAGTGAATTACTAACAAAGAAACAAAAATGTGTTGTAGATTTTCTATCATCATAATCTCCTGCCCAATCTGAATACATATCCTTTTAGTTTGAAATCTTTGTATTTCTTTGGAAACTCAAGTACAAAATCTTTTGTTTTCTTTATGTACTTGAAAATTATCTTCACAGCTTTCCAATGCAGCACAGATGGTTGATGCATATATCTACTTATGATAATGAATACTAAACACATATATCAAGCTACTTGCAGCTTGACTATACAATCTACCATCAAACAATTCCTCTGCATCACTCTAAGCTGATAATTTCAGTTTCCATAGGGGTAGATATTTATTTATAATCTTTTATCTTTCAGGTAATCTCTGAATATACCTCTTTTGATTCTACGAATAGCATTTTCATCTTGAGAAAACTCAATGCCTAAATAATAATGCAATAAACCCATGTCAGACACATCAAAATGTTTTCTTCAAATCCTTCCTAAACCTGTTAATCTTTTCTTCATTGTAACCTATCAATAAAATGTCATCTACATATACGATCAAAATGATTATATCATCATGAATTACCTTTACACAAAGTATCGATACCGATGGACTATTTTGACATCCTTTCTACGTATGGATTGATCCATCTTCTTCTCTTTTAATCTTATATACCCACTTTGTATCAATTGGTTTTTTACCGGAACAAAGTTCACACAATTCCCAAATTTTGCTTTTCTTTAAAGTTAAGTTCATTTTTTATTGTTGCAACCCCCTTTTTATCTTTTAATGCTTCACCTATAATTTTTGGTTCTCCTCCAATGTGAAAAAATGTTCAAAATAAAGTCATACACTCATCAAAAACATAATCCACTCTTTTGCTTTCTCCAAGTTTAGCTTCTCTTTGACTTCAATACTCTAGAAATCTCTCTAAGCCGCATTCACGAAGGGTTGGCAAAAACCACTTTGGAATTCTCCAATTAAGCACCTAAATCAATCGAGGTTTCTAACAAATCTAGAGTAAAATGGACAAGTAATGATAGCATAATCATAGGCTTAGGCAAGCTCCTAAAACTAGAGGGTGATGAAATGAGTACTCTCAACTAGCGGAGATGGTAAACTAGATATTTCATTCCTCGTAATCTCTTTGCCCTTTAGAGTCTTTTTACCATTTATATTTAAAGGCGCGTTTGTACTATATATACCTTCATAAGTTCAGAGTTATCAAAACTTACGAACTCAGGATAGAGAACACAAACACATGCACATTGGAAAAAATAATAACAAACAAAAGCAAGAGACTTAAGACCAATATAAGACATGAAAAATACAACCAAGAAAGAAAACCAATACAAAAAGAGACACACACACACTCACATGAACACGAACACATACACATACACACAAAACAAAAAATAAATGAATAATAAAAATAACATAAAAAATAAAAAATAAAAAAATATTAAATAATAAACAATAATAATAAATTAAAAAAGAAACAAATTAAAATAAAAAATAAATATATAAAAATAGAAATTAAATTAAAAGAAAATAAAAAAATAATAATAATTCCCTAAGTAAATAAATAAATAATGCTTATATATATATATATATATATATATATATATATATATATATATATATATATATATATATATACATACATACATACATACATACATACATACATACATACATATATATATATATATATATATATATATATATATATATATATATATATATATAAAAGCAAATTAAACAAAAACAAAACGAAACAAAAAGTGCATCGTCAACTTCTATGTCTATCCTAAACAAGAAGGATGAGAATTAAACTTTATCATGCATAGCTTGGACAAATAGCTATGACATCCCTACTCACGTCATCAGTGCCCTAGAGTAGGTTCAAACTTTAATAAAGAGTCTTAATAAATCAAGATCTCTAACAAAATCAATGAACCGAGTTTCTATCACTTCCGGAAGTGAAGGGCAAACTCAGCCATGATAAAGTCTTGCACAAAGAACAAACAAATAATAAGAAGAAAGGAATTAGAATTATAAAAAATAAAATTAAAATTAATAAATATATAGATAAATAAATAAATAAATATATGAATAATAAATAAATAAAAATAAAAAATAAAATAAATTTTTAAAAAATATATTAAAAATAATAATAATAAATATAAAGAAATAGCTAAAATAATAATAATAGTAATAATAATAATAATAAACATAAAAGAACAAAAGACTAGAAAGAAGCTATAAATTAAGAGTGAAAAAGAAGAGGGAGGGGAGGGGGAGAGAGGGGGGGGAGAGGAACCCACAAAATACCTTATCATTAAGCCATACAGTGTTCCCCTTTTCTATTGAATTTACTAATGATTAATTTGAACACATGAAAAGAATAAGAACCATAAATGAACTTGTTACGAAGTAAGAAAGTCCTTACCTTCTTTGAAACTTTCTTGAATAGATACCCTTTTTGAACAAGCAAAGAGATTAGTTGACAACATTGAATCACAAATGAAGACAAGCTTGAACATAGACGAGAAAAGCTAAACAATTGAGAGCAAATAACGCCGTACTTTGCTACTTGAGAAATATTTGAATCAATATGAGGCATACATATCGTGTCAATGCTAGCGAATTCCGGTTCTAATCTTTTATCATAAATGTCTACTTCCAAACCAAAAGGAGACTGAAATATTTTTAGATCTAGAAAAGCACAAGAATCACCATGTGAAGTACAATTCAGCTCACAAAAAGTTTTGGGATAAATACCACCACCAAAAGCATCATTGTCTAGATACATAAAATCTTGAAAAGAACTAAAATCAGGAACAAACAAATCATCTACAAAGCATCTAATATTAGAAAGTTTGTGTATAATGATAGGACAGGTATTAGCTAAAACAAGCCTTTCCATAAATTCAAATTCATAAGTAAAAAGATAAAAATTAGCAAGAAAGACACAATTTGTACCCATAGGAATTCCAATACATTGTTTGAATAAAGTATCACCAACTGAAATATACAAGTTTTCTAAAAGAAAATCTAACCAAAGAAGAATGTCGGTTTCATCTACTATTCTAGTGTAACGTTTCTTTTTACTATCTATATCTACAGACTTGGATTTCAACCATAAATAATCAAAATGTAATGCAGATTTTTCTACCGAAAGAGCCTTACATCTATCTTTGGTGAATTTAAAGGAGAAAATTTTCCTAACTAAAGAAGAAATCCTATGTTTTAAATCATTCAGATCTAACTTTGTATACAAAGTGGTGAAGTCAAAAGTTTGAAGCCCCAAAGGAACAGATTTTTCTTCTATAGTTCTTGAAGAGTTGAGAGACTTTATTACAGGAACAGCACCTAGAGAATTATCTAAGATCCAACTAGAGGAAGTTGGCACATCTGCATCTTTGAGTAATTCCTTCCAAATATCATGAATAGTAGGTAAAATGGCTTTAAAACAA
>CM035421.1:177913440-177930940 GCA_020310875.1 Ceratopteris richardii | reverse complement strand
GTGTTAGAGTTAGACGTCTCTGGAAGCACGCGAACAGCACAAGGAAGAAGAAGAAGCTTGGAGCACAACACACAATACTGAATGTATTACCACTAGAATGTACAAAGATAAGTAGCCCCTTAGGGCGATAGGCGTATATACAAGCCGAGGGAAAAAAACCTCCTAAAGAGGGAAAAAAAGTGCCCCAGCGGTCCTAGAGTGTTCACACACATCACTACCTAAATATATCAACAAATCCCCCCTCGTAGTGATACGGTGAACAAGGAGCTGGCACTCATGTATAAGGAAGTGCAAAGCTATGTGGAAAACACTCCACAAAAGGAAGTAAGCCCAAAGCTTTGCGAAAAGCTTCAAACTTCTCCCTGGGCAGAGCCTTCGTGAAAAGGTCTATAATGTTCTCCTGCGTGGGCACATATGCCAAGTTGATCTCCCCGGGAGAGAACCTCTCCCTGACATAATGATAATGCACCTCAATGTGCTTAGTGCGAGCATGGAACATAGGGTTCCTCGCAACATGGAACATAGGGTTCCTCGCAACTGCCAATGCACTCTGACAATCAGTGAAGATGGTGGTGGCAAAAGACTGACCAACACCCAAATGAGCCATAAGGCGTCAAAGCCACACACACTAAACAATCGTTGTGAAAGCTTCCCTATACTCAGCCTCACAACTGAGCCACCCTATACTCAGCCTCATAACTGGAAGTGGCCACAGTAGGCTGCTTCTTGCTCAACCAAGATATGCATGAGCTACCAAGCATGAAGCAAAAGCTACTAGTGGACACACGAGCGTCATAGCAACCAGCCCTATCAGAGTCAAAAAAAGCATGGAAGTGACCACAGTAGGCTGCTTCTTGCTCAACCAAGATATGCATGAGCTACCAAACATGACGCAAAAGCCACTAGTGGACACACGAGTGTCATAGCAACTAGCCCAATCAGAGTCAAAAAAAGCATGCAAATCTGGCGGTAGTGATCCCCCCTTGGGATAAAACAACCCAAGAGCCGAGTACCACTCAAGTAGCGAAAGATGCGCTTAACCGCCTTCCAATGTTTGACGCCTGGGCAATGCATAAACATGCTCGTATGTGAGATAGCAAACTGAATATCTGGCCGAGTAATGCATAGGTAAATCAAGCCTCCACCAGCCTGTTGATAGAGAACAGAATCAAATGAAGCAATATGCTTCTCATGAGGACCAGTGTTTGACGCCTGGGCAATGCATAAACCTGCTCGTATGTGAGATAGCAAACTGAATATATGGCCGAGTAATGCATAGGTAAATCAAGCATCCACAAGCCTGTTGATAGAGAACAGCATCAAATGAAGCAATATGCTTCTCATGAGGACCAATGAGCAACATGTCATCAACATACACCACAATGATCAGAAGTACATCATTAGCATGCTTAAGATAAAAGATCATTAGCATGCTTAACATGAAAGGTGCTTTCAATTGGATTGTTCTCAAAACCATGTGCAATCAGATAGGCATGTATCTTTTTATACCAAGCACGTGGTGCTTGCTTTAAACCATATAATGCCTTCTTTAACCTACAGACCTGGTTTTCATGCCCTTTCTACACAAAGCCACAGGGCTGAAAAACATACACTTCTTCATGCAAGTCACCATTCAGAAACACTATTTTAATGTCCAACTGATGTACATTCCAACCATGATGGGCTACAAGTGCACAAATGCTCCGAACAATAGTCATACGGCATGTAGGTGCAAAGGTCTAATCAAAATCAATGCCTCTTTCCTATGCATAACCCTTTGCAACAAGCCTAGCCTTATACCTGTCAACTGTTCCATATGGCTTACACTTTAGCTTGTAAACCCACTTAGTGCCAATGGCCTTCTTGCCAGGAGACAAGTCATATAAAGACCAAGTACCATTCTTCATTATAGCATCATATTCAGATTGAAAAGAAGCCATCCAATTTTCTGAATTTTGTGCTTTGTCAAATGAAACATGCTCATTCTCATCATGGAAACTAGATGCAGCCATAGCATAGCAATCTGATGCAAAAGAGGCACTATGAGAGCCTGATCGAGTACGATATGACAGAGGTGCATCTAATTTGTTGTCACGCAAAGTCTTCACCAGCTATTTTGGCATAGTTTTTGTCTTCTCAATATCAGCTCTCTCATCAACAAGTGAATCATGTAAATCTGCGTCAGAAATGGAATGATCAGCATCATCACATGAAACCTGCAAAGGCTAAGAAGTTTCCTCATTAGGACCAGCACTAGATTGTCCACCTGTAAAAAGAGGAAGCAAAGTATCATACATGTCTTTGGAGCTAGCAGATGTCTCCCTAGTACATGAAAGCAATGGCTGAATAGCATCTTCCACAAAAACATCATCACGAGTAGCCGAAATGCGTTTAGTCTCTAGATAATACAGACGATAGCCTTTACTTTCACAACTGTACCCAATAAAAATATATTTTACTACTTTATCATCCAATTTTCTGCGATGTTGTTCAGACACTAAGGCATATGCAAAACAACCAAAAACACGCGATCATGCCAAGCCTCATATGGAGTGATAGATTGAAACGCTTTAGTGGGACACCTGTTAACTAAATATGCTTCACACATACAACCTCAAGCCAGAAACTATGTGGTACAACCTGACTCTTGACCATACACCTCGCCATCTCCATGAGTGACCTTTTCTTTCATTCAACAACTCCATTCTGTTGAGGTGTATACGACACTGTACACTGGTATTTTATCCCACGTTCAACCAGAAATGCATTAAAATCAGAATACATATATTCCCCCCTCGATCAAAACGAAGGGTGCTTATTTTGCATGCTGACAGATTTTCAGCCAAAACCAAAAACTATTTGAAGCACATGAACACTTCGGACTTTGCCTTCATTGTACCATGCATGCCTGGAAAAATCATCGATGAAAGTCACGAAATAAACATAATTTCCAAAAGAAGGTGTCTGCATAGGACCATAGACATTACTATCTATAAGCTTCAAGTTTTTAGTAGCCCGAACTGAACCATCTTTTGGAAAGGAGTAACACTGCATTTTGCCCAAAATACAACCTTCACATACATGTTTATCGGGTGCCTCAAGTTTGGGCAAAGAGAACACCATTTCAGATTTCTGCACGCGTAGCAAACTAGCAAAGTTAAGATGACCAAAGCATGCATGCCAAAGCTTTGCATCTCAAATAGCCTGAGAATCATGTACTGCACATGCCGAATCATTCACCGATCTTTCATAGTCTATGAGCTTATACTGAACCCCTTTTCATTAGCATTGAAGATGCCAATAGCTTTCTTTGCCATTCCTTAGCTTCCCATAATCTAGAATAAGGTTAGCTAATCCTATTACATCATAACAAAAAACTTTGATGAAAGCACTTTAGGATTCATAATCGTCTTCAACATAACAAGTATCTTCTTATATTTTTCTGTAACACTAATCTGATAGAATATGAATCTTTGACTTATTTCTTCCAATGCTAAGAACTTTACAAACAAAAGATAGACATCTGACTCAAAAATACTCAAGATCTATGATCTCTCCAACAAAATACATGTGTAGAATCTGCTTTCATCAAACCTTCATGACTGAATGTTTGATTTGCTACCTGAATGACTCTAAGTGTCCATGCTTCTTACATAAAGTTGTAAAACTTTTCTTCAACTAAATCCTTCCCAAGAATCTGCAACTTCTACTAGAACACAAGTGGACAAACTCTTGAGAACTCCAAAATTTGCAAGTTGATACTTCATATCTTCATATTCTTCCCGTGTGAAATGTGATATTATCTGCTTGACTTTCTTTTGGCTAACTCCACTTCTCAATCAAGTGATAGAATCTGATGGAACACCTTTTTTAATACAATTATGTATCCAAAAGTCAAGACAAACATAGAAAGTAGATTCTCCATCTGACTCGTACATCAAAAAATCTGAATTTTTCTGAATTTTTCTGAAAATACTGAATTTTCTGAATTTTCTTGAAAATACTAAATTTTCTGAATTTTCTTGAAAATACTAAATTTTCTGAATTTTTTCTGAAAATACTGAATTTTCTGAATTTTCCTCCTAAAAAACTCTGAATTTTCTGAGTATAGTGAATATGAGGTAACTTTTCCAAACAAAAAACCTCACTCCAAGTCTCCAACATCTGCTTCAAATACTCTTCTACCTCAAGAGTTAGGTAACGAAGAAAAATACTTCTCTGCAACTTGTCATATACCAAGTAGCTCTAGATTGACACTCCAAGAATTCTTGGAGGGAACATATAAGGTGACTCCTCAAAAGCTTCAACTAAAAAGTAACTCATACACATGTTGAAAGAGGCCGCGGAGAGCTACGTCGTGATGTGCTCGGTTGCTCCAAACGCAAAGGGAGTGGGCTGCTGCGTGAGGAGAGAGAAAGTAGAGAGAGAGACTTGCGCAAAAATTTGGAGAAGAAGATGGAGAAGCTGAAGTTGAAGAAGTCCCAATCAAGTTATGAGAGATTCGGGACCAAGTCTTATTGATAAGTGACTTTTAGGTCATTTGGGCATGTTCACACATGGCCAATGACCAAAAGTCATAAAAATAATGTAAATGCCTACAAATCCCCAATTTGGGGTCCAAAAAATATAACAAAAATATGTCCGGAAAGCTCTTGAAGAGAGCTTTCACATGGAAGGGTCAAAATATACAAAAGGAGAGTCCTTGGGGCCTTTATTCCCAACAACCTCCCACTTAAAGGACAAAGGAGGCTCCTTTAAGCTAAGTAACTCCCACCATCTGTATACATAGTTGATGTTGTGCCTTGGGTAGACACTTCGTGAGAGCATTTGCAAGATTCTGTGAAGTATTGACCTTGATCAAAGTGATAGGCCATCCTCTAACACCTCTCTGATGAAGTGATATCTCACATCAATATGCTTTGTGCGAGCATGAAACATGGTTACATGGCATTCTATGCCAAACATATGGCACTCTGGCTATCACATCCAAGGACAGGTGCCTTTCCAGGCATCCCAAACTCACCGCACAGGCGGGCTAACCAAATGGCTTCTTTGGAAGCCTCTGTGGCTGAAATATATTCAGCCTCTATAGTAGATAGTGCAACTATCCTCTGAAGTCTAGAGCACCATGAAATAGCTCCACCTGCAAGGATGTATACATAGCCACTTGTGGACTTGCGTGTGTCCACATCACCTTCCATGTCTGAATCACAAAATCCTTTTAACTCCAATGGACCCTTTCCATAACATAAGCATTTACTTTTGGTCCCTTTCAAATATCTCAAGATAGATTTGACTGCCTCCCAATGAGCTCTACCAGGATTAGCCATAAACCTGCTAACAACTCCCACTGCATGAGCTATGTCTGGCCGAGTGGCAACCATAGCATACATAAGTGAACCACAAGCTGATGCATATGGAACACCCTTCATGTAATTGGCTGCATCATCATTTTTGGGACAGTCATCCTTGGGACAGATTTAATGTGGCTTAGCATCAGCCACATTAAATCTGTCCAGCACTTTTTCAATGTACTTTTCTTGGGATACCTGCAAAGTATGCTGCTGTCTATCCCTTTTTATACGCATACCAAGAATATGCTCAGCTTCCCCAAGGTCTTTCATTGAGAATGCAGAGTTCAGCTGCTGTTTTAGAGAATTCAGAGTGCTCTTTTTCTTCCCAGCCAGCAGCATATCATCTACATACAGCACAAGAATAATTGGGCTGCCATCTTCATCCTTTTTGGTGTACAAACAATGATCTGCATGGCTTCTTTTAAACCCATGTTTGAGCATAAATGCATCAAACTTCTTATACCATTGTCTGGGGGCCTGTTTCAGCCCATATAAGCTCCTTTTCAGTTTGCATACCAGATTCTCTTTTCTAGGAATGGCATATCCTTCTGGCTGTTTCATGTACATTTCTTCCTCTAAATCACCATGCAAAAAGGCTGTTTTAACATCCATTTGGAATAATTCCAAATCCAAGGCAGCTGTGAGAGCAAACAACACACGTAAAGTGGTCATTTTCACCACTGGAGAGAACACTTCTTGGAAATCAATGCCCTCTTTTTGTGCATATCCCTTAGCAACCAACCTCGCCTTATACTTGGGTTTGCCATCAACAGTTTTGATTTTGTACACCCACTTGTTGGGAATGGCTTTCCTTCCTTTGGGTAACTCAACCAAATCCCAAGTATCATTTGCATGCAAGGCCTTTATCTCTTTCTGCATGGCTAACTCCCACTTCTTCTTGTGCTCACATAGCTTTGCCTCTTTATAAGTAAGAGGCTCACCCTCATCTGATAACATAATATAATGTATAGAGGGATCGTATCTATGCACTAGCCTCCTAGGACGCATAGATCTTCTTACCCAATGATCCACATTACCAGGCAATGGATCTACATCAGGAGGTACATTAACTTCTTCATTGTTAACGGGCTGTTGTACATCATTTCCAGCCCTGTTTTCAGCATGAATAGATGGCTGCATATGCCCTTCAGGAGCATCATTTTGCTGTCCAGCATCATCTGGCTCAATAACCACGGGCTCATTGTCATTTCCAGCCATATGTGGTGCATCCCGAGGGTTCATATCAGATTTAACTGGTGGCTGTACATGCTGAAATTTGACTCTTTTATGGTCATCTTTAGAGGCACAATTGTTTTTGAGCAACCTTGCCTCATTAAACACAACATCTCGGCTGCGTATTACCTTCTTGAGTTGAGGTAGCCAAATCCTGTAGCCCATTTCACCTTCATCTCCATAACCCATGAAGATTCCTTTCATGGACTTTGCATCTAAGTTGCTTCTCAACTCAGGCCTTATATGCACAAAAGCATCACAACCAAAGATGCATAGGTGGTCATATGAAGCTGGTTTGCCACACCAAACCTCTTTTGGAATGCCACCTTTTAAGGACATATGAGGGGATCGATTGCAAACATGAACTGCAGTTTTCAAAGCCTCTCCCCAAAATCCATGAGGGAGATTAGCTGTGGAAAGCATGCATCTCACCCTCTCACATAAAGTCCTATTGTAACTTTCAGCCACACCGTTGGAAGAGGGGCTGTATGGGACTGTTAGCTTTATAAAATCTGCAATCAGGCTTCTTGTGACCTTTCCTACCACATTGATAACAAGTCACTTCAGCCTTGCCTTTGCTTTTGCTCCTGTTCCTTTGTACATTTCCACTTTTCTTTTCTGTTCTTCCTCTAGCCACATTGGTTGAACCACTTCCCTCTCCACTAGCTTTCCTCCTGATTTCCTCATTCAAAATAGAACCCCTTACACCATCAAAGGTAAGACTGGGGCTATTCGAAAGTGAAACAACCAATGTTTCCCATGAATCAGGTAAGGTCATCAACAAGAAGATGGCCTTAAGCTTATCATCAAATGGAGGTAATCCAGAGTCCTGCAATTGTGAAAGAGTACCTGTAAACAAAGATAAGTGCTCAGCCGCACTTTTTGACTCATCAAGCTGCATACACACTACCTTACGCATAGATGCACTTGATTTACAGGCGTGGTATTTTCATAAGTGGCTTTCAACTTCTCCCATACCTCAAAAGCAGTTGTAAGGCCTTTCAAATCCACTTAGATTTCATATGATACAGCCATCTTCATGTAAGCGATGGCCTTCTTGTTTAGGTTCATCCATGCTGCATCTGTCATATCTTCAAGCTTGACTTCCTCAAGAGCCCCTTCACAATCTTTAAGAAAGAGGATGCCCAACATTCTCTCTTTCCACAAATCGAAACCATTACCTTCAAATCTCTTGATCTCAGACAAGCTTTTGACATCAGAGGAGGTAGAGGCCATGTTTGCACATTAAGAGCTTCAAAATTTCACCAAAAAGGTAAGATTAACCTGTTGTCCTATGCGCAATTAGCTTACGAGACTATAGCTCAGAAATTAAGCCCAAAAACTGTTCAAAACTTGCAAAAATCAATTTCTGATGTGTGTGTCGTATGTTTATGTATAATGTGACATGTGTGCAATGTGCATATGTGTGTGCATCGCAATTTTCGAGCAACTTTGTCGCGATGGAACAGCTCAAAGCTCTGATACCAGTTGAAAGAGGCCGTGGAGAGCTACGTCGTGATATGCTCGGTTGCTCCAAACGCCAAGGGAGTGGGCTGCTGCGTGAGGAGAGAGAAAGTAGAGAGAGAAACCTGCGCAGAAATTTGGAGAAGATGGAGAAGCTGAAGTTGAAGAAGTCCCAATCAAGTTATGAGAGATTTAGAACCAAGTCTTATTGATAAGTGACTTTTAGGTCATTTGGGCATGTTCACACATGGCCAATGACCAAAAGTCATAAAAATAATGTAAATGCCTATAAATCCCCAATTTGGGGTCCAAAAAATATAACAAAAATATGTCCAGAAAGCTCTCGAAGAGAGCTTTCACATGGAAGGGTCAAAATATACAAAAGGAGAGTCCTTGGGGCCTTTATCCCCAACACATATGAGTCAAAACATATAAGCTTTCTTAGATATTTGCTTCTTTTCTTATTCTCAATGCAATTCTTTGTCAAAACCTACTAAAACATGACCAAGTATAATGCAAAACAAGAAACTGCTTCTTCTTTAAATTATCTTCTTCACACAAGATGTTCTCGTAGACTTGTCTTTGGATGTAGAGGATAAAAGTAGGAAAAGTATATGAAAATATAAGAGAAAAAAGGAAACCTTACTTTCCCTTTGGAATTGTTGGACCTTCTTTTTTTACATCTTTCTTCCATCTCATGATGTCAACATCTTCAAACTTCTCTTCCATACCTTTTGTTCTCTTCATGTTGAAGTAGCAAGCACTCTTAACTTCTTCAAATGAATTTTTCTCTTCAAACATGGGATATAAATGAATGTTGAATCACCTCTTTAGGTACAAAATCTGATCAAAAAACTTCCAACCTTGTGTTGGCTGAAAACAAAACTCATCTAATCTCCAAATTTGTCTTCTTAGATGAGCTTTCTTGCCATGAAAGAGATCTTCTATCATGACTGTCAAGAACAGTCTCTAGATACCTGATTTGGTGTAGCTAATGCTTTAACTTTCAAAGTAATGAGAGTGTTTAAAAGCGCTTCTTAAATCCTTCAAATCTCTTCATAACTGCTCTTCTAAGATATCACCTGCAAATGACAATGCAAATGACAATCTGATAGTAGAAACTAACACCTGGGATTTGATGTTGATCTCCTTCCTTCATCTTCTCCAAACCATTGTTTTTCCTTGAATTTGAAGTAGCCTTCTCTTCATCAAGTCTTGGTCTTCACGCAATACTTCTGTAAAGTATTTGGCTGCTAACAGATCATAGAGAGATTATACAACATGTACAAAGTGTTACGTAAGCCACTGCTTACTCACACCATCATATATACAAATGTCAATTTACAATGTGGGAGTCAAAACCTAAACCACTCTATGTGAACAGAAATAGATGGAAGAGAGTATGTACAAAATTTACAAGAATATTTAGATGCCGGGACAGAAATCTGAATATGTATGAGATGTACGACCTGATAGGTTGTAGAAGAGTGAATATGAGTGACTGAAAGAGGAAAGATCAGTTTGAAACTGATATTCAACAAACCCTAATCTGAATTTAGGCTATGGAAGACTCTAAATCAGATGTGTGTGTGATAGATCACATACTTACGAAATTAGCATAGAATGCTAACATGTTGCTGACAGAAATCCTCATACTCATGTGGAAACACCTTCTCTAACATCTCATCTGATGCATGTAGCATACATGTACTGATTCTCTTTTATGGATGTCACTGCCTCCATGTATGCCGAATAGAACTCCTCTAGATATGGATGCCACCGCCTCCATAAGCTCCAAGTAATACCTGTGTGCATAAAGAGAATATGTACCTGTATAACATAAGATGCAATCTTATGTTAAGCTCCATCCAATGTCTTTGAAGTACTTCATAATCTTCATGTAGAAGACAATCTCCAAATACATCATGTAGATAGATGATCCACACCATCAATCTCCTGATGAGTAGCTGCTCCATACACACACCATGGCTGCCCCATGTGTGCATCAGCGAGATCTTCAAAATATCAGCCTAACGGCCGATCCTTGGATGGTTGAGGATAATCCAACAAGTGTCTCATGACCTTGTTATATAGCTTTTGAAAACTCATGCGAAAATTTTCCCATAAAAAGCTAATTGCTGAAAATAAAACTCGATCGTAGTTTTTTTTTTATTTATCGATATTTTTTGCTTTATTTGATCGTTGCTTTTTTTAGCTATCGCTAAAAATTGCTTTTGACAAGCTTTTTATTAACTAACTATGATCAACTTAGATTAGGGTTTTCTCCCACATCTGATCTCTGATGATTGAATGTCCTATACCATTAGATAGCTCTCATCAAGCTCTACAAGATAGGATGATAAAAGTTTTACCCAAATTTTGTGCCAAAAATGACTAAGTACCAAAATTAGCGTTTCTGCCCTAATAGGGATTTGGACTAATGTGACATTGTTTTTCAACCGAGTCTACTGAAGACATGCACTGCTCATGAGAAAATGGGTCAAAACTGCAAACAGTAGTAAACTCCCATTCTTCTTCCTACACAAGATTAGGAGACTCTGTTTTTGGTGTAGAGGCCTCTCCAACAACCATTCTAGCCTCTTTCTTCTTTGCCTCTTTAGAGGCAAGTTTTGGACAATTCTTTATGATATGATCATTTCCTTTACAATACTTGCAAAACAATTTCTGCTTTTCTGATTTCTTTTCATCTTTGTCTTCCCTCTTCTATTGTGCAGAATTAGCAGATTTCTGCTTAGTTGAAGAGCTCCATTTTCCTTTGCAACACGAATAATGTACCTGTTCTACTTGGACTAATCTTCCTGCTTAGTTGAAAGCTTGATCTGCAACACGCATTATGGACCTGTTCTACTTGGACTAATCTTCCTGCAACAGAACAGAGACTAGCTCCTCAAATGACAAGGCATTTGGATCGCCTTTCATCATCAACCGAAGAGTAGAAGCAAAACTCTTATATGAATCAGGAAGACCATTCAAAATGATTTGCACAAGTGAGCTATCTGGTATAACCTCATCAGTAGAAATAAATTGTTCCTTAAGTCTTTGATCTTTGTTAAAAAATTGTCCATAGAGTCACCTTCATTCATGTGCTCACTCTCCAACCGTTTTCATACGTAAGCAACACGAGCCTCATTCCTAGCTTGGTACAATGTGGTAAGTGTATCTCAAGCATCCTTAGCTGTTGTGTAAGAGTGTATGTGAGGAATAATGGCACGTTTCACAGACAAAGCTATCAATGCATGTGCCTAGGCATCTCTGCCATCCCAACGAATTTGCTTTGCAATAGGCGCAGCAGAAACCGAAGCACGAACAGAAATACGCAGAATATCATCATCTTCGACACCTTCTGCATCAGCTTCAATACTTGTAGTTGTAATTGTAGTTGTAACAATTGAAGGTGTGATGGGACGTTTTTCAACACCTTGCACAATGTTCCTCAGTCCTTTTGCAACCAATACATGTCGCATCATATAAGCCCATAATGGGTAGTTGGTACCATCCAACTTATCCTTAACCGCCAACATACAGAATACATCACTGCTTTCAATCATGGCAAGTGACTAAAATACCTTGATGCAAAAAATTGATTGTATCTCAAAAAGTTGAACAGAACTGCAAGAGGAATTCTGCTAGACCTGTAGCAGACTTCGAGCCGCTTATACTGGCGAACCGAGATTGGTATATACCTTTGGCACAAAAAGACAAAATAGCCTGCACAAGCACTGCAATAGTGCGTTCGGAGGCTGAAATGAGCTCAAATCGCGATTTGGGCACCACAAAGCGAAGTTGTTTTGATCTTGAAATCAAGCTAAGTATGCTCACCAAAATTCGTGCGATTCTGAGACTGCAACCGGAGAGGTGTAGACGACGCCCTAGATGAAGCGACGACCTTCTCTGATACCAATTGTTGGAGTCAGACGTCTGGGGAAGCACGCGAACAGCACAAGGAAGAAGAAGAAGCTTGGAGCACAACACACAATACTAATGTATTACCACTAGAATGTACAAAGATAAGTAGCCTGTTAGGGCAATAGGCGTAAAGCAAGGGGGAAAAAACCTCCTAAAGAGGGAAAAAATTGCCCCTGCGGTCCTAGAGTGTTCACACACATCACTACCTAAATATATCAACAATAAGTGAGAGTTTGATTAGTCATTGTTCAATGTCTATCTATAGTGCAACAAGATGTGACACAATGCACACCGCATGTTTTTATATATTTCACTTGAAAGAATTGTTTTTAGTATTTTCATGTTTATTTGTGTTCTTATGATCTTTATTTAAAATTGGCCTCAAAATCAACATATTTTGAGTGTCATCACACATTGGAATCCTCGAGATGGTAAAGGTCCAATCCTTGACACTAGGATGTCATCGTTCTTTGGACACATCAGTGTCCCCTCCTGACTATGACACATACATATACACACATACATATGCATATAGACATGTACATACACATACATATACATAAATACATGTACATAAAAATACGCATACACATATCCTTGTACTAAAACACTTGCAAATTGGAAAGTGGTTAATGGTTGTAGAAAAGGGACCTCGGACTAGTTCTTTAAAGAGAGTCAGATACCCTTCCCAAGAACCTTCTACTCAAGGGGGGATTCTCCTCAGGGAAGTATACCTTGTAGCATGTATGTGGAGAGACACTTTTCAAATGCACAACTCCTCAAGAGGGTATAAGCGAAATAGAGAGTCAAAAAGAAGTTCACAAAGAATATTACAACTCACCAAAGCATAAACTGCACCATACAAAAGTATGGTTCAGCTCATGACAAGACACAACCTGAATAGCCACAAACCAATTAACCTCCTAACCTGCTCCTACTTGCCCACTCTCTTACTAGCCGGCTCTCTTTCTACCAGAAACACAAAAGGCTAGCAACCAACCAATGAAAGAATTTAATGATAGTTAACCCACTCCCAGACCAAAGTATAGCTTCAAGCCAATATGTTCCTAGGAAACAACATTAGACATCCAAACATGATCTAAACACTTGCACAAAACTTCATAGTACACTACATGACTTGGCCAAAATCTAACCCAACTCCAAAAATACACACCAAGGCTAGCCCACACACATTTGATAAGTAGCCCAACCGAAAAGTTACAACAACAAGATAAAGTACTACAACCAAGTACCAAAACTCTTCATACACATAAACAGAGACACAGTAATCCTAAATAGTAGTCGTCCTCACAATACTAATAACAATATACACACAAATGGAGTGAAAAGTCCTCTCAATGAGTGCCTACGAGATGCTTATATAGATATAGGAAGGCTTTATATGAATGGCTTTGTATGATCCTAGATGGTCCTTAAGGGAGGGAAAAAGCGCACCCTAACATAGGCTGCCGACCACGGAACAGTATGGTAGGCGGCATGGCACCCTGTATAGGGGAGTTGTCGAAAACCACCCTTGGTGGAGTAACCACTTTTGGACATGCCCTCCACCGGATGGCCTCTAACATTTGCAAGACTTTAAGGTGGCTCCAATTGTTGTTATCTTGATTTAATTTTGGGATTAGCCTAGTCCAATTGCAAAGTTGTTGTCCATCCGACACGACCACCATGAGATGTCGGTCGCCCATCCTAGTGAGGCGAGTGGTCTCTCAAAGTTGCCCAACTCAATGAGGTGATCGGTATGGGTCGACGAACTTGATGAGGTGACATCTTTCACAGTCGCCAATCCAAATAGGCAAGTGGAGGAGGCGAGTAGAGTTCTTTGGGGTCATCCAATTTAAGAAGGCGAGTAGAGTTCTTTGGGGTCGTCCAATTTAAGAAGGCGAGTAGAGTTCTCTGGGGTCCCCCAATTTAAGAAGGCTTCTTGGGGCCACCCAATCCAATAGGGCGAGTGGAGTGAGCAAGGCGAGTGGAGTGAACAAGGAGAGTGGAGTTGAAGGTAGGGCAAGTGGAGAAGTAGGAGGTCGAGCTACACGAGCAATTTGAGGTAGGGTGAGTGGAAGGACGAGTGGGAGTGGAGGGTTAGTGGAGGAGTTGGAGGTAGGCCTCCTAACAATAGAAGTACCATGTCCTCACTTTCTCATAGGCCAATATTGACATTACCTTCAAAGTATTCTAGTGTAATATCTTAGCCATGTTGTTTAGCAAATTGTTTATCTAAAAGATATGACCACCTTCAAGGTTGATATCTTGCATGAATGCATCTTCTTTACAATCTTCCAACAAGTCTTCAATAATAGGAATTAGGACAATAGTTATCTTGTGCTCCATAATTGGCTCATTGGTCCAACAAGATGAAAATTTCGAAAATAACATGTCTTATGATGCTATTGAGTCACAAAAGTTAGAGAGAGACACCTACGGATGTTCTTTGTTTCCTCTTCCTCTAGCCATAAAACTGCCCAATCTCAAGCATCATCTAGCTTGGAGGTGTTCTAACTTCTCGAGGAGGTGTGCCCTAATCTCCGGTGCAATCTTGGAGGAGATTTTGGAGCCAACCACAAACTCTTGTATCTAGTTCCCGAAACTTTGCCTAGATTCAGACGTTGTAACTATATTCATCACACATTCAGATTTTGTATCTACATTCAACACAATTAGCACACATTCTGTTTTGTCGTCATATACACATATTTTGTAATTTGACATTCGAATATCAAGTAGTGTAGGTAAGCATTTTAGCCTATTCTACACTTTGACAAGATATGATGAAAATTGATTTAGCTTTCGAAGACCTTCTATTCCAGTTTCTTCTCAACAGGAGGTTGGTAAAGGAGGAGAAATTCTTTCATCACTAAGGTCATTCAGAACCTTTAGTCGGGCTTAGTTTAAGTTAGAGAATCTCTGAAATTCTGCCAAGAAAGCATATCTAAGAAGTTAGTTAGCCAACAAGGATGAAAGTTTAGTTAATTCACTCGCACATTTCAAAGTCCAAAGACTAATGTATTCAGTTTTCAGTTCAGCCCAAGTTTAAGCAAAGTCAACTCAAGATTCGATGGACATCAATTACGAGATATTTACATATATCCAATGTTTTGTAGATTTTTCTATTTTATGCCATTATGACATTGAAAGTGGATTATTGGAAACACTGTTAGAATAGCATAAAACCCTAATTTTTGGGACTTAGCCAAATTTATGTCACATAATATCAAGATTTATTATGAGTTTATGATACAATACTCGAGGAGAGCTTTCATTTGGTATATAACATTCAATCATTAGAGGTCCAATTTGGTAGAAATCCCTAACCCTAATTTCTGTCCAAAATGATTTTTTAACTAATGTTCCTCTCAATCTCTACATCAAGAAAAGCTAACTCCCATAACTAGTTGATGGCTAAATATGGAGATCGTTGCAATTTTGTTCATCAGAAACAACTTTAAGTTTGAAAAGGAGATCCTTAAAAGAACTCTATTGCATGCTTTTTGAGGGTTTTTCAGCTTTTTGTGGTTATTTTCCTGGTTAAGCTTGGAAACCTATATCAAGAAACCTTACGGGTCTCTTATGAGCATCTTTTGAGCATCCATCTGAAGGATCATCTACCTTGGAGGTGTTATAACTTCTGGAAAAGGTGTGCCCTAACTTCTGGTGCAATCTTGGAGGAGATTTTGGAGCCAACCATTCAGCTCTTGCTGAATTTTGTGAGTAAAAATGTCAATATTATGTTCTTCTTCCTTTGTTGCTACACAAGGAGGAATCATTCTTGTTATTCAATTCAGGGTTTGTTGTACAAATAGTTCTCAACCATTTCTATTCACTCCAAACTCACATACACACACTCCTCATACCTCTTGGGCTAGTTCTCGAAATTCTTCCAAGATTCAGATTTTGTAACTACATTCAACACACATTCAGATTTTGTATCTACATTCAGCACAATTAGCACACATTCGGTTTTGTAGCCATGTACACACATTTTGTAATTTTGACATTCGAATATCAACTAGTGTAGGTAAGCATTTTAGCTTAGTGTACACTTTGACAAGTTATGTATACTCTCTCTACTTCTCATTCATCTAATTTTGAGTCTTAAGGTGTGTATGCTAAAGTTCATTGGTTGGAAGATCTTGTAAAACAGTGATTATTGTAATCGAGGCCAACCCAATTCCAAGATTTGGTATCAGAACATATTAGACATACATTCTTAAAAAGGTGAGTGATTATAGACTTGAAAATTGCTTTAGCTTCCGAAGACCTGTTGTTCCGATTTCTACTCAACAAGAGGTCAATAAAGAAGGAGAAATTCATTCATCATTAAGGTCATTCAGAACCTTTAGTAAGGCTTGGTTGAAGTTAGAGGATCTCAAAAATTCTGCCGAGAAAGTACGGCTAAGAAGTTAGTTAGCCAACACAAGGATGAAAGTTGGTGAGTCGATTCACTCGCACATTTCAAAGTTCAAAGACTTGTGTATTCAATTTCCAATTCAGTTCAAGTTTAAGCAAAGTTCGCTCAAGATTCAATGGAAATCAGTTAAGAGATACATTTTGAGACATCCGAAGTTTCGCAAATTGTTGTAGTTTATGCCATTATGACATTGAAGGGGGGATTGTTGGAAACAATGTCAGAATCGCATAAAGCCCTAATTTCCACCAACCCTAATTTTTGGAACTTAGCCAAATTTAGGTCACAGAAGGTCAAAATTTATTATGAGCTTATCAGACACTACAATTTAGGTCACAGAAGGTCAAAATTTATTATGAGCTTATCAAACAAAACTCGAGGAGAGCTTTTGTTTGGTATATAACATTCAGTCATCACAAGTTCAATTTGATAGAAAACCCTAACCCTAATTTCTATCCAAAATGGTTTCCTAACTAATTATGTTCCTCTCGGTCTCTACATCAAGAATAACTAACTCCCATAACTAGTTGATGGCTAAACATGGAAATTGTTGGAGTTTTGTTCACAAAAAGCAACTTTTTAAGTTTGAAAAGGAGATCATTAAAAAACTCTATTGCATGCTTTTTGAGGTGATTTTCAGCTTTTCATAGTTATTTTCATGGTTAAGCCTTGAGGCCTATATAAAGAAGTCTTAAGGGTCACTTATGAGCATCTCTTGAGCATCCATCTCAAGGATCATCTACCTTGGAGGTGTTCTAACTTCTTGAGGACGTGCGCGGTTAACTTCTGGTGCAATCTTGAAGGAGATTTTGGAGCCAACCATTCAACTCTTTTGGAATTTGGTGAGTACAAAGTCAAATTTTGTTCTTCTTCCTTTGTTGCTACGCAAGGAGGAATCCTTCTAGTTATTCAATTCAGGGTTTGTTGTACAAATAGTTCTCAACTATTTCTATTCACTGCAAACTCACATACACACTCTGCATACCTCTTACGCAATATATGGACAAATTCTTGTATTTAGTTCCCGAAATTCTACCTAATTTCAGATTTTGTGACTACATTCAGCACACATTCAGATTTTGTATTTACATTCAGCACA
>CM035421.1:177845940-177908440 GCA_020310875.1 Ceratopteris richardii | reverse complement strand
GCCCACACTGTCGTGCCGATAGTGGGAATGGAACCTTCACCCCCGCCTCAAGAGGCGGAAGGTCCAACCAACCTAACTAACACGCTTGAACGAGAGGCTCAAGTTTTGGAGAGAGCTTCATGGTCATGAGTTATCCCTCGGACACAAGTGTAATAAACGTTTAAATGTTTATATTATTTCGTGTACAAATACAAGAAAAAAACTAAAGATTCGCAAGTGTGGGATAATGACCCTCTAGAATGTGAGACTTGTCCCTTGTGGACACGTGAAAAGGTGGAGGGTGAAGGTGAAAGTACTAACATTAAGTGATAGGGGAGTACCAACGTAGAAATTTGGATGACGGACAGATGTCAGATGTCCGTATGAAAACAAGCTTATGTACGGTTATGTTTTGCTCTTCCTACTCTCCATCTTTCTTACACAAATCACGCCTCTTTGTCGATCTTTATGGTAACGAGAGCAAAATTTCAAATTTCCCATCTTCCATAAGACTTCTCTTATTTTAAAAAGAAAAAAGACACCAATTTTAATTGGAAAAAAAAAATATACAAGAGATTTGGAAGAGGAGATACAAAGCACGTTAAGAAATCCATCATCCTCTTGGCGGGGATCCATTTCCTTTTTAGGCTATCTTCTTTGATTAAAAATATCATTGCATTTCTAAATGAGAAGCCCAAATTGGTCCATGGACAATGTGGAGATCCATAGAAGGCTCAATCAACTACGCAGGTTCGCCATAAGATGCTTGCATAAACATTGAGATGAGATACCAATCTGTCTCTCAAAAGTGGTAACATTGAAGGAGCTTAAAAAGACCCTTGGAGACATGAAGGGATGCATGGTAATGTGAAAGTCACAAAGGCAATGATGCAAAGAAGTATGTACACGAAGGCCATGGACAATAGGCATAAATAATGGTGCCCCAAAAGAAGAAGCCTTCATGCCATGCCTCTATCTAGTAGTCATGAACAAAATATAATAAGAAATGAACTCACAAAATGGGACCACAAAGCAAACACGTTTCTTTGACGAGACGGTTCATTGGCAATGAGACATCTCCAAACAATATGCAATCATTGAATGACTAAAGGCACAAACGAAAAGTACATAGAAAGAGTGTGCTCAAAGACTTCCAAAGTTTAAACCATTTGTTGCAGACTTGGATTCCGCACATGAAGAGGGTAGCCAAGGGCTAAAGTGGAGTTTGCCATGGTGTTATAGTGGTAAGTGGAAGGAGTCACCCAGGCCTAAAGAAGGGGTCACCCGAGTGCAGGGGGAGATGAGTCACCCATGGACTAGCAAGATGGTGTCACCCATGTGGAGGATGATAGTTAGAGGACTCACCTAGGGTTGAGGCATTAGAAATGGGAGTTGCCCGTTGAGATCAGGTGTTTGTCTCACTATCCAATGGGGTTGGTGTTTGCTCTAGCGACGTTTCCCAAGTACAAGTAAGGTCAAGTGGGGGTGGTTGAGAAGTAAGGGAATTGGAAGTCAACCTGCTTAAAAGGATGAGTGCATGAAGGTTTCCCAAGGAAATTAGAAGGATTCACCCATGGCTACTAGTAGTACATATGTAGTCGTTCAGCTTGGGCTATACATCGTCGTCATCCAACTTGGGCTATACATGCTAGTCACCCAGATGGTCCATGGTGAGGGCATGAGAATTATCACCCATTACACTCTAGGAGGAACTAGCCCTATGTGACGGTTGCAAGCGCTAGAGCCAACTAAAATTGACTAGCTATTCTTGGTGCAATCGTTGATATATTTTGATAGTGATGTGCGTGAGTACATTTAGGACCATAGAGGCACTTTTTCCGCTCGTTAGGATTTTTTTTTTTGGCTTTCATATACTCCTATAACCCTAATGGGTCCCTTATCTTTGTACATTCACCTTGTAAGACATTATGTGTTATATTGTTTTCCAAGCTTCTTCTTTTTACTTGTGTTGTTTGTGTGCTTCCATAGACCTCAAACTCTAACAATTGGTATCAGAGCAAGTTGTCACCACCTAGGGCATTGTCAATACCCTTTGCTAGTACAAATGCCTCAAAGTCTACTATAGGTTTAGCAGAGCTTGATAGGGTGTTTTTGTTCAAATTTTTGAGATATAGTAAATTTTTGCATTAGGTTTTTTAGTCATTGGCCATAATTGAAAGCAATGATGTATTCCATATGTTGGCTATTGCAAATAAGTTGGATGGTACTAATTATCCATTGTGGGCATATATGATGTGTTATGTATTGGTAGCGAAGGGGTTGGAAAACATCCTACTACACCTGCAAATATAGTTATTGAAGGTGATGCAGATGGTGTTGAAGATGATGATCTTCAATTTCCCACTCATGTTGTGGTTTTGATCGCATCTACTATAGAGTAACTTCATTGGGATGGGAGAGATGCACAGACACATGCATTGATAGTGTTTTCTACCAAACATGCCATTATCCCTCACATTCGATCCTACATGAAACCAAAAGATGTTTGGAATACTCTTAGAACATTATACCAGGCAAGAAATGAGGCTCGTGTTGCTTACCTTTGAAAACAGTTGGAGAGTGCGCACATGAATGAAGGAGATTCAATGGAGTTTTTTTTTTACAAAGATCAAAGATTTGAAGAAGCAACTGATTTTCGCTCATAAAATCTTGCCAAATAGTTCACTTTTGCAGAGTATTCTTAACGATCTTCCAAATTCATATCATATTATTTCTTGCACTCTTTAGTTGATGATGACAGGAAATCCAAGTGCCTTAACATTTGAGGAGTAAGCCTCTGTTTGTTGCAAGAAGATCCGTTCAAGCAAAATATGTCAATTATGTGTGTTGTAGATCAAGCTTTCTTAGCTAGTCTTGAGGGCAAAGGTAAATGGAGTTCATCAACTAGTAAGCAAAATGTTTCACAATCAAAGAAGGAAGACAAAGATGATAAGGAAACAAAAAAGTACAATAAGTTTTGCAAGTATTGTAAGGCAAATGATCATGTCATAAAGAGTTGTCATAGACTGGTTGCAAAGGAGGCAAAGAAGAAAGACTTGGAATGATTGTTGTCGAGGTCTCTATACCTAAAACAGAGTTTGCTAATCTTGATTAGAATGAGAATGGGCATTTACTACTATTTGTAGATATGACCCGTCTTCTCATGAACAATGTACATATATAGTAGACCAAATGTTTGGTACTTTGATAGTGGAGCAACCAAACATATTACTTCACAGCACATTTTCTTCACTTCACTTGAGCCTACCCCTATAGGGAATATTGTCACATGTGCTAAAAAATCTTTTTATCTTGTAATTGGATTTGGAAAGATCATTATGACTACTAATGATGGCATTTCTTTCACATTGTCAGATGCCTTATATATTCTAGGGATCAAGAAAAATCTTTTGTCAATTTCAGCATTAGTCAAGATATTCTTAGTTGTCAGATTTGTTGATGATAGATGTATAGTTCATGATCTCTCGAATGGATATGTAATTATTTCTTCTTGCATTTTATGTTATGGGTTGTCTGAGATCATAGAATTTGCAAGATCTGTGAATGATTCAGCATGTATAATTCATGATTCTTAGGTTGTCTTAGATGCAAAGCTTCAACATGCATGGTTTGTTGATTTGAATTTTGCTAGTTTGCTTCACTTGCAGAAATATGAAATGGTATCCTCTCGCCCAAACTTGAGGCACATTCTACACATGGTTGTGAAGGCTATATCTTGGGAGAAATGCATTGTTGCGCCTTCCCAAAAGATGGTTGAGTCAAAGTTGCTCATAATTGTAGCTTGTCCATAGTGATGTTAGTGGTCCTATGCAGACACCTTCATTGGGAACTACCTATATTTCGTGACTTTCATTGATGAATTTTCTCAGGCATGCATGGGTTTATTGATTAAAAACAAATGTTAAAGTATTTATGTGATTAAAAAAAATCTTGGTTATGGTTGAAAATCTATCAGCATGCAAAATGGGTACCCTTTGTTTTGAACGAGGGAGGAATACATGTCTTCTTAAGTTTAATGCATTTCTGGTTGAGCGTGGGATAAAACATTAGTGTACAGTTCCATATACACCTCAACATAATGGATTTGTTGAAAGAAAAAGTAGATCTCTCATGGAAATGGAAAGGTGTATGGTCAAAAGTCAAGCTTTACCACATAGCTTATGGCTTGAGGTTGTTATGCGTGTAGCATATGTACGTAGTAGAATCCCACCAATGCATTGAAATCTATCACTCCATATGAGGCTTGGCATGATCACAAACCATTTTTTCTCATCTTTGTGTCTTTGGTTTTCTAGCATATGCATTAGTGTTCGAACAACAACTCAAAAAATTGGATGATAAAACAATGAAATGGTTCTTATTTTTCAGGTACAATTATGAAATCAAAGGCTATCGTATGTATCATCATAGACTTACTTTTGTGGATTGATTTATTTCCACATAACTTCGCACTTCCTTATACATGAGTGCCAATCCCTTGTTCACCACATGACTTCCAGGGGGGATTTGCTAATATACTTTAGTAGTGGTGTGAACACACTTAGAACTGCTAGGGTACTTTTTTTTCCCTCTTCGAGAAGTAGGTGCCAAGGAGAACACTATATGAGTTGAAGATCTAGCCTATGCTCCTATGATACTTCCTGATGAAGTATTCAAGCCTCATGGTTAGGCAGAAGTTATAGCCACAATGGATGTAGTTGTGAATGAAGAACAATGAACCCTACATTGCGATGAAGATGGCTATGAGATTTTAGTTTTCATGATAGAACCAATCATGTATGACCTAGTTATTGAAGAGTGTGAACCTCATATGAGTGATCCCAAAAGAGGATAGTGAGGAGGATGAAGAGTCCATCCTCATGGAGCCTTTTTGTGCTTCAGAGGAAGAATATCTCTACTTAATAGAAGTCGAAACTCAGAAAGATGAAAGGTAAAAAATGAAGAGACATTACACTTGCCCAAAAATGAAATAAGAGAGAAACATATAACCAAGCCAATAGAGGAAGAGACCCTCTTTGAAGTTCCCAAGAAATTCAAGAAATATGAAATAGAAGATCGAAAAGTCATGATCAAGATCGAAGATCAACATGCAACACTATATCAAGTATCTTTAGAAACCAGATTGGAGTGAAACTTTGGTAATTTTTTGAGGAAAAAGACATTCCCTCAAGAGATGAACCTAGTCAGATGCAAGAGCTTAGACTAGGAGGCCCTGAACTATGTGTTCAATGGAAATAATTTATACAATTGTGGAAGAGACAAATACCTAAGAATTTGTGTCCATGAAAGCAAATATCTCAATACCTTTGAAACTACTCACCAAGGTGTAGTAGGAGGACACTTTGGACTAGACCAGGTGATCAAAGCTATATTGTTTGTAGGACTTTGGTGGCCAACCCTCCACATGGATGCTCATACCTGTGTGAAGTGGTGTGATATTTGTCAGCAGACTCAGCATTCAATACGCAAGGATGAGATGCCATTGAGACCCATGATGGGAGAACGAGCATTCTCCAAGTGGAGCATCAACTTTGTTGATCCTATTAACCGCCCAACTAAGAGTTCACATGCTGAGTACATTATTGTTGCCACAGACTATTTAACCAAATGGGTAGAATTAAAAGCCACTAAGAAGAATGACGCGCAAACCGCAACTAAGTTCCTCTTTGAAAGTTTATTTACAAGATATGGTTTGCCAATAGAGTTGGTCAACAACCGTGCTACCCACTTTTTGAACGAGGTCATTGAATGCTTGTTACAAGAATTCATGATCATTCACAAGAAGTTGTCACTATATGACCCACAAGTGAATGGACAAGCAAAAAGCACCAATAATATTTTATGCACTGTTCTAATGAAGTTGGTGAACAATAAACATTTTGACTGGGACAAATAACTACATCATGTTGTTTGGGCTTATAGAGTGGCCTATAAAACAATACTCAACACCACACCCTTTCAGATGGTGTTTGGTCGGAATGTGGTTTTGCCTTTAGATTTCTTCATAACCACTTTGAAGGTGGCACAAGAACATAAATGGACTGGCCATGAGCTCTCGTCTATAACTTTTGACTGAGAATGACTAGGGGAAATTAGATTAAGAGCACCCACTAGCATCTATGTAGCCATGAAGAGACAAAAAGCCTACTTTGATGCTCACATAAAAGATAAGGGATTAAAGCTAGGAGACTTGGTGTATACATTGAAGCAACATGCCAGGAATTTAGAAAAGTGAGGCTATGGACCCATGATAATCAACAAAATATCAACAAGTGGAGCTGTCCAATTAGCCACTCTAGAAGGTGATGTACTAGCAAGTTATATCAATGGATGCATATTCAAATTATATCAAGAACCCCTAATGGAGGAAATGCTTAAGTGACTTAACATAGCTAAGAAGCACAAAGAAGAAGAGAGACGGATTCAAGAAGAAGCTCAGGCAGAAGCCTTAGAGCGCATCTGACATATGAAGTTACAAAGACATGTGAGCAAAAGCTAAAAATAAGACTTGTGAATGATGTGTGTGCAATTCTCCTCCCATCCTTTTATATCTTCTTATATTCTAAAAATAGCAATGATCTAGAATGGCCTAGTGCCACCATGTGGCCATCATGCAACACTCATCCCCATTACTACTGAATACCTTCGAATATCCCTCGAGCTTGGGACCTTGGATATGGCTGGCCCTTGTCCCACAGACACATGGAATGATCCCTATGGACCAATGTTTGACACTCTCTCCCCCTTATAAAGATCATTGTCCTCAATGATCAATGAGGGAAAGTACTTGTGAACCAGAGCTTCTGATTCCCACGTAGAGTCAATAAGCAGTAATCCTCTCTAGGCTACTAGATATTCTTGGATGACACGGTTCCTCAACCGTTTCTGTCTCCGTTCTAGTATCTTGTCTAAAGAATGAGTTGTGCTATCACTTTCGTGCAAAGAAACAATACCCTCTATTAGATTATCCTCCTTGGAAATATACTTTCTAAGTTTATTGACATGAAACATTGGATGGACTCTGCAATTTGGAGGAAGCTGTAATCGGTATGCAACATCACTTAGCTTCTTTACTATCTTCCAAGGTCCACAAAACCTTGGTGAAAGCTTACTACACTTGCCTATGGATAGTGAAGTAGATCTAGTTGGTACCTGAAGAAAGACTCTGTCTCCTTCCTCAAAGGATCTAGGAGATCTCTTCCTATCAGCATACTCTTTTGCCTTATTAACTGCTTGTTGCAGCTTGGCTTTAGCTATTTCTAAATTTGCTTGGAGGTTTGCTAAGAATTTCAAAGCACTTGGACGTTTCTTTGGTATTCCTATGGTACTGGGAGCATTGGGACTCATGCCATAGTTCATCTCAAAAGGAGACATTCCAGTCATCTTATGCAGTCTATTGTTATAAGAAAACTCTACTAGTGGCAAGTAACTATCCCAATCTATTTGCCTCTCAAACACATATGCCCTCAACATGTCCTCTAGAATTTGGTTGCCCCTTTCGGTCTGACCATCTGTTTGTGGATGATCTCCACTACTCATTTTCAATGACATTTTCAGTTTGTCAAATACAAACTTCCAAAAACGCTCTGTGAATCTAACATTCGTATCTAAAACTATGGATGTCGACAACCCATGCAATCTGAAGACATGATGGATAAACAACTCCGCTACTTGTGGAGCTTCTATCATCGTCTACGTGGGTATGAAATGAGCCATCTTGCTCAATCTATCTACCACAACTAGGATAGTATTCCTCTTCCTTTGGGTCCATGGTAACCCCACTATGAAGTCCATGGATACATTGTCCTAGTTATGATTTGGAATATGTAAATGATGTAAAAGACCCAGTGCCTTTACCCTTTTTGCTTTGTTGACTTGACACATAAAGCATTGTTGAACATAAGTATGCACATCTCTGGCTAATCTAGGCCACCAAAATGTTCTTCTAACAAGTTGTATTTTATTGTCAACACAGGATGTCCTACACAAGGAACATCATGGTTATCATGCATGATTTTGCTTCTTGAATCCCGAGAATCTAGTATGCAAACCTTTCCTTTCTACTTGACTATTCCATTCTCCTGTGAGAAATTGGAATACATAGTGTACTTTTTTGCTCTGCTAGGTGAAGAAATAGCTGAAACTGCCCCTCTCCTAAAATAGAGTCATCACTAATGGCTCTAATAATCTGTAACAAATGTGGATCTTCCACTTATGCTTCCTTTATCTTTTGAAGCAATGAGCTTTCTAGAACTATATTTTTGATACATTATCTATGATAATGCAGCGACTACTGTATTCTCTTTGCCTCATCTATACAGGATTCCCAAGTGAAACTCCTGCATGAGCTTAGCCCAACGAGCCTATCTGCCTCGAACATCTGTCTGGCTACAAAAGTACTTCAGTGCATGGTGATCTATGTATACCTTAAAGTCTGCACCATAAAGATAGTGTCTCCAAACTTTAAGTGCATGCACCACTGCATACAACTCATGTTCATGCACTGGCCAGTTGTGTTGTGCACTATTCAATTTCTTGCTTTCAAAAGCTATTGGCTTGGCATCTTGACTCAAAACTGCCCGTATGTCTATGCCAGTAGCATCTGTCTCTAACTCAAAGGGTTTTTGTAGATCTACCACTTTGAGTATAGGAGCCTCTGAAACAACTTGTTTCAGAGTATCAAAACTCTCTTACTGCTCTTGCTTCCATGCAAATGAAACTTTGCCTTGCCAATAGGTGTTGCTATCGACAAATAAGAAGAGATAAATATTTTATAAAAATAAAAAATTCTTAGGAATGACTGTAACTGCCTCTCATCCTGAGGAGTAGGCCAAGCTAGAATAACTGAGACCTTCTTGGGATCCATTTGGACCCCATCAACTGACACCACATGCCCCAAATACTCTATCCTCGAAACAAACAACCGAGTCTTCTCCAGATTTACATACAAGGGATTCTCTTTTAATACATTTAATACTAATCTTAGATGATTCTCATTCTCATGCACAATAGTTGGGTCTAATCAGTCCTTTCTATAGGTACTCATCCACAATCTTGCGGATTTCATTCTCCTCTTGAAAACTCATTCGAAATGGTGGTCAAGCAATCGGACTCGCTCTTGGTACCAATTCGATTATATGCTCTATGTTTAGCAACTTGGTAGCAGTTACCAATTGTGTCTCTTGGAGATGTGGCTCTCCATAGATCAGTAGTCGCCTCCTCTTATGCTCAAACTGATACACATGCAATGCAAAGTCAATGACTGGTCGTTTCCTAGCATGCCACTTCTTACCTAGGACTACATCGAAACATGCCAGTCTAGCTATCTCAAAATCTAGTGTGCCCTCAAGGCTAGATCTAAATGGTCAAATCAACAACTTGTCGATCCCATGTCTCAGTTCCCTTCCCATTGGCTAACTCTACCATGTTAGCATACTCTAATTGCATAGTCTCTAGATGTAGCCTCTTGATTAGTCAAGAACTAATCACATTATGTGTCGACCCAGTGTCAAAGAGTACCTTGATAGGCTATCCTGCCACAACTCCCTTCATGACAATGAGTTCTGTATCTGGAAACTGATATCCTTTTTGTGATACTGGCAAAAGCACAACGTTCGACAACACATTAGGGACCTTCTTTATGACCATCATGGCCACTATGGGAGATGATATCAGGGATGGGGAATCTCCAAAGTCTCCATCACTCGCTGCTTGAGTGGGATTAATAACTATGGTGGCTGCTACTTTCTTTTTCTTAGGATAATCCTTGAACAGGTGCTACCCTAGACACCCATAACATAACCCCTCTTTCATTGCCCTCTCTTTCTTTTGAGGGGTAAGAATAGACTTATTATAAGCCCTCTCAGCCAGAGCAGACACTTTCCTTTTACCTCCTATAACTAGTCGAGCCATGGGATCTAGACGACTTAGGATCCTTAAGTTGCCATTTGGCCTCTCTGACTAGGATGCTATCTCTAGGGACTTCTAGAGTTGGATGATCATATGGAGCATCTACCTCCATCCTTGGCAAGTCAAGCTCAGGCATCGCTTCCTCTTTCTTGGAACCACACACATGTTCCAAGATGTCTTGAAGTGCGCTCTCTAGATTGGCAATCCTAATACTCATGGTCTGAATGGATCTATGGGGTGTTGTTCCATGAATGTATCAGTCCTAGTAGGTGACGATGGTCTTGGTTCCATGCTAGGATATGGTTTCAGTCACTTTTTTTATTTTCTATTTTTATGTTTTTCTTTTCGATTGGTACACTCTATGTATACTTAAGATAAATAAGTGGCAGCAGAAAAAAACAAGTCACAAGCCTTTGCTTAAAAGAAAATGATAAAACATGAAACTTTTAGTATGGTTGCTATCCTTTAATGCATATGCATAATGAATCCTAAAAATTTTGGCAGTATAACGAAATAAAATTGAAAATGTGAAAAATTACACTAAGTACACATCATGCACTTTTCACAAAAAATGGTGTCGATAGGCACAATCTATCTACAAATAAACCAAAGGGCACTTACACACCCTTACGTATTTCTTCATGTCTAGTATATGTGTAAACTAGAGATATACTAGAGATGTTATGGAAAAAAGCATTTTCTATATGCGACATGAATAAAAAAGAAAGCAATAATGCATAATAACTGACCAAAAAACTTATCTGAAGGTCCAAAAGTTGATACATAGGTGGATGCAGGTGCTAAAGATGATCCATACTCCTCCGTTTTGGCTTTCCAAGAATCTTTCGATAGTTGTTGCATCAAGAAGGTGCTCAAAAAAGGGTTGATGATGACAAACAACCATAATCAAAGCTCTGAAGAACATTGGAACTGAAAGCAAAATGTACTCTATGACCACTCTCTGAAAGATCTACTAGAGAGTAATCCATATCAACAAAAATCTCTGAATTTGGGCTAGAAATGACCAAGATATGGCCAATTGAGTGGAGCTATGTAGTGAAAAAAACTATGGTAAGCAAGCGCTGAAGATGATATGAACTAAAGGGAATTCGAATTCCTTCCTCTCAAAGTTCTTCACAGGGGATGAGCATGCACGAGTAGGGGTCTTTATCCCATATAGCATAAAAAAGGCTCCACGGCTTAGTAGATATAGAGTTGAAGACTTCTTCTTCCTTCACAACAAGAAGGAGAGATGAGCAAGCTCTTTCTCTCTCTCTCTCTCTCTCTCTCTCTCTCTCTCTTTCTCTCTCTCTCTCTCTCAATTTGAGTCATGGGGCAATGCTTGAGCACATTCGGGCAAACGTGGATGCCGTGGGGGAAGAATTGTTGTTCTTGTGAGGGGGGGTCTTGTGGACTCCTCTCTTCTTCCCTCCAAGAAGAACACCTTTTGCTCCCTTCTTCGCAGAGCTTGAACGACACGGGTACATGCAACAATCATGCAAAGAAGATGATGATCATGCAAAAAGCCAACAAAAATCATGCAGAAGAAATCCCAAGGATACCAATAATCCTTCTAATTTTGGCTCTGATACCAAGTGTGAATGAAAGCTAAAAAGAAGACTTGTGAATGATGTGTGTAACTCTCCTCCCATCCTTTTATATCCTCTTGTATTCTAAAAATAGCAATGATCGAGAATGGTCTAGTGCCCCAATGTGACCATCATACAACACTCATCCCCATTACTACTTAATACCTTAGAATATCCCCCGAGCTTGGGACCTTGGCTATGGCTAGCTCTTGTCCCACACACATGGAATGATCCCTATGGACCAATGTCTGACAAGACAAGGTAGATATAAACCTAGGCAAAATGTTCATGAGACACCAAGATATCACATAGCGATGTGCCAAGTGACAAGTGGAACCCATCTTAGGGTAGTAGATAGACATCCTTTTCTAAGCTTAGAGGTAGGACAGGTCAAGAATGAGAAGGCTATAAAAGCCTTGATTGAGTCAAGCATAGCCACTAGTGCCGTTAGATTTTCTTATTGTCAAGATCAGCCTTTGATCATCCATCCTATTGAACCTTACCTCATAGGATTGGGTGGAGTGGAAGCCCCTTGCCTCGACGCGATGGAGCTTCCCATCTCCATTCAAGAGGTCAAGATGACAATTAAAGTTTTAGTGTGTCAAGATGAGAATCTCACAGAACCGCTTATCTTGGTTCAAGATTGGATCTATAACCACTCGATTAACTTAAACACAAGAAGACTTCTTTGGGTTTGGGTGAACCAACAAAGGATCATAGCTGAACTAGCAAGTCGTACACTCAAGGAATTAGGAAAGGCACCAACTCATGGTCCTTCCAGGAGCACACGTGAAGATAATGATGCTCTTCTTGTGCAAAGTTCTATGGTGTAGAACGAGGAAACTCATGAAAAAATAGAAGAAGCCAACATGGAACTCCCTTCTTTTCCAAAGGTGGTTAAGGCAAAACAAGCATGGAAACTGAAGAAACAGATGAAGAAGTCAACCAATTCTCATACTCAACAATTGATGCAAAACAGGATACCCCATGGCATGCAAGAAATTTCTAGGTGCAAGAAGGAGAGATGTTCTGATCCCTCAGCAAGACTAAGGGTACATACCAAACAAATTATGCAACCTAAGAAAATCAAAGCTGAAATCTCCAAGAGTGAACCTCAACGGGCCATTTCTATTTGGATACCTAAGCGATCAATGAAGGTTGACCCCAATACTAGACAAATTTGGGTGCCTAAGACCTGCTTACGTGCTCAAGTAGTCACACATTAGCACATAGGCTTGAATCAATACTCACAACCATCTACTTCACACACATCACGATGAACATATGTTATCACCACATCAACACATCAAATCACACATAGTACTACTTGGAAATGGGTACCTAAAAGGCCCCAATTTATGATAGAATTATCTCAAAAAGCTTTTGAGGTCATCAATAATGAACAGTATAACCCCATAAGGGAAATTTGGCAAGTCAAAATTTGTAACAAACCCCATGACCCTACCATGTAAAAATCCCCTTGCAAAAGGATAGATGCATTCTAAGTACATTGCACATCGAGAGTATGCATCTAGGGAAGTGACTAACATTTTAACATACACTCACATTCGCACCACACCTGACCATTACTAACTCACTAATCATAATGAATACCATATTGGTATTGTAAAGGAGACAAGGCATCATCTCCTTTCCGATGCAATGATAATGTGATCTTCTTACTTCTAGCAGATTCATGTGCTACAATCATCATTAGCACAATGGTAGACACGATAGGAACTAGTTCGCAAGTACTTATCAAATGGTTGAGGTAGGAATCTTGCCTACTGAGTTGAACCAAAAGATAAACCCGAAGAGATACAAGCAATTCAAATTATCCTGATACAGATAGCTCAAATTATCCCCACATAGGTCCATGCATGGACCACACTATGAGAGTTAGTAAGAACTCACACTAGTTCAATGAGATGGTAGGACCTCTAGGAGAGGGTGCATACATGTGGGAAGCTGAGATTGAGTATAACAACACATGGGGAAAATACCATTCCTTTACTAGAGAATTTGAGAAACTGCAAAACGTAGCCAACTTAAGGCTTGTGTGGTAGAAAGCAGGCTTAGGAGAATACTTTGCTTCTAGATTACGAAACCGGATTTCATGCGATGCTTTCATCTCATCAACTCACTCACTTGCCCAAGACCCTAGAGCTTCAAGCACATTCATGGTTCCATCATTAACATGCGGAAACAAGTTAAAATGATTCCATATGACCACTAATTTAGTTTGAGAAGCCCTAGATATCAAAGGTATGCATATTCCCACCAATAAATAAGGATTGGTTCCAAGCAACATGAAGAATCAGAATTTGACAAAGCTCAAAGACATTGTGGCTATGACTCCCAATATCACACTGCATTTGAGAAGGTGCATGCAACATTTCACATTTCCAAGGCAATATAGGTTCACCATGCTGCACAAAATGGTTTGGTTCAACTTTCATTTAGCTGACAAACAGAACATGATGATCCATCTTCCACATTGGATTATTGATCAAATTCATCAAGCACACAAGAGGTGGCCATATAAGCTAGTGTTGCATGGTTGTTTCACTCTCACGAGAATAATATATTGATGCCTTGCATATGATGTTCCAATTTAGAGGGTTCTTTCCTAGAATAGAGTGCAATAGTTCAAAAGTAAGAAGTCATCTGCCCCACCCTCTAAGAGAATGAGGGAATCAGTACCCTATGCACAACCCAAAGGTGCCACTTGGACACTAGATATATCTCCTACACCACAATGGGCCGTCAGACTATTCACATTAAGAATATTGAGGTGACCCAAATCCCATTCACTATCGACCCTTATTACTCTACCCTTTGACCCACTAGCATTGTTGCCATCCTACCACCATTCTGGTTTCCCCTCATGGAAGCCCTTGCTCACACTACCACCCCATTCTCTTTGTGTTGGATCTTCAACTGGTATAGGATCTCGATCCAATCCCATCGGTCCCATGATAGTGTCAAGTGATTCCTAGGATTCCAAAATTGCAGAAATTTTGAATTTCTAGAGCATATAGTTGGTTTGATCCGAGTTCCCTTCGATGAATGCAAAATTCGAATAGGTGCAACATTAACATTAATTTTGGAGCACCAAGACCAATGTTTGAGAATGAAGCCATCACTTAATCACTCAAATAATCTAATGATATTCTAGTCTGCTAGTAGGTTGAAATAGTGATAATTCTCAAGCTATTCGAACCTTATGGCTCTGATACCATGTAAGAACATAGTTACAGAATATAATACAAGAGTAGTAGCAGAGAAGATAATAGAATAGTATGATCTCAATAATTTTCTACGAACAACAAGTACAAAGATGATGGCATTGTCCACACGTGCGCTCTCAAGGTAGAGCTTAAATGGTGATCTAGACAAATCTAAAGAGGGAGTTATAAGGTAGAGGTATGCTGGCTCAGCTCAATATATGTGGTAGTGCAGAGGTCATGTATATATAGGCTAATGGGTGGCCTTCTGCATGGCTATGCATGGGTAGTAGAATGTGGGCGGCCACCGCCCACATAGTCCCCATACATGGCTTAAGTCAGTTCAGCTGACCTAACAAATATAAATGATTTATGACTTTGATAGAGAATATTCCATGGAAGATTCTCTTTACCATCACGTTAGGCGTGATGCCCCCAGACCTCGATTTCCATCAATTTGGTAATGGATGCTTGGCTTCTCCTCACAATGAGGGCCTTACAAAATGTGCATTAGTACATACAATCATTAGGGGTAGACATTGATCATATACTAGCATAGTGAAATATGACTACAACACATCATCACAAAAAAAGGGAAAGGAATTGACCCAAAAAAGTGGAAGCCATTAGCGTGGTAGAATCACCTAAGAATATCAAGCAAGTAATGTGATTCTTATGCCAAATAAAGTGGTAGAACACATTCCTTAGATATCTCATAGACATCTGCATCCCCCTCACTAAGCTTACAAAGAAGGATCATCCGTTCCTATGGAGCAATCAATAAGGAAAATCATTACACTAGAAATGATATTGACAACATTGCACATTCTAATATCATCAGATTGTGCATTGTAGCTCCACCTATTAATGGATGCTTTCTTGATTGTAATCGAAGTATTACTCATGAAGGAGCACAACTAAGGAAGGTTTAAACCCATGTATTATGCCAGTAGAGTCTGCAACCTTGTAGAATCAAACTACATGGTAATGAAACATGAATACTTAGGCACGATGTTTGGACTTTAGAAATTTCAACATTATCTATTGACAAATAATATCATCATGCACATCATGACCAAGCATTCATCTATTTTGTAAAGAAGCCCCAACTATTCGGGAGATTAGCAATGTGGATCTTGCTTATGTAGGGATTTGACTACACAATATAACATTGGTCTTGATAGGAATATGTCAATGTAGACTATCCTAGTAGACTAAACAATGCTAAAGATCTTCAGCACACATTGGATGACCTACAAAACACTACATTATTTACAATGAACACTACACAAAAGGAGGACAATAGATATGTTGTAATGATGTAGTGCTTACTCATAGAAAGCTTCATGACAATATGGAAGCAACAAAAATGAAAGAACTAGTTCTACAAAAAAATTAACCTTTATAGTTATCAATAACATATTGTACAAAATGGGCATGGATCAGGGTCTTTGGATCAGATGCATACCAAATGATAAAACATTCCTAATCTTGGTAGAAGCTCATGCAAGAAGTGAAAGTGAGCAATATTTAGGGGATGTGATAATGACAAATATTTTTAGGTAGTCCCTTGGTATCCATGCTTCACGAAAGATTCTCACAAGTATGCAACATCATGCTTAAGCTACCAATGAGACAAAAGACGTAGTGCCTCTTTAGCCAATGCTACTATTAAAATCATTTAAAAATGGGGACAAATTCATTGGAGCAATTCATACCACTACAAAGTCAAGATGCATGCTTCCAACTATAACACCAAGGCGAAAGAAGCTGAGTACAAAACTATATCTTCATTTGCATAGTTTCTATACAAGAATATCATGACCCAAATCGGATACCCTACGGAACTACTTTTAGATTAGGGAATTCATTTTATCAACCAAATCAATCAAAGACTGACTCACCTACACCAAATCATTCACAAGAAATTCATAACATGTTACCCTCAAGAAAATGGGAAAACTAAGTTGACTAAGAAATTCCTTATAACAATCATTAGAAGAACCCTTGAAGATAAGAAGAAAGATTGGGATGCAGCCACACCCTTGCCTCACTGTGAGTAGCATTTTATTGTCTACCATTAAAGAGAGGTAGCGAAGTTTCATACACATCCTTTGAGCTGGTTGATGTCTTCTTAGTACATGAAAGTAAGGGTGGAATTACATCTTCCATGAAAATAACATTACGCCTAACCAGAATGTGTTTAGTCTCAAGACGATACATAATGATAGCCTTTGCCTTCAAAATTGTATCTAAGAAAACCACATTTCATAGAAATCTCATCTAATATTTTGTATCTTTGTTTAGGCACCAATTCACCTGTTAAAAAACCTAAAACACACAAATGAGCAATAAATGGATTGTGACCATGCTGAGCCTCATATGGAGTGGTAGAATGCATGCTTTGGTGGGATACATTTAAGTACATATGTTGCACACATAACAACCTCAAGGAAGAAGCTACGTTATAAAGCTTAATGTTTGACCATCACTTGCTATTTCCATGACACACATGTTCTTCCCCTTAGCAAATCCATTTTCTTGAGGTGCATATGGCACTGTAGTACACCGACTTTTTATCCCACACTCAACAAGAAATGCATTAACCTCAAAAGACATATACTCTTGCCATCAATGAGAAGAGATGCTAGTTGTTTTACATGCTGATAAATTTTGAGCCATAAACACAAATTGTTTAAAGCACATAAAAACTTTAGACTTTGATTTCAATGGATAAACCCATGCATACCTAGAAAACACATCAATGAAATTCATCAAGTATAGATAACTCTCAAATTAAGGTATTTTCATGGGACCACATACATAATTGTGAATAAGCTGCAATTTATATGCAGCTCTAATCTATTTATATTTAGGAAAGGAAGAATGCTTATTACCCAACATAAATTCCTCAAACACATGCTTAGAAGGTGCGTTGAGCTTAGGAAAAGAGGACACCATTTATATAGGCAAAGTAAACTAGAAAAAAGTCATATGGCTGAAGTGTGCATGCCAAAATTTTGAGGAACTTGAAGACAAAGTAAAAAATCCATGTTTATAGAACAACCTTAGAACAAATGAGGTCATCATAGCTAAACGAGTTACTACAATAAAAATTCCCTTGTTATCCATATGCGCCATCACCACTAACAACTAGTCGCCCTCATAATTATCTATTGTACTAGTAAATAATTTCCTCCATACATTTTGCCACCTTAAGTACAAGTACCTAATGTACAAACGGATATAGTGAAGATTCAAAGTAAATTTGCTTAGAGCGATGAGCAAAACCGATGATCTACAACGGTGTGCCATAATGAAAAGTAGAGAACATGATGAAAGCAAGGCAAAAGCCAAGTAAAAAAGAAGAAGGGATAGAAGAAGAATCAGAGAAGGAGGAGAAGAGGAAGTGCATGCAAGAAGAAATAATTTTATCCATCTTGCAGTTTTTGTCTAATGTGTCTGTGTATACCCTATTCTAGAAGAGTTCATACACCTCTATTTTGTTGCCTTAGTTCAAAGTGAAAAATGAGGAAATTCTCGCTTATAAAAGCTAACTTATATGGGTACTATACACTTGACTAATTGAGCTTTATCCATACACTAGAAGAGAACTTTATCCATACACTAGCTAGAAGAGGATAAAGGACGTGTGACAAGTATTACAATGCCTCGAGGAGAATCAATGGTTTTCAAAACCACAGAAGTGTGTATTTGTAGTTCACGAAGTTGATTTCCTAGGCTTCATGGTTTCCCAAGAAGGGATTAGGATTGACTTAAAGAAGGCACAAGTTGTTCACGATTGGCCTACCCCTTAAACTACCACACCAAGTGTGTGCGTTTCTAGGCTTCTACTAGTATTCCTACAAGGTGATTTGAGAATTTTCATAAATTATGGCACCACTATAAAATCTTACAAAGAACAACCCAAGTTTTTCTTGCAAATTGGAAGTACAGGCTGCCTTTAAACACACTAGAATTGGAAGTCCAAAACACCAATTCTTAAGTTGCCTCAATTTACGCAACCATTTTATAAACACAAACATGTTTCCTGTTTGGAAGTAGGGGAGTACTCATGCACGGGGGCTATCCAATGGCCTATCTTTTGGAAATTTAGTATATAATAAAGAAAGTGGGAAACACATGAGCAAGAAATGTTCATTGGAGTGCATTGTCTCACGTAATGGAGACACTTTAATTTTGAAAAAAATACCAAAATTTACATGGATATGTGATCGTGAGGTACTTTCATATGAGCCCCAAATGTTACATTAAGCTAAAGTAGAGACCTTAGGCCATGGATCTAGAGGGTCTTGCATCAAGAGCCCCGCCTTTTGGTACAAAGTTAGTTGGTAAAAGAATGGTGTAGGAGTTTGATATCTACAAAAGGTTACATAGAGCCTGGTCACATGGTGGGGTAGAGACTCTTCGATCATCTATGTGTGTCTTTATTCTTGCTCTTAATCTCCATTGAGGTGACTTCATCCAAAAGATTTGCAACATTTGGTATTGGAGCTTGGTTGATCCCGTAAATGGTCTTCATTTTCTCTTACGCATGCTCACAATAGACCCAATTGGTGATGGTGTTGCATAGTCGAGAGTGAGGGACTTCATGCACCTCTCTTTCCTCCCCCAAGTGCCTATGTGAGAGAATAGAATGTGATTAAGCAATCTTTTTGTGCCTCTTCCTCCTTGATTCAAAGGAAACAAAGCTTTTCAACACTTTATATAAGCTGTTGAGCTAGATGTTATCTGCTATGCTAGATTTGGACACAACCACACTACCTTGTCACACCTAAAAGTTCATTTTTTCCCATGCTGAACTTGCAAAACATGTGCTTAGATTTAAATCATGATTTTCACATGATGCATGCTCGTCAAAAGACCATATACTTCAATGCCTGTGAAGGGGATATTGGGCTTTTTCTCTTGCTTTTCTTTGTCTTTCTCCTTTCTTCACCCTCAATCTCATATAGATATGAAACCCAAGGAGTCCTTCTCCACATCAAGGAAGAGGTAGGACAACATAAGGATGTCTTAATTGAGGAGGAGAAGCAAAGGAGGAAGTAGAAAGAGAGTGCGGATATTTGTCCTCCATATGAGTTACTCTACATAAACTTCCATCTCTCCTTGCATGTACATTTTTCTCCTTGTTCTCCATATGCATGGTCTCTCTTCTTATGAGAAAGAGAGCAAGGAAGAAGGGAAAGGAGGGAAGAAAGAAATAAAAGGAAAGAATAATCAAAGAATGATATGCACTTCAAGGGCCATGGGTTAAGGAGATGATGAAGCATGTGCAAAAACTTCAAGGAGAAAGAGAAAGGGCATCTTTTCCACCTCTCTCACAAAAGTTCAAATCATGCAAGGAAGGATTTTTGTGCCTTCAATTAAGTTATCATATGTGATTCAAATTCTTGGATTTTCTGTAAAGTTGTTCTGTAGCTTGTACTATAGGTTTATAACTTCAAAGTTGAGAAGTTATCTCCCAAATTCCTCTCATGGACTTGCAAAGTGGTTTCTTTAAACATAGTTTGCAACCGATGATTGCCTAGGATCTAGTCATCTTTGAATGTGTAATGATCTTGCTCAAACGGTGGATTATAGTGAATTTTACCTTATTGGAAAGCCCAATTCATAAGATTTTCAATGGCATAAAGCTTACTAGAATAAAATGAGTCTTGAATTTTTTCTGTAAGTAGTTAGTGTTTAGCTATCAGGATTGAAGAGTTGTAAAGGTATCATTAGTGATTACTTTGACATCCTTTTGGATTGTCATTACTTCCAGATACGACATGGAAGTGTGATTCCACTTTTTAGTTTTTTCCATGATTTGTAATTCGACTAAGTTCTGGACTTTTTTTTTAGACTAAGTTTTATTGCCTAGTTTTGTAATTCGGCTAGGGGCTCATCCATAAGGGAACCAAATTGATTGCTTTTATTCTTGATGAAGAAGAAAATTGTGCCTACCGTGAACTTTGATTCGATGTATTTACTATTTGGATGTGGGAACCAGTGTATCTCAGAGGGGATGGACATGGGTGGGTGCACATGCACATGCACCACTTTCACTCCTAAGTTTATGGACTCTCTCCACATTAGATGCTCCATGATGGTGTAGGGGTACATTGTGTGAGTATACTACACACTAGCATAAGTTCTTGCAAATGAGTAAGTTTATTAGTATAGCTGACTAATAAGACATAGTGGTGATAAGGGGAGGGTAACAAGGGTTTACTACCTAGATTTTATAGCCTTTCTTGTTCCACCAAAGGCCTCTCCATTTCCATAAGAGTTTTTACTTGGGGCCTTTCTCATTCAAAAAAGGTCTCTCATACACATTGACAACTTTAGGAACTAATAAGATGCTTGGATTTAAGTTTGAGATAGGTGGTCATGCAAGATACATGGATTGAAAGTTATCTCAACATGTCCATTCTAAGAAGGATAAGAATTTGAGGATATGTCCATTCTAAGAAGGATACGAATTTGAGGATATGTCCACTTTAAGAAGGATAAGATACATGGATAGAAAGTAATCTCAACATTTCCATTCTAAGAAGGATACTTAAGATGAGAGAATCTTTCCAAGTTTCATGAAACTCGACAATTCCAAGTTGAATAGTCAAGAGCTAGTAAATTCTACACACATGCTTAGGTGACTTCCCTAGTATTTATATCTTAATACTTCATAACTTTTTACATAGAAGGATAAAGTGCTTTATCTTAAAAGCTATACACATGATTTTCTCGAGAACAAGGAAGGATCATTTCATTCAATAAAGTCTCATAAAAGTAAACATGAGATTATGGGATATTAGAGAAAATATTTAAGCTTATTTTATAACATCACTTGACTAAAATGGTGAAGCATACACTACTTAACCATCTAGGAAAGATCCATTAGTATGGTACAATGGACGAAAAAATCCCTTTGAGAAATTTTCTTCTATGCCTAAGGAGAAAATGACTCATCATCCATTGATAGCATTTTTCATTACACTAGAAGAGAAACTGGATATCTCCTTTGGACATTCATTCATCATAAGGGAGATTTATTCTTCCCAAGATTGATTCTACCAAAGTATATGGATGTGATGATCCATACATAAAGAATGGATGTAGGTTTATTCATCCATAGTCGCTTTCAAGAGAAATGTAAAGTATAGAGAGGTTTCAACTTAGACTTTACATTTAGTAAAAGTATTAAGTCTAGTTTACTCATTTAGATAAATCATAGAGATTTTTCTCTAGAGGAAGTAGATATAGATTACTCATGTAGGAATATTCTAGATTGAATATATCTCTTATATTTCCTAGATATGAGTAGCACTATCCTATTTAAGGTCATATAGAGATCAGTTAGTCATACTTTTTAGATTCAGTCTCACATGGAGACTCTCGATAGAAGTTGTTATGTTATTTCTGGTGATGGTCTTTGACTAGATGAGAAATATCTACTTATTGACATTGGTGACTAGAAGTATAATAATGATTTCTCATTTTATAGTTGAAAGAGATAGAGATAAATTTGGCCCACATGATTATTAACTTCTTATCTGATGTTTATTCTTGAGGGTACCAATTAGGAAGAATTAGACTTATGGATTATATGAATCTTATAGAAGGACATGTATGCATTCATATGTAAAACTAAGGGGAAGAGAAAGATTAGAGTTTGCATCATAGTGCTAATAAGGAATCTTTCAATAGAGCTTAGTCCAATTCATAGATAAAAAGCCAAGGATTTATGAACTAGAATGATGGATTTGCATAGGCCAGAAGGATAATTTAGGTTGGAACTATTGATATATTTAGGTAGTGATGTGTGAACACTCTGGGACTGTCTGGGCACTTTTTTCCCTCTTTAAGAGGTTTTTTCCCCCGGCTTGTATTTACGCCTATTGCCCTAAGGGGTTACTTATCTTTGTACATTCTAGTGGTAATACATTCAATATTGTGTGTTGTGCTCCAAGCTTCTTCTTCTTCCTTGTGCTGTTTGCGTGCTTCCGCAGACCTCAAACTCCAACAATTGGTAATAGATCAGGTCACCGCTTCATCTAGGGCTTCTTCAACACCTCTCCGATTACAGTCTCAAAATTACTCAAAATTTGGTGAGCACACTCAGGCTCATGCCAAAATCGCGATCTGAGCTCGTTTCTGCCTCCAAATGCACTATCATAGCGCTTGTGTAGGCTGTTTTATCTTTTTGTGCCAAAGATATATACAGGGTTTTGGTTCGCTAGTATAAGCATCTAAAAGTCTGCTACAACTTTAGCAGAACTCATCAGGGTAGCTCTGTTCAACTTTTTCAGATACAGTCATTTTTCTGCATCAGGGTATTTTAGTCAATGGCCATGGCTGAAAGCAATGATAATTTTTTATGTCAGCTGTTGAGGATAAGTTGGATGGTACGAATTACCCATTGTGGGCTTATATGATGCCTCATGTATTGGTCACCAATAGGACTAAGGAATATTGTGTAGTGCATTGAAAAATGTCCCATTACACCTACAAATACAGGTACTAAAGCTGATGTAGATGGCATCGAAGATGGTGATATTTTGCACATTCTTGTTCATGCTGCAGTTTCTGTTGCACCTATTGTAGAGCAAATTTATTGAGATGGTAGAGATGCTCCGACACATGCATTGATAGCCTTGTCTGTCAAACATGCCATTATTCCTCACATTCGCTCTTGCAGAACAACTAAGGATGCTTAGGATACACTTACCACATTGTACCAGGCTAGGAATGAGGCTCATGTTGCGTACTTCCAAAAACAGTTGGAGAGTGAGCATATGAGTGAAGGTGATTCTATGGATAGTTTTCTGACAAAGATCAAAGACTTGAAGGAACAATTGATTTCTAGTGATGAAGTTATACCAGATAGCTCTGTTGTACAGACCGTTCTGAATGGTCTTCCTGATTCATATAAGAGTTTTGCTTCTACTCTTTGTTTGATGATGAAAGGCAATCCAAATGCCTTAACATTTGAGGATTTAGTCTCTGTTTTATTGCAAGAAGATCAGTCTAGGCAGAACAAGTCTATTATGCGTGTTGTAGATCAAGCTTTCCTAGCTAGTCAGAAGGGCAAAGGTAAATGGAGCTCACCTACTAGTAAGCAAAAATTTGCAAATGTTGCACATTTGAAGAAGGAAGACAAAGATGAGAAGAATATAGAAAAGTAGAAATTCTTTTGAAAGTACTATAAAGGAAATGATCATGTCATAAAGAACTGTCCAAAATTGGCTGCAAAAGAGGCTAAGAAAAAAGACGCTGGAATGGTTGTTGCAGACACCTCTACATAAAAAACAAAGTCTACTACTCTTGTGCAGAATGAAGAATGGGTGTTTACTACTGTTTGCAGTTTTGACCCATCTTCTCCTAAACAGTGTATGTCTGCAGTAGACTCAGATGTTTGGTACTTTGATAGTGGGGCAACCAAACATATTACCTTGCAATGCAGTTTCTTCACTTCACTTGAGCCTGCCCCTATAGGGAATACTGTCACATGCACCAACAACTCCTCTTATCCTGTCACGGGAGTTGGTAAGATCATTCTGACTACTGCTAATGGTAGTTCTTTTACATTTCCAGATGCTTTATTTGTGCTAGGGATCAAGAAGAATCTATTATCAATTTGAGCTTTAGCCAAGATTGGCTTGGTTGTCAATTTTTATGATGACAGATGTACAGTTCATGATCTGTCAAATGGCGATGTCATTATTGCTTCTGGCATTTTATGTTGTGGGCTCTATAAGCTCATAGACTATGAAAGATGTATGAATGATCTAGCATGTGCCGTACATGATTCTCAGGCTATATCAGATTCAAAGCTTTGGCATGCATGCTTTGGTCATCTGAATTTTGCTAGTTTTTGCTATGTCTCCAGAAATCTGAAATGGTGTCCTCTCTACCCAAACTTGAGGCACCCGGTAAACATGTATGCGAAGGCTATATTTTGGGCAAAATGCAGCATTCCTCCTTCCCAAAAGATGGTTTAGTTCGAGCTACTAAAAAATTGCAGCTTGTTTATAGTGATGCTTGTGGTCCTATGCAGACACCTTCTTTTGGGAACTATCTTTACTCCGTGACTTTCATTGATGATTTTTCCAGGCATGCATGGGCATATCCATTGAAGGAAAAGTCCAAAGTGTTTATGTGTTTCAAACAGTTTTTGGTTTTGGTTGAAAATATGTCAGCATGTAAAATGGGCACCCTCCATTCTGATCGAGGGGGGAATATATGTCTTCTAAATTTAGTGGGATAAAACATCAGTGTACAATGCCATATACACCTCAATAGAATGGAGTTGTTGAATGGAAAAACAGGTCACTCATGGAGATGGCGAGGTTTATGGTCAAGAGTTAGACTTTACCACATAGTTTCTGGCTTGAGTCTATCATGTGTGCAGTATATGTACTTAACAGGTGTCCCACTAAAGCGCTACAGTCTATCACTCCATATGAGTCTTGGCATGGTTGCAAGCCATCTGTTGCTCATCTGCATGTTTTTGGTTGTTTGGCATATGCATTAGTGCCTGAACAACAATGTAGAAAATTGGATGATAAAGTGGTGAAATGCATTTTTGTTGGGTACAGTTCCGAATGTAAATGTTATTGTCTATATCATCCATAGAATAAACACATTTTGGTTAGCTGTGATGTTATTTTTATGGAAGATGCTATTCAACCATTACTTTCATGTACTAAGGAGACATCTATTAGCTCCAAAGACATGTATGATATATTGTTGCCTCTCTTTGTAGGTGGATAGTCTAGTGTTGGTCTGAATGAGGCAACTTCTCAATCTTTATAGGTTTCATGTGATGATGTAGATCATTCTATATCTGATGCAGATTTACATGATGCACTTGTTGACGAGAGAGTTGATATTGAGGAGGCAAAAACTATGCCAAAATGACTAGTGCAGACTTTGTGTGACACCAAATTAGATGCACCTCTATTATATCATACTTGTTCAGGCTCCCATAGTGCCTTTTTTGCATCAAATTGCTATGCTATGATTGCCTCTCGTCTTTGTGATGAGACTGAGCCTCTTTCGTTCGATGAAGCACAAATTTTTAAACATTGGAGGCCTGCAATGCAATCTGAATATCATGCTATCATGAAAAATGCTACCTGGCCTTTATGTGACTTGCCTCCTGGCAAGAAGGCCATTGGCACTAAGTGGGTATACAAACTGAAGCATAAACCTGATGGAACAATTGACAGGTATAAGGTTAGGCTTGTTACAAAGGGTTATGCGCAAGAAAGAGGCATTGATTTTGATGAGACCTTTGTACCTACATGCCAAATGACTACTATTTGTAGCATCTGTGCACTTGTAGCTCATCATGGTTGGAATGTACATTAGTTGGAAATTAAAACTACATTTTTGAATAGTGACTTGCATGAAGAAGTGTATGTTTTTTAGCCCCATGGCTTTGTGCAGAAAGGGCATGAAAACCAGGTGTGCAGGTTAAAGAAGCCAACATATGGTTTAAAGCAAGCACCACATGCTTGGTATGAAAAGATACATGCCTATCTGATTGCACAGGATTTTAAGAATAGTCCAACTGAGAGCACCTTATATGTTAAGCATGCTAACGATGTGCTTCTAATCATTGTTGTGTGTGTTGATGCCATGCTGCTCACTGGTCCTTATGAGAAGCATATCACTGATGTTAAGGCTGATTCGCACGCCTCATTTGAGATGTTAAATTTGGGTCATTTGCATCATTATTTGGGCATTAAATTTATGCAAGTTGATGGTGGAATAGCTTTGTGTCAAACGAAATATATTGACACATTATTGCAGCATTTTGACCTTGAAGATTGTAAACCTATTGCCACTCCTATGGAGACAGGTTTACGATTGAGTCTTTATGATGCTAGAGATGCATTTGATGTTGTTCTCTATCAGCACGCTGTTGGATGCTTGATTTACTTATGCATTACTCGGCCAAATATTCAGTTTTCTATCTCACATATGAGCAGATTTATGCATTGTCTAGGTTTCAAACATTGGCAGGAGGTTAAGCACATCTTTGACTACTTGAGTGGTACCCGTATACTTGGTTAAGCACATCTTTGACTCCTTGAGTGGTACCCGTATACTTGGACTGTTTTATCCCAAGGGGGGATCACTACCGCTAGATTTACATGCTTTTTCTGACTTTGACTGGGCTGGTTGCTATGACACTCATGTGTCCACTAGTGGCTTTTGCTTCATGCTTGGTAGCTCATGTATATCTTGGTTGAGCAAGAAGCAGCCTACTGTGGCCACCTCTAGTTGTGAAGCTGAGTATCGAGAAACTTTCACAGCGACTATTGAGTGTGTGTGGCTCAGATGCCTTATGGCTGATTTGGGTGTTTGTCAGTCTTTTGCCACCACCATCTTCACTGAGAATCAAAGCGCATTGGCAGTTGTGAGGAACCCTGTGTTCCATGCTCGCACTAAGCATATTGAGGTGCATCATCATTATGTTATGGAGAGGTTCTCTACTGGAGATATCATCTTGGCATATGTGCCTATGCAGGAGAACATTGCAGACCTTTTCACAAAGGCTCTACCTAGGGAGAAGTTTGAAGCTTTCCGCAAAGCTTTGGGCTTACTTCCTTTTGTGGATTGATTCCACATAGCTTGGCACTTCCTTATACATGAGTGCTAGCTCCTTGTTCATCGCATCACTCCCAGAGGGGATTTGTTGATATATTTAGGTAGTGATATGTGTGAACACTCTAGGACCATCGGGGCACTTTTTTCCCTCTTTAGGAGGTTTTTTTCCCCAGCTTGTATATATGCCTATCGCCCTAATGGGTTACTTATCTTTGTACATTCTAGTGGTAATACATTCAATATTATGTGTTGTGCTCCAAGCTTCTTCTTCCTCCTTGTGCTTTATGCGTGCTTCCATAGACCTCAAACTCCAACAGAAACTATTACTTGTGGTTACAATCAAGTAGGAACACTTGGAGTGACATAAGGGAAAATCTGTTATATTGGTTCAAAATGGGTTTGAAATCATTTTCTTATGGGAATTTGTTCTATGATCTTATGGTTTATTATCTCCAATGGTTAATTGTCAAGCTATGTTAACTTGGAATTTTGCACTTGAATTTCACACTATTGCTCAACCTAAGATACATTAAATTATGGAATGAGGTCACATGAATAATGTTACTTTTATGGGAGTGATAGTTTTGAAGTGAAGTTTATGTGGGATATTTTAGACACTAAGAAGAAGGTTTTCCACTCTTAATTTGACTTCCCAAGGGTTTTCTTAATGGGAAGGATACAAGAAACCAACAAGTAGAAAAAGATGCGCTTAACCACCTGCCAATGCTTGACACCTGGGCAATGCATAAACCTGATAATCTGTAAGATAAAAAACTAAATATCTGGCCAAGTAATGCATAAGTAAATCAAGCATCCAATATTTTGCTGATAGGGAATAGCATCAAATGCATCTCCAACATCATGAAGACTCAATCGTAAACCTGTGGCAACAAGTTTACAATCTTCAAGGCCAAAATGCTGCAATAATGTGTCAATATATTTCGTTTGTCAAAAAGCTATTCCACCATCAATTTGCATAAATTGAATGCTCAAATAATGATGCAAATTCTCCAAATCAGACATCTCAAATGAGCCATGCAAATCAGCCTTAAAATAAAAAATATGCTTCTCATGTCTCTTTTGTACATGAAAGTAATGGCTGAATAGAATCTTCCACAAAAACAACATCATGGCTAACAAGAATGTGTTTAGTCTATGGATGATATAAACGATAGGCTTTGCTTTCAAAATTGTACCCAATAAAAATACATTTCACTACTTTATCATCCAATTTCATGCGTTGTTGTTCAGGCACTAATGCATATGCCAGACAACAAAAACATGCAGGTGAGCAACATATGGCTTAGGACCATGCCATGCCTCATATGGAGTGATAGATTGCAATGCTTTAGTGGGATACTTGTTAAGTACGTATGTTGCACACATAACAACCTCAAGCCAGAAACTATGTGGTAAAGTTTTACTCTTGAACATACACTTCGCCATCTCCATGAGTGACATGTTCTTCCATTCAGAAACTCCATTCTATTGAGGTGTATATGGCACTGTACACTGATGTTTTATCCCACGTTCAGCCAAAAATGCATTAAAATTAGAAGACATATATTCCCCCCTCGATCAAAACAGAGGGTGCCCATTTTACATGCTGATAGATTTTTAGCCAAAACCAAAAATAGTTTGAAGCACATAAATACTTTCGACTTTGCTTTCAATGGATATACCCATGCATGCCTAGAAAAGTCATTGATGAAAGTCACGAACTAAAGATAGTTCCCAAAAGAAGGTGTCTACATAGGACCACAGATGTCATTGTGAACAAGCTTCAATTTTGTGAAAAAATGAATGTATCTCAAAAAGACCAAAAGCCTCATTCGTAAATAATTTTTGCTAGTGTGAGACAAATCTTCTTCTTGCAAAATTTTTGTACAAGTTTGTAAGAAAGTAGTTATGCACAAGTAGTGATAGAAGAAGAGGAAGAGATTATAGATCTAGGCTTCCAAGAGTATCCCTCTAAGAGGATCTCAAGGAGAAGAAAGAGATCACGATGAGATAAAAGGAAATTGGAGCTTGGAGGAAAAGAATAAGAGAGCTTACTCATGTGGAAGACATAACTTATGGATCAGACCAAGACTACTTGATCAAATATAAACTTCTAGATTCCCAAGGGACACCTAAGTCAATAGTGTATCGTAAGAAAGTGTGTCAGCTACAACAAGCCCAGGTGAAACTCTAAGGGTCAGAGAAGGATGAAAATGACTCTATATTTGAGGTCCCAGATCACTTTACAAAATATACTATGGAAGAAAGGATTTTCCACATTGAGATTCCTCAGAGGGAGGCAATACTAGGGTGATCGCGTGACAATAAGTAATCTACTAAGAAAGTGGTAATTGCTAAGGAGAATAGTGAGTAGTTTTCCAATGATCTCACACAAGAACAAGGTTTGGAATTAATTAACCTTCTAGGGGAATATAGAGATGTATTTTTTTGCAAGTGTCTTATTTTTTAGTCTTTGTTGTTCTAATTGGATCCCTGAAGTTATGCATATATGGTTCTTATGGTTTATATCCCTTCAATGTTTTGATGTATGAAACATCACAAGAAATGAATTAATGTGACACTAGAAAACCTCTATGGTCACCATTAACTCAATGCTTCTCCAAACTTTGAGAAATGATTGCTTAAAGTGAGAACTTTACTTCTTCAAAAATTTTTAGTTGCTAAAATGACATACCTTCACTCTTTTGATTACTGTTAGCACAAATATTATTTAGCCAAGATTCTCTACTGGATGAAAGTAGAAGAGAAGGGCTTTCCAACAAGCTATTACTTGCTAAAAAGGCTTCACTACACACCAAATTATGGCCTTCACAAGATGACTATGTCTAACTGTCAAATAGGAAATTTTGCATGTTTAAGTAAAAGTGCTTGTCTAAAAATAAAAAGTTTCAACTTAGCATCAACTTGCAACAAGAATTTGATGCCAAGAATCAAATTGATGTGTTTTCAGCCACTTTTTCAGCAACTGAAATACCCCTGTGAACATTAGGTATGAAGAAAACCACTCTTATGTGGGAATTCGATGCTAGGCATTGACTTCACACCGAAACTCGATGCCACGCATTGAGTTGCTTCATAAACCTCATGATTTTAACAAGCTAAACCAACATATGATGCAGAGGGAAGAAGAAAGTAACTTATCAGCTCAAACTCGATGCCAAGCATCGAGTTGCTTGGGAAACTTGAACTTTTGAACTCATTATCGCAACAGACAAAGCATGGAGATGGAGGAGGAGAATCTTATACACAGAACTTCTATTACTTCTTTTGATAGGTATGGAAACTCAAAATGTTTACAGGTGCTTTCTTACTCAAAGAAGCCCGACTATACTCAGTCATAAAAAATCTCTCTTTCACTCTTATCTGTCTCTCTCTCTCTCTCTCTCTCTCTTTTGTCATTATGTCTATTGATACAAACTAACTTATATAGATTTTGTCAATCTCATAACTTTTGAAAATTCTAAAACTAAAGTATCTAAATTTACAAATATAATACATGTGTGAACTTGTCCCTTCACATAGGCATGTGCTTTTCTTCTTAGACTTTGACCTTCAAATTTATGTCCAATTTGTGATTGGTTCTCCAACAAGTCCCCCTCAATCACTAATTGACATTCTCTGTTTCTTCATATCTTCTTCTCTTCTTTTTACTCCTGCCATACTTTTGAATCTGCTCATCTTCACACCATCCAAGCTCTTTGTCATTATATCTGCTATCTGATCCTTTGTAGAAATATACTCCACTTCAATTTTTTTCTCCATTACCTTTTCTCTCAAGAAATGATATGTATCTCTATATGTTTTGTTCTTGCATGAAATACTAGATTTGCTGCAAGATAAAGTGAAATCATGTTATCTCCATGTATTGTAGGTATACCTTGATTAATGCCCAAGCTTTTGAATAATGCCTGCATCCATATGACCTCCTTAGCTGCTTCTACAAGTCCTTTGTAATCAGCTTCAGTTGATGATAATGCTATTGTATGTTGTTTCTTTGAACACCAACTTACAAGCTTATCATCAATGTATATCATGTAGCCATGAGTTGATCTTCTGTCATCTTGATAACCTGCCCAGTCTGAGTCACTATAGGCTCTCAACTTCAAATCTGAAGTAAAAGGATAATATAATCCTTCCTTTATGGTTACTTTGATATATCTGAGAACTCTTTGACCTGCAATCCAATGTGGATCTTTTGGACAATTCATGAATTGTGACAAAACTCCCACTGCATAACTAAGATCAGGTCTTGTTAGTGTAGCATAAATCAAACTAACCACAAGAGATTGATACTTCCTCATATCTTTGTATTCTGCACCATCATATTTACTGAGCTTGTGATTAACTTCAAGTGGAGTTGAAGCTTCTCTACAATTTTCCACACCAAACTTCTTCAACAAGTTCAAAAGATACATTTCTTGTGATATATATATATATATATATATATATATATATATATATATATATATATATATATATATATATATATATATATATATATATATATATATATATATATATATATATATATGCTATGATCTGTATAAGTGACTTCCATTCCAAGAAAGTATGATAACTTTCCTAGATCATTGATCTTGAAATCTTTCTCAAGTAATCTCTTTACCTCCTTAATTCCTTCGTCTGAAGTACCTATGATTATAATGTCATATACATAAATACAAATGTAGATTGTACCTTCCTATATTCTTTTGATGAGCAGACTTGGATCTGCTTTTGAACTTTGATATCCAAGATCATTGAGATACTTCACCAATCTATAGTTCCATGCTCTTGGAGCTTACTTCAATCCATAGAGTGCTCCTCTCAATCTACAAACAAAATTTGGATACCTGGAATCTATAAAACCTTGAGGTTGTTCCATGTATACCTCATCTGATATGTATCCATTCAAGAATGCATTCTTTATATCCAACTGACTTAGAGTCTATCCTTTTGAAGCTGCAATAGCAATGATTGTCCTTACAGTTGACATCTTAGCCACAGGACTGAATGTCTCATCATAATCTATCCCATAAGATTGGGCATAGCCTTTCACCACCAGTCTAGCTTTGTATCTATCTATACATCCATCTGCAAGCTTCTTCACTTTATATACCCATTTATTTCCAATTACCTTCTTACCATTTGGTTTAGGAACAAGTTCCCATGTCTTGTTCTCCTCTAGTGCATCGAATTCTTCCATTGCTTCCAGTTGCTTGTTACCTTTTGCTTCATCATAGTTTTGAGGTTCTTCATCATCTTTGACCATATATGCATAGTTCTTTTGAGTTATGTAAGAAGTATCATAAGAATACTTTCTGGTTGCCTTCTTGTCCTACTTGACCTCCTTGGTTCACATTCTTCATATGTGTCTGGATACACCTCTTCATCAAATATAGGAGCTTCTTCATTTCTTCTTGTTAATCCACTTCTGGATGTACTTTCTTGCATATACTCTTCATCTCCATTCACCTGCACACTTGATTTTCCTTTCTCACAGCTTCTTACCTCTTCTTCAAATTCTTCAACTGTATGACTTTGATCTGCATACCAACTTTTCTGTTCATCAAATGTAACATCTCTAGAAACAAGAAACTGTTTGGTTAGTGGATTCCACAACCAGTAACCCATCTGCTTTTCATCATAACCAATGAACACATATTTTTTTGCCTTTGGTTCAAGTTTATGTCAAAGTTGTGATGGCACATGAGCATATGCAATTGATCCAAACACTTTACAATGATCTAGTGTTGGTTTCTTACCCCAACAAGCTTCATATGGAGTCATTCCATTTAGATCTATACATGGTAATCTATTCACAAGACATGTAGCTGTATATACAACCTCAGTCCAAAGATAATTTGGACAATTCTTCTCCTTTAGTGTAGCTCTAGAAAACTCAATCAAAGTCTTGTTTCTTCTTTCTACTACACCATTTTGTTGTGGTGTATACCTGCAATTTATTTCTCTCTTAATACTTGCATTCCAAAGATAATCATTGAATTCTTGGGACAAGTATTCTCCCCCTCCATCAAACCTCAGTCTCTTAAGCTTTTGACTTGTGATTCTCTCTGCATATGCATGAAATTCTTGAAAGCTCTAAACACTTTTGATCTTTCCTTCAAAACATACAGAGTTATCCATCTTGTAGCATCATCAATGAAAAGAACATAATACCTTGAGCCACTAATAGATCCTTCTTTTGTTGGTCCCCATACATCTGTATGAATGAGCTCTAGCACTCGATCATGTTTGAATCCTTTCTTCTGCATCAACTAAAGGAGAATATAGAGGCTTAGAAAATGCAACATAAGAGGCTATGTGGCTTAAACTACTTTACACAGAGTTGGGATTACATTCTTATACTCCAATGATTTTTGGAGATAACACTAGTTCACTTCATTTGGTTGCTAATCATGTATATCATGCAAGGACTAAGCACATTAAAGTGCACTATCATTATGTCAGAGAAATGCTACTTAGCAAGGACATCCATTTGTCCTATGTATCCACCAATTTGCAATGTGCAGATATGCTAAGCAAATCTTTGGATGGAACTAAGATGAAGAGGTTCAAGATGATGATTAGATTGCACGAAATCAAGGAGAAATGAAGACCAAGCATGTTAACCTTGAGGGGGAGCTGTTGGTGCATATGAATCCAAGCCTACATACTTGGATAATTAGTATTCATTTCATATAGTCATTTAGAGTCACATATGATTATCCTCTTGTAAAAGGCATTTACATTTTGTAAAAGTGCATAGCACTTACTCTCATGTGGAGTTAGGAGGAATCAAATTACAAATCATTTGGTAGTTGATTGATGAGAAAGTAAGTCTTAAAGTTTAGGATCCTCTTTATGGGAAGAAATTGAATTTGAATTCAAAAGTTGGCTCCAACTCTAGCTATAAAAGGTGGATCAAAATCTTGGGTAAAGTGAGCCTGATTTGGAGATCATTTGAGAGGGATCTATAGTGTTTAGTGAGCTCATTCTATGGCTCCATCACTACCCTCACATTGTGCAATTATACATTGCCAATGTCTTTGTAATTCTATGTGATTTAATACATATACATTGATCATATCTCACTCTCTCTTCTCTGTCATGATCATCTCAGAATAATGAACTTCTCAGACTTGTTTCTCAATGCATACTTGATCATTTGATGTGATTTAAAGGGTATAGATTCAATATCTATTTCATAGCTACAAAGTTTCATTGTCATTGCTTTAGTCAATTTCAAGGTATCTTTGAAACTCTACTCATTGGTCTACATACTGTAGAAGCCCAAAAATGTCGGGATGGTCATCCAACTTGCTAAGCATCATTCTCAATGTACACTTGATCATTGTTATTGAAATAACTTGTGATTGGTAGCTATCTAAGTTAGTTAGATGCTCCCAAAAGGAATTTAATCAATTGCTGGTAGGTTGGGAGCATTGTTCATTTTATCGTGCATGTGTATACACCAAAATAGCAAGTCTTAACTCATAGTCGAATTTCCTACTCATCTGTTTTGATCCATTGATTAGAGGATCATACTCCAAAGCACTTAGGTGATTATTTAAGGTCATTGGGAAGCTCAAGAGGTCTACTTTACACCTCTCAACTTGTTCTTGGCTGGTGTGAAGCAGGGATTTGCAGCACCACTTCATCTCTGGAATCTATCCACCATCTCTTCAACAACCCACTCGACCACTCTCTCTTCTCACTCCCCTCCCTTCACACACTCTCACTTTGTCTCTCTCTTTTCCTCACTTTCTCTCTTTTTCCTTCCCACTCTCTTTCTTTCTCTCTTTCTCACTCTCTTACTCTCTTTCTCACCCACTCTTCCTCTCTCACACTCACTCTTTATGGGCACTATTGCATAAAAAAGAAAAATATAGAACATGAAAATTTCTAGCCCTAAAGAATGTGGTATTGAATGATTTTTAGCACATTTCTATTGATACAATGGTAATACAATGTTCATTAGTAAATATATAGTGCTAGGTTATCACTAATTAATGTTTCTATCACAAAATTGGTTCAAATAGAGCACCCCTTCCAAATACATCAAGTAGGGCATCAAGGAGAACCATATGTTTGCACAAGAAATGATGAGAGCATTGAAATTCTGAACCGTTTGGGTCACCAATTCTTGCTTAGTGCCCTCTCACACACTCCGTTTTTTCTGCTATGATCTGCTTCATTGAACTACTCATGTTGAACCACCTGTCCATCTCATAATCACCCTTCTATGGCAACCGACAAGTTGGGAAGCCGCAAGTAGCATATGTGAAACTCTTCGCAAGGAGATGAAATACTTTCTTTCCCCCTACTATATGAGAGATTTTTTCTCTTCAGCCTAATCTTCATTGTCATACCGGTTGTTCCCTCTGCTCCATTCATTGGAAACACTTACCATAGCACAAACCATGGACACTTATCATTATAGAGAATAAATGGTATTCGAATATGTCCTCAACATATATAGATACTGAATTACAATAGGGTAGTTGTACCATCGAAACTTGCTGAATAAGAGGTTGCATATCTTTTCTGTTTCAAGAGAATTAATGTGAGCACTAGGCTTAATATTGCATGCTAAAATTTCTATAACCCTTATACAAATTGTTCAAGAGGAGTTTCTACTCATGAATCAGATGGGATGAAGCTTACATGATTTCATGGTAGCACCTGGACTGTCTTTTTTTTGGAACGGAGGCTAGGTTCCACAATCCGATGATCAGGAACCTCCTCCAAGTCTAACCTTCCCAACGATGGCATTTAACTTGTATCTCCATAAGCCTAAGCTATAGCAAGTTCTCACTCCACTCCCAACACATCCTAGGTAGTGTCATCACAGATCTATGCTTCTCCTCTAGCAATTTTTCCACCATGACACCTCTGCTCTATGTCTCACACTCTCTGACCTTCTCGATCCTTGTGCTTTTATGCACAATGCTTCCTCTTCTGTCTTCGTTACTTGTCTGCACGAGATCAAAACTCAACTACCCATCCTCCACATCTTGTGCAATGCCTTCTTCTTCCCTTTGGCACGCACACACCACACCCAAAAACAACAAAAGGCCCTTCCCCCTTTTTCTCTCTGATGCCTACACCAGCCATCAAGAGTAGTGGGACCTTCCAATCGAACAAACTCTCTCCCCTATCTAGACTGTTTGTTCCCCCATTGACTCCCCCCCTTTGATATGTGCATTCTAAGGGCATCCCCCTTAATTTTTGACAGGGTGGGTGACCACCACCCTGGCCCCTTGTGGCTTCTGAATCTCCAGTGTACCTGCATGGGCAGCACGAAAAACAAAAACAAAAAAACAAAAAGACCCCCTCTGGGAGGGAGAGACGAGAGATTCCAAGAAGGGGAAGAGAAAAGTGTTGTGCTCCATGATTTGATGTAGATAGTTAGATCACATATTTCTTTGAATCAATAGCATGTTCCTCAAACCAGAACTTTTGCCATCCTCTTTTAGCACCAAGTCCACCATTGCTTGCCTTCTTTAGCATTTGTTTTCAGCTTGAGATGTTTTCAGGTCCACTAAGTTATGAATTAGCAGCACTTGTCTTATAAAGTTGACTCACAAGATATGAACAAGATGTTGTGACAGACTCCAAATATATAGTCATCAAAGGAATCCCAAAATTTCATACATGCTCCAGAAATATCAAAACAGAAGCCTGGGAGTGCTACACAATGACATGGATTCTATCTCTTATGTCCTTCTCAATTGTTCTAGCCCCGTCTCAGATTGATAGTGTTCCCCCTTTGTTGTCCCTCAAATATCTCTAGCATAACATGTGTGCCACCTGTATCTTTAGTTCTACACCTTCAACACCTCCAATACACTTTGAATAGGTATCCTCTTTGTTCTTTGATTCCCAAAAGTCCTCCTTAGCTTCTCTACTCTAAGATCCCTACACACTTCTTTCCCTTCACCACTTCTTCCAAGTGCCATCAAGCAACCAAGCACCTACCTTTCTAGATACCTTTGACAAAAGCTCCCTTTGGTTGTCTGATGCAGGCCTGTTGTTCATCTCCATGAGATACACTAGCACTCTTTTTTGTAGATAAGACACTTACGCTTAACACCATTCACTTTTCTCTCAAAGTCATTCATATTAGTTTTGTGTGCCTCCACAATTGATTGTATTTTAGCATTACCAACAAACATTTGCAAAAGACTTGCATTCAACATATTACTTTTCAAAATGAAAGCTTGTTAGTGCAAATAAAACAACAATTTGCTAAGCTACAATGCTCCAAGCTTGCACGCTCACTCTCTGCTCATAGTTGATTGCTCCAACATTAATAGCCAAGACAATACTAATCGCTTAAACTCCTTAATCCTTAATTCATTTCCCCTTTTTTCTTAGTTTCCTAAATGATAACCTTTGCTAAAAGAGGATTCCTAGCCAAAACAAGAGGAAAACCTAACTTAAAGTTGAAGAGGATGACAAAGTGAGCCTATATGTAGGTACTACCTACTATTCTAGAGTTATTGTAGCAAGAAAAGCATGCAAAAGATGATGAAAATGGTAAAATGGGACCTTCAAACAATCAAAAGAACAAACGAACACTTCTAACAAAGCTCTTTTACCACATCTCCCAAGTTTCTAGCTTCAATAGAGACCTTGAACAACATCATATCCCCAACAATAGTGCCAAAAGTTGTTATAGATCTGTTAGACAGAAGCCTAACTCGCATGAAGTGGTGTAGAACAACTTAATTTGTCAATCTAAGCATGTTTATCATTGATGTGTATCAAGTGACATCTCAAGAAGTAATGGATTCCACACCCATGCTCAAAATGAAGGTCAACCCACGTACATGCACTTAGAAGCAAGAATACATGCCAAGCACGCATGGAAACACTTACCTTGGGTGGGTATGGGGTTAGGACACCTTAACCACACCATCAAAGCTCCATATGAAGAACTATTCTCATATGGATGAATTCTCTCTTAGAAAGTTAGGGCTTTTCCATTTTATACTAAAATTTGTGACCCTTCTTCACATGCGTTTTGGACAAAATGTCTTAAAAATTGGTCCTAAAGCTTAAAAATAACCAAAATGATTCCAAAAAATTACTAGAGGAACATCCTAGAGTGTGGATAGCAACTCTTGAGGCTCAAGGACTCCTTGTCCTTCACAAAAGATGAGTTGTTTTTACAAAGATCCATTCTCATATGATCAAAATATACATAAAATGCCCTAAATGTAGATAGGTATGGCATTGGTTGCCTCTATTTTCTACACTAATTTTCCTCTTCAAGTCTTCTTATTTCTTATTTCTACACCATGGCCCATTTGAAAATTTTGGTGGGTCCCTTTGCTTTGAATCTTCGCTTCTTTTTTTGTTGTATATTCCTTCCAACACCATACATACACATAAATGGAATATGTCCCATGGAAGAGTGCTTGGCACTATTATATGTAGACTCTATTCCAAATAAGTATTCATCACAATTAGTTTTTATTCACATATGCTCAAAGAATTTATTCAAGGATTTGGTTAGCCCTCTTTGTTTTCCCATCCATATGTGGATGCTTGATTGTGCTCATGCTAAGTTTAGTTTCCAAATATCTCAAGACTACTCTATAAAAGTGGATAGCAAACTTCATATCCTAATTTGACACAATTTCTTATGGAAGATTGTATAATCAGTTTAGGTTTTCTATAAAATCTTATAAAATTTTGGTGTCTTCATTGTAAGTACTATGTGAGGAAATAAACTTGACCATCTTGGTTAATATATACATAATTAGCTGGACCAAATTGTGCCCTTTCTATGTCTTCTGTAATCCTACTATGAATTCCATGGAGATGCTGTTCTATTTCCCATTGGTTATGTACCATGGGTGGGGAAGACCATCCTCACACTTTCAACTTTAATTACCTTGCATTTAATGCATTTAACCACATGTTTGCATTAAGGAAATTTGAGCTAACTTTTGACCCTTTTAAACCTTCTAAAAATAGATAAAAAGTGGGTGCATGGACAATAAAAAGAGGGTTAACGTTACATTGCCTCTATTTTTGGAAAGTACATAAATCCAAAAGTTCAAATAAGATATTGCTTTCTTGTGGGGTTTGCTATCTAAAGGATTATATTTGGTCTAGAGTGTTGTAATTGTAAGAAATAATAGCACATCAGAATAGAAAAGTAGACAAAGTTGAGAAAAAATGTAGAGAAAGAGAGACATAGACTAAGAGATAAAGAACTTAAATTCTCACATTGCCAAGAGTAATGCAGCTACAAAGAAGGTGTCTTCCACCCATGCGCTCCCAATGCGGAGCTTAGATGGTGATATAGATAGACTCTAGATGAAGGGCTTAGTAATGCACAATAATATGTAGAGATACACATAGGCCATGCTTACATAGCTTTTACAAGGGGATTCCGTATAGCTAAACATAGTCAAGAGAGACAAATTAACAAGAAAAATATATCATCTAACAGTATCTCCATGACCCATAAGTCTTAACATTTTGGCCCTATAGGCTAGGGGCATGTGCAGGCAATCCCCCATCTACACTCCCCCCATCAAGGTTCTATAGGGAAAATGTGTAGCACCACAAGGCCCTTAGTTTTGATTTGAATGGCAACCCAATGGCCCAAAAGTTTATGCCCTACCTAACCTAATGGATAGGCTCACAAAGATCATATATTACCATCAACGGTCACACATAGACCTCACCTAACTTAGAAGTTAGGGTTTCACAAATGTTCACGCTCTCTCAATGGATTCTCCTCATAATGGGAGCCTTACAACATAGAGAACCATGGGTCATTTTTGGTCACTTGAGGGTGCACTATTGAGTATATCAAACACTGTTGCAGAGCAAAGTGGCACGAGAAAGGAGAGCCCCAAAATTTTCAAATTTATGGGCATATTTTTCTTCTTCAAAGTCTTAGGAAATTCCCTCAAGCCATGTAAATGCACTAGAGGAGTCCTCTAGTTGCATAATCCCAACTTGCTGTAAAATATTCCTTGTAAATTAGTAGGAAATTCACTTTTTAGCAATAAAGTGCTGGTCTCTTGTGTGAAAGGACCAAATTTAGGGCACATGTATATAAGTCACTTTGTGACTCTTTGTAAGGACTTTTTGCCATTGTGAAGAAGGAGAGCTTCTGATTTTCGAAATTGCTTCTTTCTTGTAGATTTCCATCTTCTCTTTGATCTTCTATGTGTGTGATGCTTGGAATGTGTGTGTAGGACTGTTGTCTACCCCTCCCCACTATTTTTGAGCTACTGTAGTGTGTGTGTGTGAGCTTGTAGAAGTTGTGGAGTGAGTGTGGGTGTTTCCCACCATTCATTATTTTGGTCATAACTTGAAGCACGGTTGTCACAATCGAGTGAAACCACATCCAGTAGATGCGTCTCATTGAGAGCTTCAAAATGAGTTTGCTATATTCTGAGTTCGGAGCAAGAAGAAATCCTTGATTTACTGAAAGTTGCTATAAGTGGTATCGTAGCAGACACTTTCAGTATTTCAGTGAGTTTGAGAGGTGGATTAGTCTTTTCTCATGCATATAAGCTGAACCACTTCATTTCCCATCATGTGAGCATATGTCCTCATACACTTGGTTAGGTCGTTTGATCGGATTGACAAGTAAGCGTGTGTCAATTTCCCACTATATGCACTTGTGTGGCAAATGAGGTATAGTCTCTTTGGCACAAGTCCTTAAGTCCGCTTGACTTAGGTACACACGTTCTTGGCGCCGTTGCCAGGGAACACTCAGCCAAGGTGCCTTCGTGATGGTTATAGCTCGAGTGTGATGAAATCGTACTTGTAGGAGTGAATTCGTTCAGTGGCAAGTAGTCTACCGCTTCAGCACTTGTTACTTCACATCCCGGAGGTGTGTGTAATGAGTTTTTAGGTTTAGGGTTAGTAGGAAGGGAGAGAAGGAAGAATTAGGGTTAGGTTAGGAGGAGAGGAGTGGAGTAGGAGTAAGCTAAGATCACCAAAAAATCTCAAAAGATTGCCAAAATTAGTGTAATTTAGTTTCTGTCACCAAAAAAGTATTAAAACCAAAATTTTGAAATCATTTGACACTGTTATTCATTCTGGTATCGTCTGAGCCCTGCGATAGGTATCGTGCGTGAGGTATCGTGCTTTGTAGGCTATCAAAGCTAAGTATTGAGCTCAAGGTGCAAGCAAGACATCACTGAGGTAAGACTCCATAAGATTTTATTGACAAAAACACATTTAATGTGCACCAAAGCGTGATTAGTTGCGCGACCGGCATCGCGGGAAGGGACTATGTGTTTTTTGAGTTTTCTTGAAAGAGACAGTAGGCTAGTAGTGAAGAGGGGTGAGAGAGGAGTAAGGGGCAACAAAAATTTTTGATTTTTGAGATATTTTGGCTTGAGTATCGCGATCGGTTGAGTTTTTGGTATCGCGATACCAAAAATTCCCTTGTATCGCGATACTCGTCGAAGTATCGTATCGTCGGTTACTAGCCTTGGTATCGCGATACCACTTGTGGTATCGTATTGCCGAGTTGGTATCGCGATCGCACTTTACCAAAGTGGTATCGTATCACGGTCCACTTGTGGTATGGTATCGTGGCTTGTACCAGTGTTGTATCGCGATACCATACTAGTATCGTATCACGCAAGTTGGTGGTATTGTATCGCCACTTGCATTGATATCGTATCGTGCAGTTCTGCGGTATCGTATCGCATAACTGCTAGTATCGTATCGTGCCCTACTCTGGTATCATATCGGCAGAGCATCCAGTATCGTATCGTGCCGGTCGGTGGTATCGTATCGCCACCTGCAGTAGTATCGTATCGTGCAGCCCTCAAGTATCATATCGTCTCTCATTTTGGTGTCGTATTGCGATACCATTTTGGTATCGTATCGCCACCTACTGTGATATCATATCGTGTGAGAAGATCAGTATCGTATCGTGCAATACTCAGGTATCGTATCGAGAAAATTCTAGTATCGTATCGTGCCCTTTTTGGTATCATATCGTCCAAAAAGTGGTATCGTATCGTCTGGATTTTTAGTATCGTATCGCGAGAGTACTAGGTACTGTATCAACCAGAGCATAAGTATCGTATCGCCCAATTTTTTGGTATCGTATCGTGGAACCTATAGGTATCGTATCGTGATCGGATATTGGTATCGTATCGTCTACTCGAGAGGTATCGTATCGCCAAGAAAACAAGTATCGTATCGTGCCCAGCAGTAGTATCGTATCGCCTGTGGCTACGATATCGTATCGTCTGTGGCTACAATATCGTATCGCCTAGTTCTCAGGTATCGTATCATGGACATCTTCGTATCATCTAAAGAAGTATCATCTAGGGCGGTATTGTCCAGAGCTTTTGAAGCTTTTCTGAAGGGCAACTTGAGGCATTTGAGGAGCCACTTAGGGAGAGTTTCAGAGACCTGGAGAGCCTCAGGAGGGTGAATGAACTTGAGGTCAGGGAGAGTGCTAAGTAGCCGAAGAAGTGTCATATCTTTTGTAGGAAGTGCCTCTCAGGTCAGTCACCGCTCAGTTTATTCAGACACCTCTAGTGACCTAGAGGAGGAGATACCCATGGCCTCAGAAGACATGCAGGGTCTCGCTCCTAGTAGAAACTTCATGACCACTATGGAGGGGGAGTACTGCACTTCCTTGCAGTATGTTTCTACTAGTGCCCAGGAGATCCCCATCTACCTGGATGGCTTAAACAGATCCGTGGCTAGGATGGTGACTTCAATAGATGCAACGATTGTGCCCAGACTGGTTGTTAAGTATGAAGCAGGAGCATACATGGACAAGATAGGTCACATCTACATAGTAACTGAATTTCCCGATTTGATCAATGAAAGGGGAGAGTTCGTGGGACAAGAAAACTCAGGGAGACCAAACCATGAGGAATTAGTGACAACCCCCAGAGGTAGGTCCCAAGTGACACGAGTCTTGAGAGGAGACTTGATACCTCAAGACGACTACCTATTGGAAGTCTATTTGATCCATGGAATGGACTTATTGCTTCAAACATATTCACCAACCCAAGGAAGAGAAGAAAGCCCGATGACATTTTATGAGCTAAAGGATCCAGAAGACGAGACTAGAATAACATACCTAGATAAAAGTCGGAGAAGATATTGGTTGGTTGATGCCATAGACAGGGCTCAACTGAAATACATGGGTTTGCCTGTATTTCCTCAGAGAGAGCAGGCAACCACCTCTCAGAACCCCTTTGGAACCCAACAAGAGATAGAGCACACCATGTCAGGACAAACTAGCCAACAGAGTGTTCCAAACCATACTCATGTACAATTTGCGACTCCAGGAGTGCAACCACACAATCAAACCCACCCAAGAGTAGGTAATCAATACCGACCACCGGTAAGACCACGACCACCAATAGGAGGATAGCCTAGAATACCCCCGATAAGACCAGTAGTTCCTGCCTTCCCTGTAATGCCTAGACTGCCAGAACCTATGAGAAGATTGAGACCTATTCAGGTGGCCAAATGCATAAGAAATCATTATGAGGGATGGGGAGAACCCTACAATCACATTGGTGAATTTAAACAAGTTCTAAGGGCAGAACAAGTAGACGACTTCTTCGTGCAGTATGAGTATTTTGGACTCACCCTCACAGGAACGGCTCTGACTTGGTTCTAGCCATTAGACCCTAACCAATTTGGAAACATGGAGCAATTCTTTTAGGAATTCATTGGAGAATTCACTAAGAGAGGGATTAAACACAATTCTACGTCTTTAATCCATAGCTTTAAACAGAACCCTAATGAAAGAGTGAAAACGGTCGCCCGAAGATTCAATCAGTATGTTGATAGATGCCCAGTGGCAGAGAGGCCCACTCAACAGAAAATGATATCATTATTTTTGGATGGACTCTCACAAATGGAACCCTAAGAACGTTAGTTTACGTGAAGAGATTACAAACCCTGAGTGAGTGTCTTCAAGAGTGCATTGACCTAGAAGACAATCTAGCCAAGGATCTCAAGAGCACTCCCAGCCCCACTAAATCAGAGGACTCTCGGAGTACTATTACTTCCAACTCCAGTAATGTGGAGGAATTAGGGGAGCTCGTAGCAAAGAAATTGGGAGTCCAAGGACAGAGAAATTACCAACACCCAGCCTTCAGAGTGCCCATGTTACGAAGATGTAGTCTATGTGGAGGAGATCACCCCACACACATATGTGTACGAGGAGGAGCTGGTGCACATCAGACATATCCTTACAACAGACAGATCCCACAAGGGACTGCCTTGTACTGCCACATAGAACAAAAATACACCAACCACTTCACAGAAAACTGTCCCTTCAATAGGCAAGCACGACCTTTGCAACCACCTCAGTATCAACCATATGGATATCCACCTAGAGAGTCAGGCAGAGAGATGCCCAGGTACAATCCCTATCCAACACCAACAAGAGCACTGAGGCCATAGGAGCAAGTACCATATCCACCGCCCCAACCAGTGTTAGGACCACAACTGTCACAACCACAACAAGTGGTACCGGTAAAGTATGCCCAGCCAAAAGAAAATTTGGAAAGGGCCATAGTGCCAGCCTCAATGATGACCAATATAAAATTGGCAAACCTTGGATATGAGCTGCCCCCAGGAGATTACTATCCCTATGAAGCCAACATGTTAGAATACAAACCATCATATGATTCGGCTTATTTTGGATATGAAGGTTATGATCAAGCTTATGGAACGGAGGTAGCAACTTTAATGTATACTGCACCTAAAGCACAACCACCCGTGAGACCACCCATTAGACCACCTGTGCCTAGAGGACCTTGTTATAGATGCAAGGGAGACCATTTCATTAGAGAATGTCCTCGACCTTACAATCCACCACCCCCTAGGACTTGGGAAGGATATTTCAATGATTGGTGAAAGGAACATCTTTTTAGAGATTGCCCTAAAAATCCAACCAAAGTCCAAGAGACTGCAACCATTAATGTAATTGAAGTGATAGAAGCACCAGGAGGTGATAAGGAATACATGGTGCCTTTAAAGGCCATTACAAGAGCTCAAAAAAAAGAACAAAAAGGAAACAACCAGAACAGGAACGAGAGAGCAATAGAACAGTAAGTCCCAAAATTCAAATAGTTGAAGATTCTGAGGACCCATGTGAGAGTACCCAAAACACAAAAACACAAAAATGGAAGGAAAGAAGAGAAAAGCTCAAAGATAAATGGATGAAAAACAAGAGTCAAGACAATAAGAAACAAATAAGTAGTAAGAAGAAGCATAAAGAACCAGAGATTCAGGAAGAAATTCCCATTTCACTGCTTATCTGAGAAGCAGAGAAACTAGGATCAATTCTAGCTGATCCAAAACCAGACGACCTAGACATGTGGCTGAAAGCTTACCAAGCTAGAATTAAAACTGGACCGAATGTGGAGCAGCATGAAAAATTTTACCCACAAGGAGAATTAGAAAAGGAGAGGCTGGCTATATGCAGAAAACTTATAGAAGTTGCACAAGCAACCCTAGAGAAGACTATTCCAACCTTGCTAGGGATGAGGATAGCAGATGATCAATACAAAGAGTATACCAAATCTAAGGATAAAGAACTTAGAAGGAGGGAGGACAAATGTGAACGAGAGAAAACTCAAGATGAACCGATATCAGCCATACCTGACTTAGAAGCTGATTGGCCAAAGGAATTATGGAATAGAATCTGAGAAGAACAATGGAAGAAGAACAGAGTGACTAAGCCTCCCTTTGAGGAAATAGATGTAGAAGTTTATCAACCAATTCCCAACCTGGAAGAAGTATATGAGGAAGTATCAACACTCGACCGAAATAGAGAAGAAACCCATAGCCTTTCAACCCTGCCTAACTACATGGGAGAATACGAAAAGGAATCTATGATAATACGAGCACCCACAGTACATGGAAAAGGAAAGGAAAACTCAGAAAAGAATTCACACAATCTAACGGAACTTAAGAAGGCGAAAGTACAATGCAAACTGACTGTGGAAGAATTACTTCAGGTTAAACCGCAACTATGGAAACAATTAGCAATTCAATTGGAATTAGTACAAGAGAACGATGAAAAGGAAAACAAGGAAAAAGAAAGTCCATCTAAAATAATAATCCCAGTTGATAAGGTGGGAGAATTTAGTGAAGGGGACGAAGGTAATACGTGTCTACTTGTCACTTACAACGGGTACATGACCAAGGCAATACTAGACACAAGAGCTGGAGTGGGAATTGCCACCAAGGAGATTTGGGAGAAATGGGGAAAGCCTGCTTTACGGCCCACACACATGAAGCTCCAATTAGCAGACGGTCACGTAGAGAAACCCTTGGGAATATTTGAAAGGATCAAATTAACCACATGTGGAGTTGAGTTTGAACACACATTAGCCATCTGTAAATTTGAAAAGGCTAACAACTACAAGATGATATTAGGATGACCTTTCATGAGGTAAATGCGGGTAGTGCAAGATTGGGGAAGAGACTCATTATACCTACAACATCAAGGAAACACGCTCGGGGTCATTCTCTACAACTCCCTGAAAAATTGGGATGACACCATTTCAGTGCTAAGGTGATTGCTCCTTCTATAATTGTTATAAATTAGGTCTTTCATGCATTATAGCAAGAAAACCCTATATATGACACTCCCTTAAGAGGAATTTTTCCAATTGCTATTGTGTTGGATGCTCTCAGTGTTTGAAGTCACAACTTCCATCCATTTTTAGAAGGCTTTGTGAGCTAGTCATGGTGCAAGTTATCTGTTTTGAATCAACTTGTTCTTGTTGATGTTCTAAAGAACCTATTGGATTTTATTGCACTAACCAGAATACTACAAGGTCTTATTTACATATCCAAAGAGCTAGGACTGGTCCTACACTAGTTTGTTGGAACAACTTCACCACTTGACAACTCAACTTTCCAAGCCTTTCCAAGCTTCTCCAACTTTTCTTTCAATGGTATCAAATCAAATTCAAGATGGGAGATGGCTTTCCATCAATGATTGAGAAGCTTGATAGACACAATTATGCTGCTTCGCAAATCAGAATGGAGGCTTATTTGCAAGGAAGAAACCTATATGGAATTGTATCAGGTGATGAAGCAATGCCTATTCCAAGATCCAAAGGAGGACCTACTCAAGAGGAAATAGATAGGCTCACACTTTGGTGTGCAATGGATGCTCAAGCAAGGTCATACATACTCAACTCTATCTTTGATTTTCTATTACCACATATTAGAGGATGCAAGAAATCTCAAGCAACTTGGGATGCCCTAGAGACTTTCTTGTCTATTATTACAAAGGCAAGGAAGAACCATCTTTGGAATGAGTTCCACCAAATGAAGCAGACTCCAAAACAAACCATCACTAAGTTTGTTACAAAGATCAAGGAGGTTGCTGATCAATTGGATCCATTGGAGAGCTGATTAAAGAAGAGTCCATCATGAGGCCAATTCTCAATGGGATTAGAGGTGACAAGTGATGGCAATCTTTCATCACAGTCTATGATCTCATCATGGATGTGCAAATTCTAGACTTCAACATCTTTCTTGGAGAACTCATCAATCAAGAGGCCAAAAATAGCATAAAGGAAGGTAACTCCTATGAAGGTAATTCAACTAGTGCTCTATATGCTGATAAGAAGGACAAGAAGCTAAAAGGCAAGAAGAAGGAAGAAGATGAAGATGAGGCTTCCCAAGCCAACTTCGCAGGCAAGAGCAAGTGGAAAGGGAATAGGAAAGGACCAAAGCATGAGAAGACTAAAGGCGAGAATGTTCAACCTTTTTCCATTTGTGATAAGACCAACCACACCACTCAAAATTGTTGGTTCAATGGGAAGACCCAAAAAGCAAGTAGAAGAGGTGGATATAGTAGCAATAGAGGCAGAGGTGGACACAACTTCAACAATAACAATAAAGGCCATAACAGAATGGACTACAACAATTATCCTAAAGATCAACAACATGAAGACTCATTGATCTTGATGAATCTAAGCCACAAGGAAGATAATAATTTATTCTACATAGATTCATGATGTTCAAATCATGTTGTAGGCAAAATAGCTCTCTTATATGTAATGTCAAAGCTTCCAATGGTAGGACAAATATTATGATCAAGGTACTCTATGTTCCCAGTATTACAAAAAAACCTAATAAGTGTAGGTCAAGTAGTTGAGAAAGGCTTGCAAGTTAGGTTCACCCAACATGGAACTTTTGTGGAAGATCCATGTCAAGGCTTCAAGAAGATAACTAGAGGTGAGAAGCATGGTAGGCTCTTTAATTTTGAAGTAAGAGAAACCAAAAACATATCTCTATTCAACTTTAGGTCTCAAACCCTAAGTGAGCTTAAAGTGTGGCATAAGAGGCTAGATCATGTGAATGAAAGAACCTTGAAAGATATATGCAGAGATCAAAGTGTTCTTGGATTTCAAAACATATCAAAGCAACACATGATCAACAAATGTGATGGATCTAAAATTGGGAAGGCACAAACACAACCATTCAACCACAAAGGCTACATCCATAACAACTTATTGGACTTAGTATATACAGATATATAGGGGCCAAGTCAAGAACCTTCATTGGCACGATCAAGGTATTATGTCTCATTTATTGATGCCCATAGTAGATGGACTATTCTATACTTTATCAAGAGTAAGAATGAAGTGTTTGATTGCGTCAAAAATTATCTAGCACATTTGGAGAATCATACAGATAGATCACTCAAGAATCTAAGATCTAATGGAGGGGGAGAATACTTCTCCAAAGAGTTTGATGAGTTCTTGCAGGATAAAGACATCAAAAGGCAAGTGACTACTAGGTACTCTCCCCAATTGAATGGAATTGTAGAGAGAAGAAACAAGACATTGGTTGGATTAGTTAGAACAATGGTTGAAGAGAAGAGGTTGCCACATTATCTATGGGTGGAGGCTATTTCAACTGCTGTGTACCTTGTCAATAGACTACCATCCAAATCACTCCAAGGTATGACTCCTTATGAAGCATGGTATGGAAGAAAACCTAGTCTTGGACATTGCAAGGTGTTTGGTTGTTTAGCTTACGTTCATGTACCATCACAAATAAGAGGTAAGCTAGATGAAAGGGCAACAAAGGAAGTATTTATTGGGTGTGATTCAACTCAAATGGGTTACAGGTTCTATAATCCTTCAACCAAGAAATTCACTATAAGTAGGGATGTTGTGTTTTAAGAACACAAGTTTTGGTATGATGAAGATAAACAAAAGGTAACTCTACCATATAATCTTGATTTTGATTCTCATAAATTAGGAAGCAAGCATAATACATAGTTTGAGGATTCAAGAAGTGATACAAATGATGACCAAGATGAAAGGGAAAAGGATTACAAGCTATGGAAGTCAAGAGGCAAAGCAAAGATGCAAGATCATGGAGAATGCTCCAAGCCAGCACCTAAAAGGTCAACAAGGGAGAAAAGACAACCAAAAAGGTATGGATATGATTCCACATTTGTTACAAAGCATTCAATCTACTTGGAAAAGGACTCAATTTCAAAGGAAGCCTCAACCTATGAAGAGGCAAAGGGAAACCCTAATTGGGAAAAGGCCATGAAAGAAGAAATAGATGCATTGAAGGAGATGGACACTTGGGATTTGGTTCCAAATTGGTTGGAAATGGGTATATAAACTTGAAAGAAACTTAGATGGATCAGTTTTTAGGTACAAGGAAAGATTAGTTGCCAATGGATGCTCACAATCTCATGGTATGGACTATGAGGAAACATTCTCACCAGTTGCAAAGATGATTGCAATGAGAACATTGATAAGTGTAGCTACTGCAAGAAATTGGAGACTCCTCCAAGTTAATGTGAAAAATGCATTCCTAAATGGTTGGATAAGTGAAGAGATATACATTTCACGACCACTAGGTTTTGAAAAACCTTATCATACATCTTATGTCTATAGACTTAAGAAAGCATTGTATGGATTGAAACAAGCTCCTAGAACTTGGACACACAGTCTAGCAAGGACCTAGCGTGCGTCTCCTTCGTTGCTAAGAGAGGGGAACACAACTCCCTTTTATATTAATCAACCTACAGTTACATCGCTTCAGCCTTTTACGACACTTCACCAAAATAATTACTAAAAAAGTATGAATAATCCAGCAACCTAACACTGGCACACACGGTGGACTCGAACCCTACTGACAAGTTAATCCTTATCTACGATGCCTTGTATGTACATGGTGCAGGCTTTTTCAAAGCTACGTTTAATTTTCTTCTGCATGGCCTTCAACAACCGTTGTACATGCTCTGGATCAAACAATTATGCCTTTGGACTAGCAGAATTGGAGGGGACCACTTGAGTAAGCAATCACTGACTTTGATCTTTGTAAAAAGTATTCTTGCAGATAAAAATCATTCTTGAGAGCAGCTTTACACCGAAGTTGACTGTTAGCTATCAGTGCATCTACTCTCTGTAATTGATCCTTCTGGATGCCAAGTTGTTTCTCCATCCTATCTATTTGTTGAGATTGAAATTGAATTGTTTTAAAGTATGCTTGGTGCTCCTTCTGAGTGGTCCAACTCCTTTCACAACTGAAGCTTCTGACCAATTTCATAATTTAACTCCTGCGCCTTCTGGAATAACTCTTCCTTCCTAGTGGCTAACTCTGTTTCCCATTGAACCACTTTAGTATGAAGGGTGGCATATGTTTGCTTTAGGTTAGCAACTTGAGCAGTTGTAGCTTCCAAAACTTTACTCATCTTATCGAGCATAACATCTTTATCTGTCAGGGCTTGCCGTAACTTTAGTAATTCAGCCTCGTGAGAAAAAACTTGGCTCTGTAGGTGAGCTTCATTGGCATGAAGAACAATGAGCTCCTCTTGGAGGGGTGCAATATTGGCTTCTAGGACATCCAATTTATGTTCTTGAGTAAGTGCTTGCTTGTCTAGAAGCATCTGAGATTGGAATACTTCTAAAGCCTGAATGAGATAATGACCAATTGCAACCAAATGCTGGAAGGTGGAAAAGGCAAGGAGACTCAAGAGGATGAGGTCATGACTGTCGGGTAGATGGCAGCCACACCAATTTCTGTAATCGCGATGGAGAATAATCAGGAGATTTGGACGGGGTATCAGTCGAAGAAGCAGTGGAGGAAGACACAGGAATATGATAAGTGCTCAGTGCAGAGGAGATGGTCAGGACGAGTGGCTGACGCTGGGTAGGTGGAGAAGAGGGAGAGGGGGGAATGGGTTTGGTATTCACTTCTTGCTTGTCCGTGGGTGAAGAGGCGAGTCGATGAGGTTGTTCCTCAGTAAGAGAGACGATGACTTTGTGGGTTGTCGCAAATAGGGGAGTGGATGGAGAACAAGGAGGGGTGGTAAAACGTTCAGCCACTTCCTTACTGATGCCTTTTGCAGCCACCACTGGAGCAAAATCCTCCTTTTAGGAAAGACAAATGCCAGAAGAAATCAGAACAGAAGAGGCATTAGATGCCCAAGAAGATGTAGGAGCCACACGACATCGCTTCTTCGAGAAACATAGTAGTACTTCATCATCATTGCCCACATCATCCATATGAGAGGAAGATGCCATAGGAAGACAGGGAGGAACAGGAACATCGGATGCAGTTGCAATAGGACAAGAAAAGAAACCAGTTGTGGGAGCCAAGAGTGGAGAAATTTGCCCTTAGCTAACTGCTTGACAACCGCTTGACATTCCTTATGATGCGGCGGAAGTACAGCTGTGCCCAATTGATGGACTCTTGTGAGGCCGCCTCAATGACGGAATAGAATGGTTGGGATATGCCATAATTACATTTCTATAAATTAATGGAGGATACAAGAAATTATAGGGCTTGACACTCAGGAGTGGGGCGACACATAATAGCATACTCATTTGATGATTTACGGGGAAATAATTGATTCATCATGGCAAGTAGAAGTGGGTGAACATCGAGCTTACCCTCGTTGGTGAGATGGAACTGTTCCACAATTGTGGAAATAGTAATATGCGTGGTGACATAGGGAGAGAGTATTGGCCATGCAGTAGTCAAAGATAAGCAACCAGCAATGGCCCGGACAATAGTAAATGACAATGGATGGCTCGACACGTTATGCCATGGCAATTCAGCAAACCGGAGCAAGCCTCGTACTCGAAGGTACTCTGCGAGCTCGTCCAGAATGCCTGAGGTAGAGCCTCCATGGCCCAAGCAACGTAAACACTCACAAAGCACACAAAAGCACCAGCATGGCAAAACACACACCGAGCACGAGAGAATAGCACACATAGTCAATAGAAAAAGAGTACAAAAATCATGGTTTAAATAATCTGGGTTGGATGACTGCATGCGATTAATCATAAAAGTGAGTAACATAGTGAGTCCCGGTCGTCGTAAATCATCAATGGTATAGCACTTCAATAAAACATAAATGGAAGAGTGCAACGCGAATTCGAAAGGGACATGCAATGACTAAATAGACAAAGTGACCAAGGCAAACGAAAGATAGTCAAATAGTCAACCGAAAAAGAACGGAAGAGGGTCAAAGGGTGTTTTCGGTGGACACCGGATTCAAACAATCATGGATGGTGGACAATAAGGTCTAATTTTAGAGCCATTGACGGGGTTACGCATAACTACTCCAGTAATTATCGCTAATCAAAATGTAATCAAGCCCAATCGAGCAAACATACGATAGGTTCCAAACCAACAAAGTTTAAATTTTCCTACTGCACGGTCGGCTTTAGAATTATAGAATAACACCAATTGGCCAACTTTAAACACCAGAGTCCAAAGAAAACGATCATGAGTTTTAGCTTGGCGTAGTTGAACTTCTTGTAAGAGAAGAAAACCTTCCAGCCGTTGCTTATCAAGAGAGCGTAGAGTATCAAGTCTAGTAGGGACCAATTCATCAGGTAATAATTTTTGCTCTAAGGCCACATGTAAACTAGGTACAACCAGCTCCATCGGAGCAATGGTATCCAATCTGTAAGCCAATTTAAACAATGTACAAGATCAGTGATCTAGGAAAGTTATCATACTTTCTTGGAATGGAAGTCACATATACAAATCATGGTGTATACGTTTCGCAGTAGCAACTTTATACATGGTACGATAAGCCCACAACACAGCAGGTAAAAGCTGATCCGAATGCTCAAGAAAGTCCAGAATAAGTTTCTTCAACATAATGAGTAAAGTTTTACTAGTGCTTTCAGCCAATCCGTTAGTGCACGGGTAATAGGGAGTGCTAAACTTATGGATAATGTTAAAGATATGAGTTAGAGCCTAAATAAGAGTGTTGACAAAGTGGGTTCCTTGATCGGGAAATAATTTCTAGCAGCAAGCAGAACAGAGGGAAAACATCGTGCATCAGGCACTTAGCAGCCACTTGAGTTGTACCTGACCAACCTCGGTAGGCTTCGGTCCATCGGGTAGCATAATCAGTACAATTGAGAATGTAACGGTTATTAGTGGAAATAGCTAGAGTTGTAATAGGTCTAATGAAATCAAGCCCCCATTTTTGGAAGGGCTTTAGTGGTAGGATGGGTTGAAGAGGAAAATAATGCCACTACAGAGGCTGGTACATCCGCTGATAGGAATCACAGTGTTTAACATAAGTATACACATCGTGCTGCATGGTAGGCCACCATAAACCACTATGCAAAATTTTTCGGTGAGTTAGATCTGCCAAAAAATGCCCGCCAGAGGGGATAGAATGTGCCATACGTAGCATAGAGGGTACTTCATGAGGAGGGATACAACAGAGGAGGCACTAGAATGATCAGCACAATATGATTGACTGACAATGATCCGAAAACGTCAACTGTAAATGGCGAGTTTCTGACAGGTTGTGTTAGACACTGTCCTTGGTGGACAACCAATAGTCAAGAAAATCATGAGTGTTTCATAGTAAGAATCAACCACGGTAAAGCACTCTTAGTTATAGTTGGCATAATGGTTGCATAGATAGTAAGAGATGAGTAATCAATCCCCTCCAGTGGTTCACCGGAATCTAACCACAACAAAAAATCGACAATCATGTGGGTTGTGTCTGGTCGGTGTACAACATCATCATCAAAATCCTGAGTAGTAAGGCCCAATGAGCCAATCGCCCACCCAAATGTTGTTGTCTTACATGGTAGACTAAAGTTGCATGGTCGACATGGAAGGTGAATGTCCAACCGAGTAAATAGTATCTGAACTTCTTTATGGAGTATATTAAGCCCCGTTCGGGGATAGAATAATTATGTTTGATTGAGCTAAGGTGTTGGCTTGCATAATAAATCATTCTATACCATTTATCCTGTTGTTGCATAAGAACACTACCGATAGTGATATCAGATGCATCCATGAATACGTGAAACGATAGTTGCCAATTTGACAGCTGGAGAATTGGTGCCTTCATGAGCAGAGCTTTTAGACGATCGAAGCTGAGCTGGCATTCATTGATCCAGCAAAATTGTCGTGGTGGTACCGTAGTCAAGCACGTAAGAGGTATGGTCAGATGGGCTAGCCAGCGGAGATGGCGGCCATGCCAATGAATCTACCCAAGGAAACACATAACTTCCTTGGGTGTTGTGGGTGATTGTGCATCTAAAATGACACAGACTTTATCAGGATCTACTTGTATACCCTATTGGGATATTATGTGCCCTAGAAGTTTACCACAAGCCATCACAAAAATAGAGTTATGCGGGTTTAAACATAATTGGTACTCTCTAAAAATAAAACAACACCAAAGATGCTATAAATGCTCATCAATATCACTGGATAACGAGAAATCATCTAAGTATACATGCATAAAGCTCATGAGATATGGTGCACATATCTCTTGCATGCAACGTTGGAACGTGCTAGGTGCATTCTGTAAACCAAACCACATCATAGTATAGGCATAAATACCCGAGTTAGTTATAAAAGCAATTTTAGGGATATCTACCTGAGCCATTCGTACCTGATTATATCCACTGTAGCCATCTAGAAAAGAGTACATCTCATGCCCAACTATGTCATCCAACAAACTATCAAGGAATGGTAAGGGAAAAGGATCCGGCATCGTGGCTGCATTCAGCTTGTGATAATCAACACATGTGTAACTGTTTATTCTTTTTAGGGACAATAACTATAGGTGAAATCCACTCTACATGCTCTAGGGGGACAATAAATTGGACCTTCAATAATCTATCTAATTCCTCTTTCACATGTTGGGCATAATTCGGGTTCATTCAATAGCTCTATTCTTTAACAGGCCATGCATCCGGTCTTAAAACTACACGATGCTCGTAAATACGAGGGTCCAAGCCCTTCATATCATGGTAATCCCAAGCAAAGATGTCAGTAAATTCTTTGAGTAGACTAAGCAAATCTTCCTAGAATGCAGGAGTCAGTCCCGCCTTGATCTTTACTAGGCATGGGTTAGCCTGATCTCCTAAGTTACAAGTAGCTAATTGATCTTCTGGCACATAGAACTATCAGGGCAGGGCAAACTACGGACAAATTCAAAGACAACATCAAGCTAGCTCCTTGCTTGACTTTTGTATGCCTTCTCCCCCCATTTTATCTTGTAGATTCTTTATGCAAGTGATAAAAATATCTGCACTCTCCCCATCTACTTTCTATTGCTAGTGCATTTCCAATTTCTGAATCCATTCCTCATTACAAGTTTCATATTGATTTCTCAATATATTCCATGCTTCAAAACCCTTATTAGTATCTTGAATGAGAGTCAAAACACTATTAGTAATACTTGTAACAAGAGCACAGAGTGCATTTTTGTTTCTATGTTTTTAACCACGTAGAAGATCAACATCAGGACGGATCATTCAACCAAGTTTATTTGGATTAGGCATTTCTTGGTGCTCATGATCAATCCCAAGAACAGTCTCCATAAGCTCATATGAATCAAGGATAGAAATTATTTTAAACTTCCACAGGGTGCAATTCATACCATCAAGCTTTCCTTTCATGAAGGTTGGTGGTCACATCTACAATATTGGGATGACCGGCATCATTGTTGCCCCTATTTGTGCTCCACCTATTCTTGTTGAAGAACCACCTTGATTCCCAATCCTAGATGATGACACACCACTTGAAATCTTCTCTCTTTTGTCATTAAAGCCTCCACAACCTGTGCATTTCTGATTCTGCACCACTCAAAGCCTCTTGAGCTCTGATACCATGTAAGAACTAATAGCATAGTGAAATAGACCAATAGACAAAGTCGAGAAAAAACACAGACAAAGAGAAATAGAAACTAAGAGAAAGAGAACTCAAATTCCCAAACTTCCAAGAGTAATGAAACTACAAAGATGGTGTTGTCCATCTTTGTGCTCCCAAAGTGGAGCTTACTTTCCAAATTTTGAGTTTGAAAGGGAGTTTTGGACCAATTACTATTGATAACCATGATTTTATGTCATTTTTCTTAGTATGAAAGAGCAAAGAGGATAAATAAATGATGAAAGTCATACCTCAAATACTAAAGTTATCACTACCATTGGCTATAGTGAGCTATAAGTTCCAATATACTTTGCCTTTGTCATTATCTTTTTCCCATTCTAGAAAGCACCTCCTTTGTTATGAACATTCTGATAGTTTTATCATCTCTATTGTATAATACCACTTTAGCCATTAGTTCACGTGTAAGTGTTCATTAGTGTTCTTAGCAATGAACTCCTTACTCAAGTCTGAATGATTCATGTGATCATGTAACTCCGAGAAGCTAGAGCTGACACACACTTGAAAATTTGATGAAAACTTGCATGGATAAAAATTAAAAGGAAATTTTTCATTACTTTATTGATTGAAAAGGGTAGTGAGATGACTTCCATTCACATCCAAGATGTGGGTAGAGAATCTAAATTCATATAGAGTCCAAGAATATAATAAAATAATTCACGCATTCCATTAGAAAAGTACTTGCCTGAACATAAGAAACAACAAAATGATAGCAATTTTACTGCACCTCGCCATCTCCATGAGTGATGTGTTCTTCCTTTCAGCAACTCCATTCTGTTGAGGTGTATACAGCATTGTACACTAATGTTTTATCCCACGTTCAGCCAGAAATGCATTAAATTCAAAAGACATATATTCCCCCCCTCAATCAGAATGGAGGGTGCCCATTTTACATGCTGATAGATTTTCAACCAAAACCAAAAACTATTTGAAGCACATAAATATTGTAGAATTTGCCTTCAATGGATATACCCATGCATACCTGGAAAAACCATCGATGAAAGTCACAAAGTAAAGATAGTTCCCAAAAGAGGATGTCTGCATAGGACCCACAAATATCACTATGAACAAGCTACAATTTTTTAGTAGCTCAAACTGAACCATCTTTTGGAAGGAGGAACACTGCATTTTGCCCAAAATACAGCCTTCACATACATGTTTACTGGGTGCCTCAAGTTTGGGCAAAGAAAACACCATTTTAGATATCTCCAGGTGTAGCAAACTAGCAAAATTCAGATGAGCAAAGCATGCATGCCAAAGCTTTGCATCTGATATAGCATGAGAATCATGTACTGCACACGTTGAGTCATTCACACATTTTTCATAGTCTATGAGCTTATACAAGCCATGACATAAAATGTCAGAAGCAATGATCAAATCGATATTTGATAGATCATGAATTGTGCATCTATCATCAACAAATTTCACAACCAAGTCAATCTTGGCTAAAGCTGAAACTGATAAGAGATTCTACTTGATCCCTAGCACAAATAAAGCATCCGAGAATGTAAAAGAACTACCATCAGGAGTAGTCAAAATGATCTTACCAACTTCCATGACAGGATAAGAGGATTTGTTGGCACATGTGACAGTATTCCCTGTAGGGGCACGTTCAAGTGAAGTGAAGAAACTATGCTATGAGGTAATATGTTTGGCTACTCCACTATCAAAGTACCAAACATCTGAGTCTACTACAAACATACCCCATTCACGAGAAGATGGATCAAAACTGCAAACAATAGTAAACACCCATTCTTCATTTTGCACTAGATTAGCTGACTCTATTTTTGATGTAGAGGCCTCTGCAACAACCATTCCAACCTCTTTTATCTTTGCCTCTTTTGCAGCCAATTTTAGACAATTCTTTATGACATGATCATTTGCTTTACACTATTTGCAAAACAATTTCTGTTTTTTTGTTTTCGTATCGTCTTTGTCATCCTTCTTTGTTTATGCAGAATTAGCAGATTTTTGCCTACTAGTAGAAGAGCTCCATTTAACTTTGCCCTTTTGAATAACCAAGAAAGCTTGATTTGCAACATGCATAATGGACTTGTTCTACCTAGACTAATCTTCCTACAATAAAGCAGAGACTAACTCCTAAAATTTTAAGGCATTTGGATTTCCTTTCATCACCAAACGAAGAGTAAAAGCAAAACTATGATATGAATTGAGAAGACCATTTAGAAAAGTCTGCACAAGTGAACTGTTAGGCAAGACTTCATCAGTATAAATCAACTGTTCTTTCAAATCTTTGACCTTTGTTAGAAAACTATCCACGGAATCACCTTCATTCATGTGCTCACTCTCCAACTATTTTCGGATGTAAGAAGCACGAGCCTCATTCCTTGCTTGGTATAAAGTGGCTAGCGTATCCCAAGCATCCTTAGCTATTCTACAAGAGCGAATGTGAGGAATAATGGCATGTTTGACAGAAAGGCTATCAATGTATTTGCTTGACCATCTCTTCCATCCCAACAAATTCGCTCTGCACTATCGTAGCATGAACAAGAACATGAAGAATATCATCATCTTCAATGTCATCTACATCACTTTCAGCAACTATATTTGCAAGTGTAATGGGACGTTTTTCAACACCCTTCAAAATATTCCACAATCCTTTTGCAACCAATACATGTCGCATCATATAAGCCTATAATGGGTAATTGTTACCGTCCAACTTGTCCTCAACAGCCAACATACAGAATACATCACTGCTTTCAACCATGGCCATTGACTAAAATACCCTGATGCAAAAACTTGACTGTATCTCAAAAAGTTGAACAAAATTACCCTATCCAGTTCTGCTAAACGTGTAGCAGACTCTTGAGGTGCTTATATTGGTGAATCAAAACCTGTATATATCTTTGGCACAAAAAGAGAAAATAGCCTACACAAGCACTATGATAGTGCATTCAGATGCCAAAACAAGCTCATATCACAATTTTGGCACCAAACTTTGTGCGATTCTGAGACTATGATCGGAGGGGTGTCGATGATGCCCTAGATGAAGCGGCGACCTGCTCTGATACCGATTGTTGGAGTTTGAGGTCTGCAAGAGCACGTGAATAACACAAGGATAAAGAAGAAGCTTGGAGCACAACGCACAATACTGAATGTATTACCACTAGAATGTACAAAGATAAGTGACCCATTAGGGCAATAGGCGTATATGCAAGCCATGGGAAAAAACCTCCTAAAGAGGGAAAAAAGTGCTTCTATGGTCCTAGTGTGTTCACACACATCACTACCTAAATATATCAACACATTTCTTACTTCACAATAGTATGTATATGTGTGCAATAGTGTGTGTAATAGTATGTATATGTATGTGTCTATAATTGTAATTCAAAGACTATTTTGATTTTCTAACTCTTAAAATTGATTTTCTAACTCTTACTTCACAATAGTATGTATTTGTGTGTGTTTATGTCCGTGTAATAGTGTGCTTATATCTATGTGTGTAAGTATGGTATATGATTGTGATTTAAATCTATTGTGATTGTTTGGCTCAAAGCATTGATTCTTACTTCACAATAGTATACATAGATCTCTCTTTATGTATGTGTTTATGCATGAGTGTGTATGTGTATATATATATGTGTTTATGTGTGTGTAAGCAAAACTATTGTGATTATCTGACTCATAGGATTGATATTTACTTCATAATCATCTACGTATAGATGTTTTTATGTATGTTAGATAGATAGATAGATATGTAGGCACGTAGATGAACAGATATGTGAATTTAAGTGATAGACGCATGGGAATGTGGAAATATAGATATGTAGATAGATACATAGATACATACATGAATAGATGTATGAATTTAAGAGATAGATACATGGTATTGATTCTTACTTCACAATAGTTTTATGATTAATTTCAAAGAAAAAGGGATTCATTATGCCAAATTATAATGAAATGTGAATAGAGTATGTGGACAAAGTAAAACATAGCACAAAAGCTATTAAAATATATACCCATGTATGGATGCACAATAGCATTGGATCAATGGACTATCTACCAAGAGAATCCATTAATTAATGTGATGGTGATCTATCCAAGGGAATCATATTTCTAAAGGTAATCAATACTTCTCTTAAGGAGAAAAGTGTAGATTTTCTTGCAAAGATATATGAACATGGAATATCTCATGTGAGAGTTTCAAAACATTTCACAGCTATAGTTATAGATAATGCATCTAATTTTCAAAGTGTACCAGTTGCCATACAAGGGAAGCACAAATCTATCACATGGTTTCCATGTGTAGCATTTACTAATGAGAGATATAAATAAATTATCTTTCATCGACTAGATTTTGTTAGCTACAAATCATGTGGTAAAATTTTCAAAAAGCATCAAAATATTGGCTTAATTCTTTATTAAAATTCAAGCCAAAACTTGTAGAAATGAATTCCAATTGAAGATGAGAGGCATGAGTGGAGAAATATCCTAATTATCCAATTGGTTCTTCAAATTATATCTCTTTGATACAATCACAAAGTTTTTGGTGGAATCTAAAAAAGTTTTCAATTTTACTAAAACCTTTCATGGAGGTTGTACAAATTTTTATACCAATAAAACTGTGATAGGAAAAGTATATTTGATTATATCATAGGCTATACAAAATTCAACTTTAATTCTTTCTCATTAAGAGAAAAAGCGCACATTGTATCATTAATAGAGAAATGATGGAATCAAATGCATACTCATTTACATGGAGTAACATTTGTATTGGATCCAACATTTTAGCTGAATGGTCAAAGGATTTCCTATGTAATTGAAAAGAAAGATTTCGAAATTCATTGCAAATTTAAGCTATTCAAAAGCATCCACCTCCTATATGCGGTGAAAGATTATGGAGGTGAAATAGTAGAGTTACACTATATAGCTATAAGAGTGCGTTCAATAGCACTTTTAAGTAGCAATCATGAGTGTAATTGGAATGCATTTGATTTCCTTATTTTTAAAATAAAGAAATAATTTAAGTGCATCATGTACTAGTGACTTGGTATATGCATTTGTTGCATGCTTCAAGAAGAATAGTCTCTACAAAAGCACAACAAACCTTTGGAGAATTTCTTACTCGTGAAGGTTTATAATGATCCATGGAATGATCATGAATTAGATATAGACCTTCATAATGATGGTTCTAATATGGAAGAACTAGATGACATGACTCCTATAATAGATAATGACATATAAAGTGAAAAAACGATGTATTATAAAAGCTTTGTTTTTATGCAAAAGAATATTGTCTGATTTCATGGGAGAGGACCTTCATGTCCTTGATTACAAAATTATTCATGATTATGAGGATGACCTAGGTCTATACCTGCATTCTTTGGATGAGCATTCCAATCTACACTCAGATGAAGGATATATTGTACGAAAATATTTGAACAAAATACAATAGTATTTTATTATTATTTGGTAAGGCTCATTCAACTTGAATAAAGCCACAACGTAACACTTATACTAATTCTTTGTGTTGTAAATCTAATAAATTTAATGGCATTGTATCGTTTTCTTTTCTTGTAATACAAAATAGTGTGTAATGAACCAAATGGTTGGTTTATTCACAACTGAGTAAACTATGCATTTTGTTCATCTATAATTCTTTAAGATTCACCATGATCAAGTTGATCATTCACATCCAGCATTTTTGTGATTTTTTACTTCTAAATCTATTGAATGGGATTAATAATTTATATCAATTGACATGATAATACTTGAATTAATAATCATGTAATATCATCATAGCACTCCATATCAAACGTTTGAACTTAAATTCAATCCACATCATGAAATTTATATCAATCCATATCATAAAATTTCAATTAAAAATCATATGACGTCACTCATATTATAACATAAACTCCATATGATATTACTCCACATCCTAACTTTTGAATTAAAATAATATCACATTTCACCCTA
>CM035421.1:177738967-177791467 GCA_020310875.1 Ceratopteris richardii | reverse complement strand
TTGATGGGTTCCTATAGAGACACTGAGGAACTAAACCAGTCCTTGTGGTGAGAAAATCCACTATCTAATATTTAAGGTTTATCCACATGATCCTGGCTAGATGTACATACCCTCTCTATGGCAACCCATAGTTCAAAAAGTGTGTTATTTGTAGATTCCCTAATCTTCCATGTGGATTTGAGAGTATTGTATCTCTCGTCAACTTACTTCTTCCTACAATCCTTAATCGCATGAACCTTCCTTTTGTAATAGAAAGAGTTTCCAGTGAGCTTCTTCTTCTTTAGACATTCAAAAGAGGCTTTTCCTTTTGCATTCATTGAAAGTGTTGCATCAATACAACCTTGCCTATTCTTAAAATGCATTTCTTCTTCCAGAAGCATTGTAAAAAATTCTTCAAAGGTAAGAGAGGAGGATCTAACCTGAGTGTTAAGGGCAATTAATATTGGAGTTAGACATTTGCGGAAGCACACGAATAGCACAAGGAAGAAGACGAAGCTTGGCGCACAACACAAAATACTGAATGTATTACCACTAGAATGTACAAAGATAAGTAGCCCGTTGCGGCAATAGGCGTATATACAAGCAGGGGGAAAAACTCCTAAAGAGGAAAAAAAGTGCCCCAGTGCTCCTAGAGTGTTCACATACATCACTACCTAAATATATCAACAAAGCCCCCCTAAGAGTGATGCGGTGAACAAGGATCTGGCACTCATGTATAAGGAAGTGCCAAGCTATGTGGAATCAATCCACAAAAGGAAGTAAGCCCAAAGTTTTGCGGAAAGCTTCAAACTTCTCCCTAGGCAGAGCCTTCGTAAAAAGGTCTACAATGTTCTCCTGTGTGGGCACATATGCCAAGCTGATCTCCCCAATAGAGAACCTCTCCTTGACATAATGATAATGCCCCTCAATGTGCTTAGTGCGAGCATGAAACATAGGGTTCCTCGCAACTTCCAATGTGCTCTAAGTGTCAGTGAAGATGGTGGTGGCATAAGATTGACCGAAACCCAAATCAACCATAAGGCATCTGAGCCACACACACTCAACAGTCGCTATGAAAGCTTCCCTATACTCAGCCTCACAACTGGAAGTGGCCACAGTAGGTTGCTTCTTGCTCAACCAAGATATACATGAGCTACCAAGCATGAAGCAAAAACCACTAGTGGACACACAAGTATCATAGCAACCAGCCCAGTCACTGTCAAAAAAAAGCATGCAAATCTGGAAGTAGTGATCCCCCCTTGGGATAAAACAACCCAAGTAGCCGAGTACCACTTAAGTAACCACCTGCCAATGCTTGACATCTGGGCAATGCATAAACTTTCTCATCTCTGAGATAGCAAACTAAATATGTGGTCAAGTAATGCATAAGTAAATCAAGCATCCAACACCATGTTGATAGAGAACATCATGAAATGCATCTCCAACATCATGAAGACTCAATCGTAAACCTGTGTCCATAGGAGTGGCAATAGGCTTACAGTCTTCAAGGCCAAAATGCTGCAATCAGTATATTTTGTTTGACACAAAGTCATTCCACCATCAACTTGCATAAATTGAATGCCCAAATAGTGATGCAAACGCCCCAAATCAGACATCTCAAATGAGGCATGCAAATCAGCCTTAAATGGAAAGGGTGTGATAGGCAATGAGATTTGAACTTACATCAGTTCTATGAGAGACATATAGGTTACCCATCAAAGCTATGTTGTTCAATCATGTTATTACTTTGATTTGAAGGTAATGATACCTTCAAGATGTGATTGGAAATAATCCAATCTTGCATATAGTGGAACGTGGATAATTCTTAGAAATAAGTCAATCTCCTATAAGCTATTTTCAAGTCTATAAAGATGATATTAGGAAGTTTGATGACATAGAGACTCTATAGAGTTTAGAGATAAACTTTAAGAATTCATATCTATTTTATTGACAATACACCACGGTAATTTTCATATAAACTATGAGACTAGGTAAGGTTATGTTTTCTTAGGTAACTATTCCATAAAGTAATCATAAATTCCTACTTATGTATGGAATACTAAACAAGGAATTCTAACGTTTACTTTAAGTATGTAAAGTACTTAACTAAAAAATTTTGGGAGAATTAAGGAAGCACCATAGTGTTGGTCTTGAATAAATTATGTTGATAACAAAGAAATGAACAATTCTTGAAAGAAGTTTTCCAACGAATGCTAGCATTTTAGAATCATAACTTTCTAGGATAAAATTATAGTTGAGAAGGGCTTATAAAGAACACCATTAAGTCTATCAAATTTAAGAATTGTAATTCAATCCATTGAAAATAAAAATATTCCTTTGAGTTAGATTAATTAGGATTTCAAATAAATTACATTTGTGGGATCAACAAATATCCATAGGACCATTACTTGAACTATCTATGACAAGGATAAATCCAATATTTCTTGTAATTATACAAAGATTTACAGGTGAATCTAAGGTATAATTTAGAGTCAAAGTATGAGTTCTTTATTCAATAAAGTTGTACCTTGATTTCCACAAAGAGAGAAGAATATTGGACCAATATATCTCTTGGACAAGCTATTTGCAAAGCTTAACTCTTAAAATCTCACAAATTTTTTAGTAATTATCATTTCTACTAAAAATTGTACAATATTTTTAAATCATAAGATGAGAATTTGTGCTCTTCAAAGACAATTATAAATTCTTTAATTCGTGGTGAAGTATGATTTTTGAACCTTAAACATACTTCAAGATAAGCATCCATAGTTGGTTGCAAAGAAGATGTTTTAATCAGACAAGAAACAAACATGGTACGAGCAAGAACGATGTCTTTTGTTCAAACTTGATCTCAAGGAATGACATAAAGAAATGGATATTACATGCGAATTGAGTGACATGGAGCATTGAAGGTACTATTTGTTTTCTTCAAGTTCTCATTTCTAAGGTTGAATAGTAAGAAATGAGCACAACGCAAGCAATACAACTTGGGATACTTGTCTAAAAGTTTAGGGTGCCTCTTAAGGATCATCCAAAAGATGAAAAGAATTCCAAGGTGAATCCTTTGCTCAGGTAATGATTTAAGGATCAAATATATGTTGGAACATAAAGCTTAAACTATGCTTGATGTGGATTTGATCTACATCAAAAGCTATCACTTGGATTATGTCAAAAGAATATCTATTGAAGAGTTCTTTTACCTATGCTCATTTATTGTATTTCTTTTGAGAGATTTTTGATGGTTCATCTACCGCTGTAAAAACCTTGAGCTTTACACATGTAAAAGTAGAAAGAAAGAGCCCAAATTCCACGAATTTGTGGTGGTTGAGTTGCATTCAATCAAGCAATCAATCACCTAAAACTAAATCAAACTAGATCTTCACTTTTCCTACATTGTAGGAAAGTGAATTGATTCCCTCCAACAACCATTCCCACCTTCATTTGAATTCAAAATTCACTTGTAGAGCTTGTCGAACACGACTTAAAATTACTTGTACAATACATGGAAGCAATATACATACACTTATGACCATCATTGTCTTGCTCCTTCATTTCTCTACATCACCTTCTTCGCCACTAGTAAGCGTGCGAAAGCTATTGCTCTCTCTACAAAGCTCCAAATTTTATGGGACATGGCTTATTGAAAATATATGAGTTTCTAGTTTATTCCTGTAAATTTTTATAGAATTTGGCTTAGTAGATTGGGAAAAAACTCAGTTTCTCTATCTCAAGGTCAATCTTTGTGCATTCCTAAAAAATAGCAAGTACCACCATTGAGTGTCTGATTCATTCCTATATCATATTTTGCTTATTCCTTATACTTTTGTGCATCATATACACTCAACTCTATGTGTATCACTCTCATAAAAGGAATTTTTCTAATTTTAATCACGCTGATCGCTATGAGCATTTGAAGTTCATTCTCTCTTCCAAAGATAGTAAGTTTTTTGAGCTAGTCGATGCGCAAACCTATCTGTTTTGTATGGACTCTTTCTCCTTCATGCTCCAAAGTACATACTGCATTTTATTGCACTTATTGCATGCCTATAAGGTCTATTGAGTCTCCATAAGCTCAAGGGTTGTTCTTGTGCCGGTTGGCTGGACCAAACTTCGTCGCTTCGAAACTCACTTTTCTACCTCCTACAAGCTTCTCCAAGTTCTTTCGGTGGTATTGAAGCTAGATCAAGATGGGTGATGGCTTTCCCTCAATGATCGAGAAGCTTGATCGACACAAATACGCAGCTTGGCAAATTAGAATGGAGGCATGTCTACAAGGTAGAAATCTTTATGGAATTGTAGCAGGTGATGAAGCTATGCCTATTCCAAGATCGAAAGGAGGACCTACACAAGAAGAGATAGATAAACCCACACTTTGGTGCACAATGGATGCTCAAGCAAGGTCGTACATACTAAAATCTATCTTTGACTTTCTATTACCACATATTAGAGGATGTAAGACATCTCAAGAGACTTGGGATGCCCTCAAGACTTTCTTTTCTGCTAGTACTAAAACACGAAAGAATCATCTTTGGAACGAGTTCGATCAAATGAAGAAGACACCTAAACAAACAATCACACAGTTTGTTACCAAGGTCAAAGAGGTTGTTGATCAGTTAGCATCCATTGGAGAGCTGATTGAACAAGAGGCTATCATGAGGCAATTTCTCAATAGGATTCGAAGTGATAAGCAATGGCAATCTTTCAGCACGGCTTACGATCTCATCATGGATGTGCAAACTCAAGACTTCAACATCTTTCTTCGACAATTCTTCAATCAAGAGGCCAACAATAGCATAAAGGAAGGTAATCATGGTAATTCAACTAGTGCTCTATATGCAGATAAGAAGGATAAGAAGCAGAAAAGCAAGAAGAAGGAATAAGATGAAGAGGAGACTTCCCAAGCCAACTTCACAATCAAGAGCAAGTGGAAAGGGAAGAAGAAAGGACCAAAGCATGACAAAGCCAAAGGACATAATGTTCAACCTTGTGCCATCTATGATAAGACCAACCACACCACTCAAAATTGTTGGTTCAATGGGAAGACCCAGAAAGGAAGTGGAAGATGTGGATATGGAAGCAATAGAGGAAGAGGTGGACACAACTTCAACAATAACAATAGAGTCTACAATAGAAGGGACTACAACAATTATTCAGAAGATCAACCACATGAAGAATCATTGCTTCTTATGAATCTAAGCCACAAAGAAGGTAAAGAAGATGATCATTTGTTCTACATAGATTCAAGATGGTCAAATCATGTTGCAAGCAACATTGCTCTTCTATCTGATTTGGAAAGTCCAAAGCATAGACATGAAGTAAAAATAGGGGATGACACAAAGCACAATGTGGAGAACATTGGTAATGTCAAAGCTTCCAATGGCAGGACAAACATTTTGAGTAAGGTTCTCTATGTACCCACTATCACTAAAAACCTAATAAGTGAAGGCCAAGTAGTCGCAAAAGGCTTGCAAGTTAGGTTCGCCCAACATGGATCTTTTGTGGAAGATCCACGTCAAGGCTTCAAGAAGATAGCCAGAGGTGAGAAGCATGGTAGGCTCTTTACTTTTGAAGTAGGAGAAACTAGTAACATAGCTCTATTCACTTTTGGGTCTCAAACCTTAAGTGATCGTGAAGTGTGGCATAAGAGACTTGCCCATGTGAATGAAAGAATCTTGAAGGATATATGCAGGGATCAAAGTGTTCTAGGACTGCCAAACATATCAAAGCAACACATGATCAACAAGTGTGATGCATGTCAGATTGGGAGGGCACAAAGACAACCATTCAACCACAAAGGCTACATCCACAACAACTTATTGGACTTAGTACATATAGATGTATGGGGACCAAGTCAAGAACCTTCATTGGCAAGATCAAGGTATTATGTCTCATTTATTGACGACCATAGTAGATGTACTGTTCTATACTTTATCAAGAGTAAGAATGAAATTTTGATTGCTTCAAAAAGTATCTAGCACGTGGACAATCATATAGGTAGATCACTCAAGAAGCTCAGATCTAATGGAGGGGTAGAATACTTCTCCAAAGAGTTTGATGAGTTCTGGCAGGACAAAGGTATCAAAAGGGAAGTGACTACTAGGTACTCTCCTCAACTAAATGGGATAGCAAAGAGGAGAAACAAGACATTGGTTGGATCAACCCCAACAATGATTGAAGAGAAGAAGTTGCCACATTATCTATGGCCAGAAGCTATTTCAACTATTGTGTACCTTGTCAATAGTCTACCACCCAATTCACTTCAAGGTATGACTCTTTATGAAGCATGGCATGGAAGAAAACCTAGTCTTGGACATTGCAAGGTTTTTGGTTGTTTAGTTTATGTTCATGTACCATCACAAATAAGAGGTAAGCTAGATGAAAGGGGAACAAAGGCAGTGTTTATTGGATATGATTCATCTTAGATGGGTTATAGGTTCTATAATCCTTCAACCAAGCAATTCACTACAAGCAGAGATATTGTGTATGAAGAACACAGGTCTTGGTATGATGAAGAAAAACAAAAGGTAACTCTACCATATGATCTTGATTCTAATTCTCGTTGATTAGGAAGCAAGCATGATACACAGGTCCAAGATTCAAGAAGTGATACAGACGATGACCAAGATGAAAGAGAAAAGGATTACAAACTATGGAAGTCAAGAGGCAAAGCAAAGATGCAAGAGGTTTGAGAATGCTCCAAGCAAGCTACTAGAAGATCAACAAGAGATAAGAAACAACCAAAAAGGTATGGATATGATTCCACATTTTTTACAAAGCATTTGATCTACTTGGCAAATGACTCTATTTCAGAGAAACCCTCAACCTATGAAGAGGCAAAGGGAAACCCTAATTGGGAAAAGGACATGAAAGAAGAAATAGATGCATTGAAGGAGATGGACACTTGGGATTTGGTTCCAATGTGGCCAAATCAAAAGATAATTGGTTGCATATGGGTATAAAAAATTAAAAGAAATTCATATGGATCAGTTTGCAGGTACAAGGCAAGATTAGTTTCCAAAGGATGCTCACAAACTCATGGTATAGACTATGAGGAAACATTCTCACGAGTTGCGAAGATGACTACAATTAGAACATTGCTAAGTGTAGCTGCTACAAGGAATTGGAGACTCCTCCAACTTGATGTGAAAAATGCATTCTTGAATGGTTGGATAAGTGAAGAGGTATACATGTCACAACCACCAAGTTTTGAAAACCCTAATCATCCATCTTATGTTTGCAGAGTTAAGAAAGCATTGTATGGATTGAAACAAGCTCCTAGAGTTTGGAATTACAGGTTGGTTACATATCTTCAAGATCAAGGGTTCAAAGCTAGCAACTCAAATCCTTCTCTATTCATAAAAAGGGATCACAATGAGGTTATATATATATATATATATATATATATATATATATATATATATATATATATATATATATATATATATATATATATATATATATATATGTAGATGATATTATTGTGATAGGTGATGATCTAAATGGCATTCAAAGGATCAAGAGACACATGCAAGAGGAGTTCAAAATCAGTGACTTAGGTGAGCTCACATATTTCCTAGGTATGTAGGTCATATACACAAATGAAGGAATGTATTTGACTCAACGAAGATACATTCAAGATCTACTTGTTAATTTCAAAATGGAGAACATTAAACCTATAAGTACAACTTTGGAGATGAATCATAAACTTAGTGTTTATGGAGGTGAGAAAATGGAAGACATGAAAGAATATCAAAGCTTGGTAGGTAGCTTGATGTATGCTACTCATACAAGGGCAGACATCTCATATAGTGTCAGAGTGCTTAGTCAATTCATGCACTCACCGAGAAGACCACACATGGATGTAGCTGAGAGAGTACTTAAGTATCTCAAAGGTACAATCAATGAAGGTATATTCTATCCTTACTCTTCAGATTTGGATATCAAAATCTATTCACGTGTAGATTGGGCAGGAGCTAAGGATGATAGAAGAAGTACTTTTGGTTACTTAGCATTTGCAGGCTCAAAGCTAGTGTCATGGAATTCAAAGAAGCAACCTACAATTGCTTCCTCCTCGAGTAAAGCAGAGTATAAAGGTTTGACCATAGCAACTCAAGAGGCAATATGGTTAAAACAATTGTATACAGATTTGGAACTTGTAAGTTCCAAACCTCACATATTTGGAGATAATGTGAGCTCCATGCATCTAACAGAAAACCTTATTTTCCATGCAAGAACCAAACATATAGAGGTACATTACCACTTCATCAGGGAGAAGCTCATGGCAAAGGAGATTGACATTTCTTTTGTTCCAACTAAAAAGCAAGTAGCAAATATGATGACGAAGGCACTTGATGGAATAAATCTTTGTAGATTCAAATTTGTGGCACATATTCAACCTATTAGAGAATGAAGACTCAAGCATACTTTAGCTTGAGGGGGAGTTGTTGGAACATCAAGCTTACACTATGCTTGAGGTGTATTTGATCTACATCAAAAGCTATCGCTTGGATTACGTCGAAAGAATATCCGTTGGAGAGTTCTTTTACCTATGCTCATTTATTGTTTTTTTTTTGAGAGATTTTTTATGGTTCATTTACCATTGTAAAAACCTTGAGCTTTACACATGTAAAAGTAGAAAGAGAGAGCCCAAATTCCATGAATTTGTGGTGGTTGAGTTGCATTCAATCAAGCAATCAATCACCTAAAAGTAGATCAAACTAGATCTTCACTTTTCCTAGATTGTAGGAAAGTGAATTGATTCCCTCCAACAACCATTACCACCTTCATTTGAATTCAAAATCCACTTGTAGAACTCATAGAACACTTCTAGAGTCTATATAAAGACTTAAAATCACTTGTACAATACATGGAAGCAATATACATACACTTGTGACCATCATTGTCTCGCTCCTTCATTTATGTGCATCATCTTCTTCGCCAATAGTAAGCTTGCAGATGCTATTGCTCTCTCTATAGAGCTTCAAATTGGATGACAGATGGCTCACTGGAAATTTATTAATGTCTAGTCTATGCTTGTAAATATTTATAGCATTTTGTTCATTAGATTGGGAGAAATCTTAGTTTTTATGTCTCGGGGTCAATCTCTATGTATTCCTGAAAAATACGAAGTACCACTGTTGAGTGTCTGATTCATTCCTATAGCATATTTTCCTTATTCCTTATACTTTTGTGCATTATATACACTCAACCCTAGTTGTATCACTCTCGTAAAAGGATTTTTTCTAATTGTAATCACGTTGGTTTCTATGAGCATTTGAAGTTCATTGTCTCTTCCAAAGATAATAAGTTTTTTGAGTTAGTCGATGCGCAAACCTATTTGTTTTGTATCGACTCTTTCTCCTTCATGCTCCAAAGTACATAGTGCATTTTATTGCACTTATCGCACGTTTCGAAACTCACTTTTGTACCTCCTACAAGCTTCTCCAAGTTCTTTCAATATTGAGTCAAAGTAGCTTTTGATTTCTTAAAGAAAGTTGGTATAATAAATATACCAACTTAACTGTAAAGATCTTACATATAATAGAAATTGATGGGTTAGAAAATGAAAAGTTAAAATCTTTTAGAATATAGATGTTTAGTAAAGTAGTAAAGTTGCATGGCATGCTATAGCTATGGAAAATGGGATTTCTAAGAATAGTTGCAAACCACAAAGTTAGCCAAAGCATGTCCAATTCTACATTTAGCCACAATTATGAAAGTCAAACCAAGTTTATAGCCTAAAACCATGGTTATGATAGTTAAGTTTGTGGAAGGTAAAACATATGTTTGCATTTCTTGGATTTCTTAAAGGTGAAATGCACAAGAATTAGCAGATGATTATACTTATGCAGTAGAGAGATTCCTATAAAATATTGTGGGTAGCTACTTAAAGCTTTGGTTGGAGAGGATTCTAAAGACAAGAAGTAATAAAACTCTTGTTGCTACAAATTGGTTAAGAACCAATAAGACTTGATTATAAAAATTCAAATAACTTGAAACTATATTGGTTTCCTTTTTAAAACTTTAGAAAATAAGGATAGATGTTTAATCTATTAAAAGGTTTTTGAAATTTCTAAGACAATTCAAAGCATAAGATCGTGGAATGATCTTGTGGAGGATGTACTTAAAACCTAGTAAAGCTAAAGATAGAGGTGATTCTTTGATTTCAAATTTTATCAGAAATATTTTAGTAAGAAAGTACTCTATAGAGATGTGTTTGGACTTTATGATAAATATTACCCACATTTCAATGTGAATGTGAATTATGGTGGTATGTGACACCATATTGTATACTCACATTGATGCAAGAAAGATGGTATGGAATACCAGACAATGGGATGGTAGGCATCTTTTGTTGATATATTTAGGTAGTGATGTGTGTGAACACACTAGGATTGTCGGGGTACTTTTTACCCTCTTTAGGAGGTTTTTTTCCCTCGGCTTGTATATACACCTATTGCCCTGATGGGTTACTTATCTTTGTACATTCTAGTGGTAATACATTCAGTATTGTGTGTTGTGCTCCAAGCTTCTTCTTCTTCTTCCTTGTGTTGTTCGTGTGCTTCCATAGACCTCGATCTCCAACAATTGGTATCAGAGCAGGTCGTCGCTTCAGCTAGGGCATCGTCGACACCCCTTTTGTCATAGTCTCGCAATCGCACAAAATTTAGTGAACATACTAAGGGTGATTAGGAGATCCAAATAGCTTCACTATGTGGTTCCAAAATCACAATCTAAGCTCGTTTTGGCCTCCGAATGCATTATCATAGTGCTTATGTAAGCAATTTTGTCTTTTTATGCCAAAGATGTATACAGGTTTCAATTCGCCCGTATAAGCATCTCAAAGTCTGCTACAGGCTTAGTATAACTCGACATGGTAGTTTTGTTCAAGTTTTTGAGATATAATCAATTTTTTGCATCAGGGTATTTTAGTCAATGGCATCAGGGTATTTTTTGCTAAACTAGTGCAGAATGAAGAATGGGCATTTACTACTATTTGTAGTTTTGACCCATCTTCTCCTGAACAGTGTATCTCTACAGTAGACTCAGATATTTGTACTTTGATAGTGTGGCAACCAAACATATTACCTTGCAGTGCAGTTTCTTCACTTCACTCGAGCCTGCCCCTATAGGGAATACTGTCACATGTGCCAAAAACTCCTCTTATCTTGTCATGGGAGTTGGTAAGATCATTCTGACTACTGCTGATGGTAGTTCTTTTACATTGTCAAATGCTTTATTTGTGCTAGGGATCAAGAAGAATCTGTTATCAGTTTCAACTTTAAGCAAGATTGGCTTGGTTGTGAAATTTGTTGATGACAGATGTACAATTCATGATCCATCAAATGGCGATGTCATTATTGCTTCTGGCATTTTATGTCGTGGGTTGTATAAGCTCATAGACTATGAAAAATCTATGAATGATTCAGCATGTGCAATACATGATTCTCACGCTATGTCAGATGCAAGGCTTTGGCATGCATGCTTTGTTCATCTAAATTTTGTACTTTGTTATGCCTGCAAAAATCTGAAATGGTGTCCTCTTTGCCTAAACTTAAGGCACTTGGTAAACATGTATATCTTTACTTTGTGACTTTCATCAATGTTTTTTCGTCGTGACTTTCATCGATGAAAATCCTCATCGATAATTTTTCTAGGCATGCATGGGTATATCCATTGAAAGCAAAGTTTGAAGTGTTTATGTGCTTCAAACAATTTCTAATTTTGGCTGAAAATCTGTCAGCATGTAAACTGGGCACCCTCTGTTCTGATCGATGGGGGGAATATATTTCTTCTGACTTTAATGCATTTCTAGGTGAACATGGGATAAAACATCAGTGTATAGTGTCGTATACACCTCAACGGAATGGACTTGCTGAACGAAAGAATAGCTCACTCATGAAGATGGCGAGGTGTATGGTCAAGAGTTAGGCTTTACCACATAGTTTCTAGCTTGAGGTTGTCATGTGTGCAACATATGTACTTAACAAGTGTCCCACTAAAGCATTGCAATCTATCACTCCATATGCGGCTTGGCATGGTTGTAAGCTATCTGTTGCTCACTTGTGTGGTTTTGGTTGTCTGACATATGCATTAGTGCTTGAACAACAACGCAAGAAATTGGATGATAAAGCAATGAAATGTATTTTTGTTGGGTACAATTCTGAAAGCAAAGGCTATCATCTATATCTTCCACAAAAAAAATGCATTTTGGTTAGCCGTGATGTTGCTTTTGTGGAAGATGCTATTCAACCACTACTTTCATGTACTAAGGAGACATCTATTAGCTCCAAAAACATTGATGATACTTTGTTGCCTCTTTTTACAAGTGGACAGTCTAGTGCTAGTCCTAATGAGGAAACTTCTCAACCTTTACACGTTTCATGTGATGATGTAGATCATTCTATTTTTTATGTAGATTTACATGATGCACTTGTTGATGAGAGAGCCGATATTGAGGAGGTAAAAAGTATGCCATAATGGCTAGTGAAGACTTTACGTGAAAGAAAATTAGATGCACCTCTATCATATCGTACTTGTTCAGGCTCTCCTCTTTTGCATCAAATTGCTATGCTATGGCTTCCTCTAGTCTTTGTGATGAGAATGAGCCTTTTTCATTTGATGAAGCACAAAATTCTCAAAATTGGATGGCTGCTATGCAATCAGAATATGGCTATCATGAAAAATGGTACATGGTCTTTATGTGACTTGCCTCTTGGCAAGAAGTCCATTGGCACCTAGTGGGTATACAAGCTAAAGCATAAGTCTGATGGAATAGTTGACAAGTATAAGGCTAGGCTTGTTGCAAAGGGTTATGCGCAAGAAAGAGGCATTGATTTTGATGAGACCTTTGCACCTACATGCCGAATTACTATTGTTCGTAGCATCTATGCACTTGCAGCTCATCATGGTTGGAATGTACATCAGCTGGACATAAAACTGCATTTTTGAATGGTGGCTTGCATGAAGAAGTGTATATTTTTCAGCCCCGTGGCTTTGTGCACAAAGGGCATGAAAACCAAGTGTGCAAATTGAAAAAGGCATTATATGGTTTAAAGCAAGCACCACGTGCTTGGTATGAAAAGATACATGCCTATCTGATTGCACATGGTTTTGAGAATAGTCCAACTGAGAGCACCTTATATGTTAAGTGTGCTAATGATGTGCTTCTGATCATTGTTGTGTATGTTGATGACATGCTACTCACTGGTCCTCATGAGAAGTATATTGCTGATTTTAAGGATGGTCTGCATGCCTCATTTGAGATGTCTGATTTGGGGCATTTGCATCATTATTTGGGCGTTTAATTTATGCAAGTTGATGGTGGAATAGCTTTGTGTCAAACAAGATATATTGACACATTATTGGAGTGTTTTGGCCTTGAAGACTGTAACCCTATTTACGATTGAGTCTTCATGATGATGGAGATGCATTTGATGTTGTTCTCTATTAGTAGGTTTTTGGATGCTTGATTTACTTATGCATTACTCGGCCAGATATTCAGTTTACTATCTCACAAACGAGCAAATTTATGCATTGCCCAGGTGTCAAGCATTGACAGGTGGTTAAGCGCATCTTTCACTACTTGAGTGGTACCCGACTACTTGGATTGTTTTATCCCAAGGGCGGACCACTACCGCCAGATCTACATGCTTTTTCTAACTCTGAGTGGGTTGGTTGCTATGACACTCGTGTGTCTTCTAGTGGATTTTGCTTCAATCTTGGTAGCTCATGCATATCTTGGATGAGCAAGCAGCAGCCTACTGTGACCACTTCTAGTTGTGAGGCTGAGTATAGGGTAGCTTTTACAACGACTGTTGAGTGTGTGTGGCTCAGATGCCTTATGACTGATTTGGGTGTTGGTCAGTCTTCTGCGACCACCATCTTCACCGACAGTTAGAGCACATTGGAAGTTGCAAGGAATCCTGTGTTCCATGCTCGCACTAAGCACATTGAGGTGCATTATCCTTATGTGAGGGAGAGGTTCTCTACTGGGGAGATCAACTTGGCATATGTGCCACACAAGAGAACATAGCAAACCTTTACATGAAGGCTCTGCCTAGGGAGAAGTTTGAAGCTTTCCACAAAGCTTTGAGCTTGCTTTCTTTTGTGGATTGATTCCACATAGCTTGGCACTTCCTTATACATGAGTGCCAACTACTTGTTCACTGCATCACTTCTAGGGGGGATTTGTTGATATATTTAGGTAGTGATGTGTGTGAACACACTAGGATTGTCGGGGTACTTCTCCCCTCTTTAGGAGGTTTTTTTCCCTTGGCTTGTATATATGCCTATTGCTCTAATGGGTCACTTATCTTTGTACATTCTAGTGGTAATACATTCACTATTGTGTGTTGTGCTCCAAGCTTCTTCTTCTTCTTCCTTGTGATGTTTGTGTGCTCTCGCAAATCTCAATCTCCAACATCTTTTAGTCTCGGAATGAATCTTGAAGTAAGACTGAATTCCCAAGGGGATCTGTCACATAATCCTAGTAGGAGATGGTTGAACCACACCCTAAGAGAGAGGATTAGGAAGTAATCCTCAACCATGGCTTTTGGGGCAAATGGTTAGCCCATTGCAATCCTAATCGGGAGGTTGTGACTTCGATTCCCGACATTGGTATCAGAGCCTAGTTGCAAAATTGGGCATGACGGCGGCATGACGCGGTGCGTGTCAGGGTACACTTGTTAGGGTACATCCTGCCAGGGTACATCCTGCCAGTCCCAGTCCTACCAGGGTACATCCTGCCAGGGTACACCAGACAGGGTACATCCGTGGGCACTTGGAAGAAGCGTTTATCCGTGGTGAGTGTGAAACTAATCTTGGATGAAGGTGCATGGGCATTTGGGCACGCATGGAGGGTGGGATAGGTCCAAATTTGGTCCATGTGCTAGAGTTTGAGGTTGGTGGAAGCACTCATGCATGGAAAGTGGGTCCAAGAGATTCAAGAAGGTCCAAAAGTGAGCATTGAGGGCAATGCTCAGTCTAAGGGGGAAGGAATGTCACATAATCCTAGTAGGAGATGGTTGAACCACGCCCTAAGAGAGAGGATTAGGAAGTAATCCTCAACCATGGCTTTTGGGGCAAGTGGTTAGCCCATCGCAATCCTAACCGGGAGGTTGTGAGTTCGATTCCCGACAAGATTGAAGCTTTGAAAGTGAGGTTTCAATTCAAGCTGGTCAATAGCATGACCTGAAAGACACTTCAAGATTTAGTAAGTTAGAATACCATGAAGTAATTAACTTCTAGGATCTTCATTTAGCATTCAAGTATGACAAGCATGCTCTTATTTGAATTGTGAACACTTCAAGATAAAGTGTCTCTGTCAAAAACATTACATAAACATTTGAAGAATTTGAACTTTGAAGTGACCCTTTAAACCAAGGTTAGATAGGATAAGTTATTTTAGAGCACCAAGTTGATGGTATGACTTGGTGAAATCAATCTCTTGACTCAAAAAAATGCATAAGAATTGCATTCCATGAAAAGTTTCTTAAGAGATTGAGAAAAGGAAAGATTAACTTAGTCCTAGTTGAAGCATTAGTGTTTTGAGTAAAGGAGAAACATCATCAATAGAAGCTCATTGGCTTAACATATTGACGTTCAATACTCATGAGAGTGTCTAGTGGTTGGATGATGTTTAAACTTTACACATAGAATTAAAAAACTACACAACCTTGTTTAGAATAGATAGTTGAAAACTTAATTTTTGATTCACATAGAGTTTGGATCGAATCAGATTAAGTATCTTTGAAGTTTGCACTGGTTTCATAGTGTTTTGATTATTCCTTTCCATTTTCCAAACCTTTGGACTTGTAGATAAACTATCTCACTCATTCTTATGAAGATCAAGCTTGGCCCAATGGGATAGATAAATGAATTAAACATCACAAATAGATGTTTTGTGCAAAATCCAGTCAATCTTTAAAGATGCAAAGCCTAAGTTGACTCATCCATCTGAGTTCGCTTCAAGCAAGGTAGCACAAGTAAAATGGATAAAGAAGGATTTTGTAGTCCTTTAAAAGAGTTTAGAACACTCTTTAAGAGAGGACAGATAAGAATTGCTCATAAATATGACAATTTCCAAGATGTTAAGCTAAGTCTTTGCAAAAACTATCCTAAGTCTGATGGAATTCACTTACAATTTGCTTTACTCTAGTTGAAGTGAAGTTGACCAAAAGTCTAAGGCACACCAAACAACATTTTACCCAAAATTTCCAAGCCTAGTTGGACAAAGTACTTCTCTAGTCGGTAATAAATCAAGTAAATTTTGGTTGCAAAAGGACCATGGTACAAAGCTTTAAGTAAGATGTATGGATCAACTAGAGTTATACTTTGTTTTCCATCAAATTCAAGTGAAGGAAAAGTTCTCGACATCCTAAATTAGTTAGAATCCTATCCCAATTGCTCAATCCATGCACAAATGATGCCCAGAGATTGAACAACTTTGCAATTCAACTAGGGATATTTTGAATCCATTGTAAGGGCTGTTGGAGTTAGACGTCTGCGGAAGCACGCGAACAACACAAGGAAGAAGAAGAAGCTTGGAGCACAACACACAATACTCAATGTATTACTAGAGAATGTACAAAGATAAGTAGCCCATTAGGGCAATAGGCATATATACAAGTTGGGGGGGAAAAAACCTCCTAAAGAGGGAAAAAAGTGCCCCGACGGTCCTAGTGTGTTCACACACATCACTACCTAAATATATCAACAAATCCCCCCTGGGAGTGATGCGGTGAACAAGGAGCTGGCACTCATGTATAAGGAAGTGCCAAGCTATGTGGAAATCACTCCACAAAAGGAAGTAAGCCCAAAGCTTTGCGGAAAGCTTCAAACTTCTCCCTAGGTAGAGCCTTCGTGAAAAGGTATGCAATGTTCTCCTGCGTGGGCACATATGCCAAGCTGATCTCCCCAGCAGAGAACCCCTCCCTAACATAGTGATAATGCACCTCAATGTGCTTAGTGCGAGCATGGAACACTGGTTCCTCGCAACTGCCAATGCGCTCTGACTGTCAGTGAAGATGGTGGTGGCAGAAGTCTGACCAACACCCAAATCAGTCATAAGGCATCTGAGCCACACACACTCAACAGTGGCTGTGAAAGCTGCCCTATACGTAGCCTCACAACTGGAAGTGGCCACAGGAGGCTGCTTCTTGCTCAACCAAGATATACATGAGCTACCACGCATGAAGCAAAAGCCAGTAGTGGACACACGAGTGTCATAGCAACCAACCCAATCAGAGTCAGAAAAAGCATGCAAATCTGGCGGTAGTGATCCCCCCTTGGGATAAAACAACCCAAGTAGCTGAGTACCACTCAAGTAGCGAAAGATGCGCTTAACCGCCTACCAATGCTTGACTCCTAGGCAATGCATAAACCTGCTCATCTGTGAGACAACAAACTGAATATCTGGCCAAGTAATGGATAAGTAAATCAAGCATCCAAGAGTATGTTGATAGAGAATAGCATCAAATCATCTCCAACATCATGAAGACTCAATCGTAAACCTGTCTCCATAGGAGTGGCAATAGGCTTACAGTCTTCAAGGCCAAAACGCTGCAATAATGTGTCAATATATTTCGTTTGACACAAAGCCATTCCACCATCAACTTGCATAAACTGAATGCCCAAATAGTGATGCAAACCAGAATGCGTTTAGTCTATGGATGATACAGACGATAGCCTTTACTTTCAGAACTGTACCCAACAAAAATACATTTTACTGCTTTATCATCCAATTTTCTGTGATGTTGTTCAGGCACTAATGCATATGCCAAACAACCAAAAACACACAGATGAGAAATAGATGGCTTGCGATCATGCCAAGCCTCATATGGAGTGATAGAGTGTAGCACTTTAGCGGGACACCTGTTCAGTACATATGTTGCACACATAACAACCTCAAGCCAGACACTATGTGGTAAAGCCTAACTCTTGACCATAAACCTCGCCATCTCCATGAGTGACCTGTTCTTTTGTTGAGCAACTCCATTCTGTTGAGGTTTATACGGCACTATACATTGGTGTTTTATCCCACGTTCAGCCAGAAATGCATTAAAATCAGAAGACATATATTCCCCCCCTCGATCTGAACGAAGGGTGCCCATTTTACATGCTGACAGATTTTCAGCCAAAACCAAAAACTGTTTGAAGCACATGAACACTTTGGACTTTGCGTTCAATGGATATACCCATGCATGCTTAGAAAAATCATCAATGAAAGTCACGAAGTAAAGATAATTTCCAAACGAAGGTGTCTTCATAGGAACACAAACATCACTATGTACAAGCTGCAATTTTTGAGTAGCCCGAACTAAACCATCTTTTGGAAATGAGGAACGTTGCATTTTGCCCAAACTACAGCCTTCACAAACATGTTTTCGAGGTGCCTCAAGTTTGGGCAAAGAGGACACCATTTCAAATTTCTACAGGCGTAGCAAACTAGCAAAATTCAGATGACCAAAGCGTGCATGCCAAAGCTTTGTATCTGAGATAGCCTGAGAATCATGTATTGTACATGCCAAATCATTCACAAATCTTTCATAGTCTATGAGCTTATAGAGCCCACGACATAAAATGCCAGAAGCAATAATCACATTGCCATTTGACAGACCATGAACTGTACACATGTCATCAACAAATTTCACAACCAAGCCAATCTTGGCTAATGCAGAAACTGATAATAGGTTCTTCTTGATCCCTGGCACAAATAAAGCATATGACAAAGTGAAAGAACTACCATCAGCAGTAGTCAAAATGATCTTACCAACTCCCATAACAGGATAAGAGGAGTTGTTGGTGCATGTAATAGTATTCCCTGTAGGGGCATGCTCGAGTGAAGAGAAGAAACTGTGCTGCGAGGTAATATGTTTGGTTGCCCCACTGTCAAAGTACCAAACATCTGAGTCTATTGCAGACATGCACTGCTCATGAGAAGATGGGTCAAAACTGCAAACAGTAGTAAACGCCCATTCTTCTTCCTGCACAAGATTTGCAGACTCCGTTTGTGGTGTAGAGGCTTCTGCAACAACCATTCCAGCCTCTTTCTTCTTTGCCTCTTTTGCAGCCAGTTTTGGACAGTTCTTTATGATATGATCATTCCCTTTACGATACTTACAAAACAATTTCTTCTTTTCTGATTTTTTTCTCATCTTTGTCTCGGTTCTTTGAATGTGCAGCATTTGCAGATTTTTGCTTACTAATAGAAGAGTTCCATTTTCCTTTGCCCTTCTGACTAGCCAGGAAAGCTTGATCTGTAACACGCATAATGGACCTATTCTGCCTGGACTGATCTTCCTGCAACAGAACATAGACTAACTCTTCAAATGACAAGGCATTTGGATTGCCTTTCATCATCAACCGAAGAGTAGAAGCAAAACTTTGATATGAATCAAGAAGACCATTAAAAACGGTCTGCACAAGTGAGATATCTGGTATAACCTCATCAACAGAAATCAACTGTTCCTTCAAGTCTTTGATCTTTGTTAGGAAACTGTCCATAGAATCACCTTCATTCATGTGATCACTCTCCAATTGTTTCCAGAGGTAAGCAACACGAGCCTCATTCCTAGCTTGGTACAATGTGGTAAGTGTATCCCAAGCATCCTTAGTTGTTCTGCAAGAGTGAATATGAGGAATAATGGCACGTTTGACAGACAAAGCTATCAATGCATGTGCCTGGGCATCTCTGCCATCCAAACAAATCTGATCTGCAGTAGGTGCAGCAGAAACTACAACACGAACATGAATATGCAGAATATGAACATCTTCGACACCTTCTGCATCAGCTTCAGTACCTGTAGTTGTAACAGTTGCAGGTGTAATAGGATGTTTTTCGACACCCTTCACAATGTTCCACAGTCCTTTTGCAACCAACACATGTCACATCATATAAGCCCATAACGGGTAGTTAGTACCATCTAACTTATCCTCAACAGCCAACATATGGAATACATCACTGCTTTGAGCCATGGCCGGTGACTAAAATACCTTGATGCAGAAAATTGATTGTATCTCAAAAAGTTGAACAAAACTGCCCAGACAAATTCCACTAGACCTGTAGTAGACTTCGAGACGCTTATACTGGAAAACAGAAAGTGGTATATACCTTTGGCACAAAAAGATGAAATAGCCTGCACAAGCACTGCGATAGTGCGTTCAGAGGCCGAAACGAGCTCATATCTCGATCTTGGGAACACCCTGAGTATGCTCACCATAATTTGTGCGATTCTAAGACTGCAACCGGAGGAGTGTCGACGACGCCTTAGATGAAGCGACGATCTGCTTTGATACCAATTGTTGGAGTTAGACATCTGCGGAAGCACGCGAATAGCACAAGGAAGAAGAAGAAGCTTGGAGCACAACACACAATACTGAATGTATTACTAGAGAATGTACAAAGATAAGTAGCCCATTAGGGCAATAGGCGTATATACAAGCCGGGGGAAAAAAACCTCCTAAAGAGGGAAAAAAGTGCCCCGACGGTCCTAGTGTGTTCACACACATCACTACCTAAATATATCAACAAGGGCTAGTGCAAACAGTCTCCATATCAAAATACCTCTAAATTCAAAGTATTTTAGTTTCAATACTACCTCAATAGTACACCACTGATTCAATAGAACATTGATGATAGGAAAATGGTGAATCACCCTGATATAGTAGACAATTGTGGCACATCATTCATATATTAGATTTCTTTGACACGAACATTAATTCAACCACTTTCGTCTTCACTTCAAGAAATATAGTAAACATCTTCATCAAAAAATTGCGATTAAGGATTACCTTTAGCGCTTACTTTCAGACAATAATTCACACCATGGATAGAACAAAAACACTTTGATTGATTATCATTCAACACAATATATTTGCTTTTCATCAAATTCAAAAATTACACAATGTTTTTGGGTGTGCTATCTTCTTCTAAAAACTGGTGACTTCAAGGACTCACTACAATTCGGGCAAACCTTCCTAGATCTTTCCATGTCTATCCCCTTGTTCCTTTTCATATCCCCACAAAAAAGTTATGGTTTAAAATTCCAATTACTTACATATACCTCAAAGAAAAATAGACATTCATAATTCAAAGGTTTGAACTCCATAAATATATACTGAAGTGGTGCCATTTTGAGCCTACAATTCACATCCACTGGTTTCACTTGTTAGTTCCAAAATAACACATAGTGAAAATAGTGAATTGGATAGGGACATTTTTTTGATCCACCCTTGTCATGCATTCCATACTCTGCACTCATATTACTTTATCAAGTGCAAAGCTAGATGGTGTTTTGAATGATTTGGGCAAGTATCATACAATAGATTCCTCTCTATTCATTTGGAATACGAGATGAATCCCACCACAAAGATGAAAACATGTTCTTCTAGACTAGAGCATGAGTCTCAAGGATATATATATATATATATATATATATATATATATACACACACACACACATACATACATACATACATACATACATACATACATACATACATACATACATACATACATACATACATACATACATACATACATACATACACACACACACATACACACACACATACACACACACACACACATATATATATATATATATATATATATATATATATATATATATATATATATATATATATATATATATATATATATATATATATATATATATATATAAACGTTAATATATATATATATATATATATATATATATATATATATATATATATATATATATATATATATATATATATATATATATATATATATATATAAACGTTAATATATATATATATATATATATATATATATATATATATATATATATATATATATATATGATAAAAATGTTTTCTAAGGGGGAAAGAATGTTGTAAGGTATGTTTAAGACATGAGCATTTGGACCGTTCAGATAGATTTGAAATTGAACATTGTTTGTTCATTCTCATGTAAGGACAAATATCTTGAGATTAGACTTAAATATACTTTCATGTGCTCTCTAAAAAAAGTAATCCACTTAATCTAGTGATTAAGTCTCCATAATGGGAAGGAGGAGGTCTTGGGCTAAACCCCCATGGGGGGCATGAGAAGATAGTTTTACCCAAAGAGCTCTAGAGCCATCTAGAAGCATCCTCTCAAATTAACAAGAGTTAACTTGAGTTCTATGGGACTTAACTCAAATGGCGAGTACACCTAGAACTAATGGACTGCATTGGAAGGTGTGAAAGCAATGGTGGAGATCACACATGCATATGTGACTCCAATTAATATAGAGGTCACCATTCAATTTAGGAGCTATATATAGAGGCATAAGGTTGGGAGAAGAGTCATCTCTCTAGCTTGTGATGGTCCTAACGCTCTACTTCGTCACAACCACCCTAAGAGTTTTATTTTTTTTGTTCATGGATTTGTGCTAGGAGGTTAGAGAGAATCATATTTCATATAGTGTAACTATTTTGTGTCTTTTCTATTTATGTATATCTGATCTGAGAAACTTGTTGACTATAATATCAACCTCCATGTTTTTTTATTATGAGTTGAGTGTTCATGAAGTGATTAGAGGCCATTTTTATAACTCTCCATTATCAAAACTTAATTTCTCCATAAGATCTCAATTCTATGAATATCCAAAACCCTAAAAAACCAAATTAATTCCATTTACCCTAATCATAGCTATCAACCGATATCCCATCTTTCTATCAAAATTATCTCCATTAGAAAATAAAAACTTTTTCTAACAATGCATATAGTATCATTGTGGAGCTTCTTCATCTTAGAGAACTTGACTCCATGATTCAAACTACTACTAATAACATCTTCCAATATTTGTAAATTGAAACTATTTTGTGTGTATCTTTTGTAGTTTGAAATAATTTGATTTGGATAATAGGTTGATAAATGAACTATGTTGAATGTTGTGTATGATATATGTGTGTACGTGCATCAAGAGAGAAATGCATAAGTTAATCTCATTAAAAAACTATGTATGGTGTGTAAGATGTGCTAATGTATTGTGAATGTGTGTGAAATAATCTAATTATGTTAGTAACTGAGAGGCCATGTAATTATCTATGCTCAATAAGTATTTGCATGCATATGTATCTACAGGTGTGTGAGTGTTACAAATAAAACTAAAAGAATTTTTTTTTGAAAGTGGAGTAATTGCGTATCAAAGGTCTAAAGTGTGAATGAATGCATACTTTATTTTTATGTGATCGTGAAGTGAGTATACTTTATTTTTATGTGAATGTCAAGTGAGTATACAATGTGTGCTTATGATTGCATTCACCCTTGTCAAGAGAAAGGAGATAAGGAAGAGGGCTCTCACACACTCTCACACACAAGGGGAGGAGCACATGTAGATTGAGGCAAGGAAGAATAATCTTCTTATACTTCTTCTATTACATACAAGAATGACCTAATACAACAAATACAATATATGAAGAACAATACATTAAAAAAATATCATAATGTCTGTGAATGAGTGAGTTGGCAAGTACCATCACTCTCAACAAAAAAATCCAATAAAACTCATAAAAAATATCCCTATATCACAATGTAACCATTATACATGTTAGAGAAACAAAAAATGGTATGTTTCATCTTCGATCATCACATGTTGAGCTTGATATCTAAACAATCTTTTCATCATTTGATAGATTGCATGTGTGATAGAAATTGCATTTAACTATGTGTCCATATACCTATGTATTTAATCATCTATATAATTCTTAATAGATGTGTGTACTCATGTTTGATTGTGTGTGAGTTTGTGATTTTTTATGTGTTTTGCATAAAGGTTCTTTGAAATCAATGAGCATATGATCGTGTGTTTGCTATGTGTGAGTAACGTGTATAGATATATGTGTATCTGTGTATGTTCATGTTCTCGCTTGTTTACGTGTGTATTATATGGAGGTAAGTGTGCATTTGCGTGTTTGTGCATGTGAATTGTTCATGTGTGTAACTATGTAAAAGTGAATTGTTCGTGTGTGTAGATATGTGTATCTGTGTATGTCCATGTTCTCACTTGTTTATGTGTGTATTATATGGAGGTAAGTGTGCATTTCTGTGTTTGTGCATGTGAATTGCTCATGTGTAACTATGTATAACTGTGTATGTCCATGTTCTCACTTGTTCATGTGTGTATTATATGGAGGTAAGTGTGCATTTGTGTGTTTGTGGATGTGAATTGTCCATGCGTGTCTTTGGTGTTAAGAACTCGATGAGGACGATCTTAAAACGAAACGGAAAGACTGATTTACATGTCTTTATTGTGTTTGTATTGCCCTGATTTCAATTGTATTTGCTTGTTTTTTATTTTTGGTTTTACATTTTATGAATCGTTTGTTTTGTTTTGTACGTTTTCGTTTTATGTTTTCCAAAAGTTTGTTTTACGATTTCTCTTTCTTGAAGTTTGTATTTTATTATATTATGTCTTTCCTTTCGTTTTATTTTGTTTCTGTATTTTCTATTGTTTATATTCTTATTATTACTACTATGTCATAATTTATTATGAATATTTTAAATCATTACCACGGTTATTAATAATATGAGTATGATTTCTTATGTATATTGTACAAGTCTTACTATTAATAGTGCTATTACCCTTCGCTTTAAGACATGATTTTTAAGATCGTCCTTATCAAGTTCTTACCCTTCTCTTTAAGACACGATTTTAAGATCTACCTTATCGAGTTCCTACCTTTAGTGGGTCTTTGGACGTTCAACTCTTTTCTTGTGTCAGAATCGAATTTTAGATCATTGATTGAATTTACTCAAAAAAACACACACTGCAAAGAACACCACACTGTAAAGAAACACTACACTGTAAAGAACACTACACTGTAAAAAAACACTACAGTGACATCACCATAAATAAAACAAAAGCGTTCATATAAAAAATACAGGTGCGCGCATCGGAGATTTAAAATAGTACAATTTTATGCCTATAAAAAGGCCAATCGAACCATGATGAAAACTGATAGCGTTGTAAAAAGTTTAGGAGAGCACAGGTGCTTCTACCTCACCCTCTCCTTTAATCACCTAAACATAATCTGTCGCAGCTGCGCTTATTACTATTCGAAGAGATATATTGGACCAGTTGTACCGTGGCACTGCTCAAATAGCTGTTTTTTTTTCCTGTAGGCTAGCTAGCATGAAAGTTTTCGGAGCAAAGAAGGAACCAGATCATGGTGGCTTGCAATTGCCGCAAGGTATGCTACTGATTTTAATAAGGGGAGATACATGCTATTCTTTCTCATCATTATCAGGCTTCCATACCAGTCTAGGTCGACTTTTGACGGAACATTCACTAATTTATTCCGTTGTCTTTCATTAAATCAACCTTGCCTGAAGGTTCATCCGCTCTTTCTTAGATAAATCCAAATTTTCATCAATAGGTCGGGCATGGAACGCCTTTGTGCATCATTAATCAAATTCTGAAGTATGTGTCTTTGTCAGCAGTATATAATGTTTGTCTTAAGTGTAGAATAAACAAGTTGACGGTATAAAAGTTGTTTTTACTTGTCTCTTATGGATTCTATCTTGATTTGGGTAAGTCGTTCCCTTAATTGATGCTTGCCGCAATGAATGGTGACGACCAACGATTTCAATTGTACTCACTTGAAAAATCTGAGTAATAATTCATCCATACGTTGTACTAACTGCAAGCATTGAAGTGAGTGTGTTCGGCAAGGAAAAGAGAGGGATAGTACACATGCTAAGGAAGTGTCAGAACCATCCCTTAATTAAAAGTATAGGTGGGCTCACACATGAGTGCCATGTGGCACTCATATGTGAGCCAAGTGGGTGCTGTAATTGATAGAATGAGAAAGAAAAGAACATAGAGTTGATGCGTCGCTGGGAGGAAGGACTAAAATGTGCAGTTCTTTGTGTGAAGAGCTCCATAAATTTAGCTGGCAACCGATGAAAGACCGGTGAGGATTGGCAAGAAGTCAAAAAATTATTCAGTTTTGTGTCACTTGAGGTTTTTGAGCACTTTGAGGTCGCTTTGGAGCTATTTTGAGTGGTTTATGGTGGTAAGATCTTCCTTGGGTTAACTAGATATGTCAAGTTTTGTTTTGGGCCTAGGCAAGAGTTAAAATCAGAGCTTTTCCACCTCTAAGATTGCTTCAAACTCACTTTGGATTGCTTGGATATGTCCAATTTTGTTTCGGGCCTAGCCAAGAGCTGAAATTAGAGCTTTTCCACCTCATGGATTGCTTCAAACTCACGTTGGATAGCTTGGATATTATCAACGAAATGCTCTTGTATTGTGTCTCTCTTTTTTGTTATTTTAAGTTTACTTCCATCTCCATTTAGCTCTCTAGTTTTATCACATCATATTATAGGAATGAATCACCCTTTGAAAGGATGTATGGGCATGTGTTGCCACATGGTACTTGATAGTGAATTTGTTTATGGGATGGTAGAGGGAGAGAGGATTTGTATATGCATTCTCACGAGTCACAAGACTTGTGAGGCTTGGGTGTAGGCTTTGGAGGTACGAAGGAGAGATTCTCTGTGTGTAAATGATGAGCTTCCGCAAGCATAGATCAAAAGGTTGGTGCTCATCATAATATTGGTACGAGGGCCTTGTCATCGGATATCTACATTCGCGGCGTTCAGTAAGAGGCTATGTCATCATGCATCAATGAGAGAGGGGAAGAGATCAAATCTCTCCTCTAAGGGATATAGAAGCGCCACTCACAATGCGCATGGGAGAGAGGGGGATCTTTCTCTCCTTTTCCTCTTTGCTTTCAAGAAAGAGTCTCAAGCTGCACCTTTTATAGTCCAAGAAACGCGATGCCACAAGTTGTGGGATAAAGAAACTTGGCCATGCCTTTCTCTTGCATTTTTGAGCATTTGAGGGCAAGTTCCATGGACATACACAGGTATATGCGATCTAAAATTCGGGAAAAGTCTAAATTTTTAAGCCTTGAAATAGGACATGATTAGGATGTAGTGGAGATAAGTTTTACATACATAAAGCATGGCCTATGTAGTATGTACTTATATAAGGATACAAGAAGTCCCATAAATGGTAGAGGAAAAGGTAGATTTTGCTCTCCAAAAGCCCCTCCTTCCAACACCTCCCATTATTTCCAGGAGTTAAATTGGTTAAGTCCCTATTCTTGAAGAGGGAAAAAGGAGGTGGATCGGGTAAGGAATTTTGTGAAAAACTATGAATATGTGTAACCGCAACTTCGCAACCGCAACTTCGCAACTTCGCAACCGACGTTGCTACGTTCGCAACGCGTTGCTTTGCATGCATATTTTTTTGGTAATCCAAAACCATATTTTCCTTAGGAGGAATGAGAAACTATTTAAAATTTTGTCCAAAATGTATGATAAATGCAATAAACAAAAATTGACAATGAGGAAGACATAAAAAGCTATAAAAGTGTAGACATTTATTTATGTATGATTTTCTTTATGGGCCTTATCACCTTGAGCTAGCCAAGTATTTTGGATTTCTCATATTTTGGATCTCCTAATGCAATTATAGAGCTTGGAGTAAAGTTTCATGCATGGCCATGGCCCTTCAAAGCCAAGCGTAGCCTTCTATGATGATTGATCTCACTACTTAGCACGGACATCACTCGTGAATATTGAATTGTGTAGGGACTAATCTAGACTCAATAATCTATACTATGATGTCCATGTCTATCCTATACTATACTATATAGGTATGTTTGTATGTATATAATTACAAATGGGCATGTGTATGTATGTAATATGCAAGTATGTATGTATCTACTTGTATGTATGTATGTAATATGCAAGTATGTATGTATCTACTTGTATGTATGTACTATGTATTTATGTTTGTATGTATGTACTATGTATTTATGTTTGTATGTATATAATTACAAATGGGCATGTGTATGTATGTAATATGCAAGTATGTATGTATCTACTTGTATGTATGTACTATGTATTTATGTTTGTATGTATGTATGCAATGTGCATGCAAGCATGTATGTATGTATGTATGCATGCATGCAACCATGTATGTATGTATGCATGTATGTATGCATCTACATATGTGTATGAATATATGTATGCATGTGTAGTATACATACTACATGTCGCATATCTACTTTTAGTTCATTATATATATGTGTGTATATTTATTTATATGTTTAAAAGCATGCATTTCATCATATCTTAGCTATAGGATGCCTAGACTACCAAAATATTAACAAAACCCCCCCCCCAAAAAAAAAAAAAATCACGTTCGCAACGTTTTAGCAACGTCTAGGCCCAAACGTTGCTATGTTGCTAACACGTTAGCAACACGTTGCCTTCGACGTTGCTAAAACGTTGCTAACAACTATGACTATAGTATATGGACCCTCATGTGGAGTCAAGATATTCCACGTATTATATAGTAGGAAAATATAGGCTCTCCAAGGCCCCCCTTCCACCATTTTTCACTCAACTTATCTCAAAGATCCTCCATGTACTTGCTGGTTGTATTTTGGCCATATCTCTCTCATCCAAACTCCGTTTTGGATGCATCATCCCTGATTTAAGTATGTAGGTATGTAGAGTATAAATGTATGTATATATATGCCTCGAAAGTAAAAAATGCATGGATATATGTATGTATGTAATGTGTATGTAAAGTATGTATATAAAGAACATATGCATGAATTTAAATATGCATGTATATAAATATGTATGTATGTATGTATATGTTGAATGTACACATAGTTGGATTTGGACTCATCCGAAACACTTTTCCGGATGCCATTTTGGACTTATCTGATGTCCGAGTCTGAAATGCATTTTGGACTTGACTTTTTTTAAGTGTGTCTTGGGGGGCAAAAAAAAGCAAGATCAAAGTTCATTTCAGACAATATCTCCAATGTTTTTTGGTCGTTTGCAGCTCCTCAACTCCAAGGAAACCAAAGAGGGTCTTTGGACATCTTATTACCAAGGGGGCACATCTTATTGTAGTCCTTTTAGGAGGTCATTGTGAGATGTGAACATATACATGAGCTATTTTGAGCTTTACTCAAAGGCATGATGAAGATGATAGCTGATCATACATGAGCTGTTTTGAGCTTTACTCAAAGGCATGATGAAGATGATAGCTGATCATACATGATTATCTGCATATTTTGTCATGATTTTGCACTCATATTACATATTTTAATCTCTTTTATGATGTGATATGAATTCATTGTCTTATTTCACATTCATACTCTTTGTGTTTATTGAATTTATGCTTAATTGTCATTGATTTATGTTTCTAATGTCATTTAGGGTATCTACTATGATTTGTGTTAATTTTTTTTGAAAAAAAAAATAGTCACGTTCGATAACGTACGAAATGTTTTACCGGTCTTGTTTCGGGCTTTTGTTGGATTCGGACTCGTCCAAAATGTTTTTCTGGACTCCATTTCGAGCTTATCGGATGTCCGAGTCTGAAATGCATTTCAGACTTCACATGTTTTGGGTGTGCCTTGGGGGGCAAAAAGAACTAGATCAAAGCTCATTTCTAACAATATTTCCAATGTTTTTTGGTCGTTTGCAGCTGCTCAACTTCAAGGCTACCCTCTCTGCCATCACTTTTGGAAGTGATAGAAACTCGGTTTGTAGGAGGATTAGCTTAATGAACATGGTAATAAGAGGTATATGATACAATATGTGGAAAACTTTTTGCTCTAACAAAAGTTCTATATGTTCCAAGAGGTGCAATGAATTTATATTCTGTTTCAACTGTTGTAAAATATATATCTATTAATAAGGGCAGATTTGGTGGTATGCACTTAAGTTTTTTGGATTCTTCCCATACGTTGCGTCCTGTTCCATTGGTGCTTTAAATTCCTGGTTACATTGGTTAAAAACTATAAGTCATCAAACCACCCCGGGATGTTCTCCTCCTCAATTTCGTGACTTCAGAGACTTCAACCCACGTGAAGAGGTGAGCATAGCCTTCAACTTGAACCCTTACCCCGTGAGCCTTCGCCTTTGATTCCTTGAGCTTTACCCTTTGGTTCCGACCCGATTTTTGAAGCTTGAAAGCGAGATTCCCAAGATTCTGGAGAGAGAGAGAGAGAGAGAGAGAGAGAGAGAGAGAGAGAGAGAGAGAGAGAGAGAGAGAGAGAGAGAGAGAGAGAGAGAGAGAGAGAGAGAGAGAGAGAGAGAGAGAACCTGCCCAATTTCTCTTCACTGATCAGCCATATTTGTATCTTCTGTTTATATAAATTGATAGATTTTCTGAGCATCTCATATTGCATCATGAATCTCTGATGTATATGCTCTGCCCTCGCACATGTTCTCTCTTTACAACAATGTGATTGATTGCTGCCTCGTCTCTCATGTGGAATGGCCCTCTAGACCTCTAGAGCATGGATGTTGTGTTTCAAAGGCTGAATTCAGCTCAATATGATAAGAATGTTGACACTATCATGGTAATGAGTGCATCTAAGTGGCCCTGGGCTAGGTGTGATGAAAGTAAATGACATAAAGCAGGGATATGTGTATATAAAGCATAGAATCAATGCATGAACAGATACTTATTGTAATCATTCTGTGTATTATGAATCTCTATTGTAGGGGATAAAATTTCTTTATAATTTGCTGCTGCACTGGATATAATAATGACATCTCTTTTTTGCTTTTAGGCACTATCTCAAATGTATATTGCACGTAGCATTTCATCATGAATGATCATGCCTGTAATTTTAGCTTATTTTGATAATAATGCACGGTTTTGATGATGGCGTTGTGACTACTTAAACCCACAGCATCCATGTCCGCCATCTGGGGCAACAGTCTTTTTGTCTTGTGTTTTGTGTTGTATAAGAGAGGCAGGCTGTCATTTTATTCAACTAAGCTCACTCTGACCATGGTGTTTTAGAAATGTGTGTTGATGAATGATTCCAGTAAAATGTTTATTCCGTATTATTGGCAGCTTCAGCTATGATTTGTTTCACATTTTTTCCCCTCTCTATGAAGATATTGGCTTGCTTGATTATTTGGCATGCTCCCTATGTGCATATAGCATGGCATTTATCATTTCCATTCTGATGTTGTATGGTATTCTATCTTTGGCTGTGTATTTGAACATGCAGGCATGCAGCATGTCGAATAGTTGGAGGCTGGTGCAAAAGCAACCAATTTAGGAGAAGCCTGCAGAATCCTCACAAATAGTTTTCAGGTATCATATATTATGAAACGCCCAAGTTTCAAGTGCCAAGATCAAGCTCTGACTCTTTTAAGTTCAGAAATCTTCAAGTATCCTGATGAGAGGATTAGGATCAGCTTGCATGGCAACAGTGGCATGGCCTATTTATGTTATTCTGCCAAGCAATATCCTGACACCAATCACTGTGTCTTGGCGAGGATACAAATATCCATATTTGGATTGTGCAAGCTTTTGTTAACACTAAATTGACTGACTGAATGGGTTATGCATAGTACCTTAACGTATCTCATGCAATTTGTATGGTTAAAGAAAGAAGCTAGCGAAACCACAGGAAGATCTTGTAAATCTGCAGTGGAAGGAAGTGACAAATTATCAGAGACATGTCAGGGGTGGTTAAAGAACAAAAGGTGGCATGAATATGATTATTTTTATTCTTCTGATTGTTGGGATAAAGATTTCCATATAGTTAGCTTATTCCTACTGGGTTATTTTGGACCATTTTTAAACTTGAATTCAGTATTCATAAGTTGATAGTGATTGAAGTATCTAGAAAATATATCTCTCTAATATCTTAGTCATTGATTCAAAATTTTCCAGCTCTGTAAGTGAAATGGGTGACAACCGAGGTGATAATGATACTAATGACTTTGATCACAGTATTCCATCGATGACGTACAAGTCAGTTGTTTTAGGAGGTACATTTGATCATCTTCATGATGGACACAAAAGTCTTTTAAAGGTAGATGCTACCTTTAATAGCAGTGCTTATTCTGTTTATGCTGGGTGCAACTGCACGAGTCACCAGCTCAAAACAATATTTTTACACCAAATACTGGAACTTGCAGGCTGCTGCAGCCTTTGCTACTGATCGTATGGTGATAGGCATAACAGTTGGAGTGATGCTTGAGAAAAAGGAGGTATGGTCTTTTTTTGATTGTCTTATTTTTATGGACTGTGCTGTGTGTTTGAAACTAGGACAATGAAATGTAGAAGTCAATACTTTTAGTATGTAGAGTTGAGATCGTACTGTGGAGATTTGTTTCAATCACATTGGTAAATTCCTCTTTAATCTCATAATGCAAAATAAGATTACAAGCGAGTTCTCAAGGAGACCTTGTAACAAGAATGTATTGTGTAATAGATTGAATCGATCATTTTTGAATTATTATTTCATCTAACCTGAGTGTACCAAGTTCTCGCATATCCTGACTCTAATATCCGTATAGATGCCTCAAATGCTCTGCGTGTGAGTCTGTCTGTAGGGAGTTCCCTCATTCTCTGAATAAAGCAGAAAGTCTGGAATGGTGCATCTACTACCATGGGTGGTGCAGCTAGTTCTGCCCTGATGATGTCATGTGGCACTGACTATTTCCCGCGAAATAGTCGCAAGATCATACATACTTGTGGCCTCTCGAGCACACTCCACTGGGGGACTGTGAGGCCTGGGGCCCAAACTGTCACAGCATACATCATAGTTGGTCTGACTAGTGTGTCAAATAGCCATCCCTTCGTGGGGGGCTCTTGGAAATGTGCCTGGTGACATCTCCGCTCTAACATGGCTAAAGCTGCATATCCTCGTGTGAGTTTGTCGATGGCTGACAGCCTCATGCTGAAGGGGCCAGGCAAGCTCATGAACATGACTCCAAGGTAGACATAGGAAGTGACCACCTCTATCTGTCTGCCGGCAGCTAAGAATCCTGCTGCATTCCTCACCATGGGGGAGGTGTGGAAGATCATGACCTTGGTCTTGCCAAGGTTTACTGTCAAGCCCCTCTGTGTACAAAACTCATCCATGGTGGCTCTGTAATCCTTCGGGTGACTCTGAAATCAATACAATGTCATCGGCATATAATAAAATGTGGACGTGTACTTGCAAGATCTGCACCCTCTCCTCCAGCTCGGAGAATGTAGTCGTCAATCTCATCGATGTAGAGACCAAATAGAGTGGGGGAGAGTGGGCAACCTTGCTTAACACTGAGGGTGCTAGCAATGGCCTCAGACAACCGTCCTATGCACTGTACTCTCCCAGTCACCTGCACACAAAGTGCATAGATGGCCCAAATCATATGTGATGGTACTCCCAAACTCTGGAGGCGTCGGAAGAACCTCTCTCGTGGTACTATATCAAAAGCTTTGTAGAAGTCCACAAAGCAGCAATCTAATATCTTCTTCCGCACCTTTGCCCCATAAATGAGGCGACACAAAACAAAGATGTGATCAATAGTGGAGAAAGCCCGTCGAAAACCTGCCTGGCCTCGTGTCGGTAGCCCCTCATCCTCTGCATATGAGCTAGCTCTGCCTCAAGTATGGCCTCGTATAGTTTGGCCATATGTGTCCAATCATGATGGTCCTCTAGTTCCTGGGTCTAGGGTGTCGATAGATTTGTGGAATTGCACAATGGTGTGCCTAGTCCACTCCTCTTAGGAGGCCTGCCCTATAGCCAGATTGTAGATATGTGCAATCAATGGGGCTATAGTGGAGGCTGCATAGATGAGATGCTCGCTCTGCAATCCTATGTCGTCTGCCGAATGTCCATGTCGTAGTCGTCCTATGGCCCCCTCAACCATTCTTGCTTTGAAGAGAGAAGAACTAATAGGGCGAGGCTCATCTGGTTGGGTAATGGGAGGCTACCTAGGTACATCATATAATGTCTAAGCATAATCATGCCATGTATGTAGGTCGTGTGGTCAAGCTTGGCTCTCGTAGGGTACGCCATGTTGCAACACTATCCATACTCGTAAAGAGGTGGTATAGCTCAAGCTCCTGTGCCTCCTCAAAGGCTAACCTCTTCCAATGTGTGAGGGTCTTCATTTGTCTCTTGGCTTCTCTCTTTGTGATCTCTCCCAATGCTCGCTGAGCTCGTAGTCTGCGGTAGAGATCTTTGCATTCCTCATCATACGAGCGATGTTGTGGCATAGTCTCGAGAGGAGGTGTGTGAGACTAGAGTGGGTGGTGTGTGAGAAGGAGCTGATGGCTGATGTCTGAAGGATTGATGCTATTTGTGAGGTGAGTAGGGGTAATGGAGTCTCAAGATGAAGCAAGAGAAGATCCTTCTCGACTTGAGCTGCATATATGTGGGCTAGCTCGTGTGTGAAGTGGATGGCAGTGTTTGGGGTGCATGTTGCGAGTGTGTGTGTGGGGGTGTCTCCCTTGAGGGAGAGTGCGAGGTATGTGTGTGTGGGGGTGTCTCCCTTGAGGCAGAGTGCGAGGTATGTGTGATCGGCCCCAATGGGTATGGGTGGGATGGTGAATGAGGTGAGTAGGTGCATAGCCTCCCTAGATCCCATGGCGTAATCTATTGTACTTCCCCCGCCATCTCTGATTGAGTGTGGTATGCATGTTAATCCTTCTGAGATAGGCCACTGAGCCATCTCGTTATAAATAACGAGATTATATCGAGAGCCTAGTCTGAGTAGATGAGTGCCATAGTGAGTGTGTGTAGGGTTGGCTGAAGCTCGAGTTGTAGACTCCTTTTATATGGTAGGTAGTATCTGTGGGTCTTCTGGGCCAAATGTCTCACACTGATCATTGCTCGTCTTGGCATTGAAGTTTCCCGGAAAACTTCCCCTAGGAGAGTACTCTGTAATCTCATGTGACAAGAAGGTGTATGGTGAGTCCTCCTCTCGATCTATCATAGCAAATTGCGAGCTAGAAGGAGCAAAGTAGCATAACACTATGTAGATGATATGCACCTGTCAAAAACTGGAGTTTGATCCATAGATATCTGGCCTCTGGATCACGTGAGACTATCTGTATCGATCACGTGAGACTATCTGTATCCTGCATTGAAGTCAATCTTGGAAGAGTATGGCTACTCCTCCAGATCCTTTGATAGAGTGCTGCCATGTACACTCTCTGTATGTGGACTCCCATTGGAAACCCTGAACTCAAGGTAGGCTTCGGTATGGGCCCTCATGTGTCTCTATTAGTATAATGATGTCTCTGTCTCTGCGCATGTCTTCCAATCTCTCTGGGTGTGTCCATAGATCTCCATTGGAGTTCAAAACTGGCATGTGTATCTCTTCAAGTGTATCACATGCCGCGAATCCCTATGGGATGGCCTTGCCAATGATGACACGGCCATCTCTGTATGAAGCCTTCTTCCCTTCTTTGCGAGCTTGGTGTACCCTTTGCATGCATGCACGACGATGTGCTACTTGCATGGGTGTGAGATCATCATCAAGGTAGATGGGGGGCCATCAAGTGCTCTCAAAATCACCCTCTTGCGTAGGAAAGTCGATCTTACATCTTTGGAGGGGAAGTGTAGAATGAGAGCTCTCTTCTTTGTGGGGTCTCATCCTGCGCTCCAAGACTTGATGAAAAGGTGGGGCTCCTCTTTGTAGCCGAGCATCTTGCATAGTGTCTTTCCATTAGGGTAGAGCCCTCTTTTTCTACAATGCTTGTGATGCGTACATTGAGGCGATGGGCTTGTCTCATCCTCTCTTCCTCAAGGGTGGTGTGTATGATGAGGGCTTCTTCTTGGAGAAGGACATGGGAGTACTTCATGACTATGGGGGGTTTCTTCGAGAGCTCACCGCCACGTTTGGAGATGGAGACATGAGTCGAGTGGCATAAACAAAACTTCGAAAGCTATGTCAAGGTAACCACCCTGCCTCTACCTATGCACCATAATTTAGGCTATTGATATGTGATCTCACTTTGCATGAGGATTATTTCATAAGCCAATTTCGATGGGTTTTTAGAGACGATGTGAAGGACCTTCTGCTCACAATGCAAGAGGTTAAGACATTGAATGAATACATCACCCAAGCCATTCAATGTGATACTCGCCTTTTTGAAAGGAAACAAGAAAAACACGTAGAAGGAAGACTTCGTCAATGGAAACCCGTTCAGCCCACTCCTAGAGAAGAGCCTATGCTTGAACCTATGTAGATAGGCGTAACTAGGTTTGAGCTTCTGACCCACAAGAGAAAGAGAGAAGGAGAGATAACAAGTTATGCCTCTATTATGGAAAACCCGGCCATATTACATTTACTGGTCCCAACAAGAGAACAAACTCAAGAGTCGTAGTCATCCTTGTAGAGAAAGGAAACGAGAAAGTCAAGTTGTAAAGGAGACCGTACAGTCGGACTATGATATAAAAAAGGGTCTCATAATTCCAACAACATCCATAGAAACATGTCTTGCCCCTATCACATTAATCATATCGAAGAAGATCCTTTCCCTTACAGCCATTCAGGAGCCTCCTTTTGTTTCATCGATGAAGGATTGGTTAAGAAACACAGGATTCAAGTACTCCAAAAGAACAAACCAATAGTAGCTGAAGTAGTAGATGGACGACCTCTAGCGTTTGGGAATATTACCATGGAAACCAAACCATTAAGAGTACACCTTGGTGACCATGATTCACACACATGTCTCAACGTAATATCGAGTCCATAAATCGTGTTATCATTGGAATGCCATAGCTAAAGGAACATAATCCAAACATTAATTGGGAAAATGATAAAATCACTCGTCGAGATATCAAGAAGAACTCCGCATATGTAGGAGTTAAAGCCTTCATACATGCAGTAAGGAAGGAACCGACATATATGATCTATGCTGTACCAACTCAAGAGTTGAAGAGAGATGGTCCAGTGAAGCTACCCAACCAGTACGAAGGTTTTGAAGGAGGAGGATGGGACTCTCAGAATGTGTCTAGACTATCGTGGGCTGAATTTAGTCATCATAGAAAATAGATATCCTCTACCATTTATATCAAAACTCTTGGAACGCTCAGGAAAAGCAAAGCTCTTCATGAATGACCTTCGAGGAGCTTATAATCTTGTCAAGATCACAAAAGGAGACAAATGGAAGACAACATTTCGAACAAGGTATGGGCATTTTGAATATGTAGTTATGCCATTCGGTCTTACAAATTCTCCGACAATTCTTCAACATATGATGAATGATATTTTTGAGAATATCTAGATGATTTTGTGGTAATATACCTCAATGATATCTTGATATTCCAAAAATCTAGAGGATCACAAATGTCATGTAAAGATAGTTCTAGAGAAGTTAAGAGAAAAAGGTTGATATGCTAAATTGGAGAAGTGCTCTTTCCATCAGACATGAGTGGAGTTTTTGGGGTACATTGTCTCAAAGAAAGGAATCTTTATGGACCCTAAGAAAGATCGAGACAATCCGTGATTGATCATTGGCAACCACCTTCATGTGTTCAAGATGTACAATATTTTAGGGTTTGCCAATTTTTATAGGATATTCATTAGAGATTACTCCAAGATAGTGATACCTCTTACAAAGCTTACAGGAAATGCAAAATTCTCATGGACTGAAGAAGCAGAAAAAGCTATTTAGACCTTGAAATGAGCATTCACCATTGCTCCAATTCTAGTTCATCCTGATTAGACAGATGCATTAGACTTCGCCTTAGGGGCCATTCTCCTAACATGGAGATGATGGATACCTACATCCAGTTTCATATCATTTAAGGAAATTCTCCCCTCTAGAGATTAATTATGAAATCCATGATAAAGAACTTCTTGCGATAGTGGATGCATTTGATACCTTGCATCACCATCTAGGAGAAGCTCATAAAGTTACTTAGTATACATATCATAAGAATTTAGAGTATTTTATGACCACCCGGATCCTCAATAGAAGGCAATTTCATTGGAGTAATTTTTTATCCAGGTTCAACTTTGTCATCACATACCGTCCAAGACGCCAGCGATGTCAATGAGATGCCTTGTCAAGAAGAACATACCTTGCACCAAAGACAGGTGAAGAGGCCTTTGATCAACAAGAGAGTGTATTACTCAAGCTTGATTATCTCCAATTAACAGCTATCTCTTCAAGCCATCATGAATATTCAGCCTTGACTCATTTGATTCGTGAGACTCTACCACACGATGAATTCTTTGTCGAGCAAAAAATTCAAGAAGGAAAAGTTCAAGAGGATCCAAGTACTTCAACAACATCATGACAACCTTGCAGTTGTTGGACATTTTGGAGTGAATAAAATAAGAACTCATATCAAGGGATTTTTGGTAGCCTCAAATGTCAAAGGAAGTCAAAGAATATATCCGAACTCTTGCAACCTTTACCTGTTCGAGAAAGGCCATGGGCTTCATTATCTATGGATTTCATCACAATTCTACCAAGGTCAGATAAGTATGATGCCATTCTTGTTATAGTGGATAGGTTTACAAAGATGGCACACATCATTCCAACTACCAAGGCAATCACAGGTGCAGCCACGACTAGACTTTTTCTCAGATACATCTTTAGGCTTCATGGATTGCTTGATGATATTGTCAGTGATTAAGTTTCACAGTTCATATCCAGCTTTTGAAACAATCTTTGCAAGCTCCTTGGTGTTCAAGTTAAACTATCTACAGCCAATCATCCACGGACCGATGGTCAAATAGAATGGGTGAATCAAGTCCTAGAATAGTATCTCCGTTGCACCACGAACTATCATCAAAATGATTGGTTTGAGCTTTTATCCTTACATAGTTTGCCTATAACAACAGTGTTCATACATTCACCAAGCAGACTCCTTTGCAAATCATGGATAACATCCAAGGATGGATATACAACTCTCAAATCATATCAAGAATCGAGCTGCCTAGGATAAGGCCCAGTGCCTCATGGATATTCACAAAGAACTCAAGGAAGAGATCCATAGAGCTCAAGAACAATATAAGTATTATGCAGATCAGCATCGTGTTCAAAATTCATCCTATCGAATTGGTGATAAAGTATGGTTACTCGAAAATAATTTGTAGACTTCAAGGCCTTGCACAAAGCTAGACCATCATAGTTTTGGTCCGTTCACCATCTTGTCCGAGAGTAATCGAGTCACTTTCAAGCTCCAGTTACTAAGTACCATGAGAATTTCAATTTGTTTTCCATGTGTCCATGTTGAAACCATATCACATTTCACCATTGAGGGGGGAGAGGCCTAGTCCTTCACCACTTATTGAGATTGATGGTCATGAAGAATTCAAAGTTGGGCATATCCTAGATTCGAGAATATCAGGAGGAAGATTGGAGTACATTGTTCATTGGAAAGGGTATGACATCAGCTATTGTACTTGGTAACTCTTCAGAGAGCACCAATCAAGGTTCAAGAATTTCATAAGAAAAATCCATTGAAGCGGAGACCAGAGAACATGACCGCTCCTCGTGGAACTTGTCGCTTGAGGAGGAGGTGATGTCATGGATAAAGGAGACCATTCTTAACCTCAAATTCCATGTGACTTTCTATATCTTGTGATTAGTTCAGAATTTGGGGAAAGTAACTTCCATTGCATCCAGAACTGCCAAAACCCTAAAATGGGCTGTTTACTTGCTGGATTGTGACATCTAGAGGTCTTGTTTGGATTGTTGATATCATCGATGATATCATTGGTTCGTAACCGCCTTTGATGAATGCATTTGATAAGCGCCCTTGAACACCTATATAAGGAGGGCTTAGCCACATACATCTTGAGTCTTTCCAATGCCAGTCTTAGGAGTTCAAGGAGTCGTGATCTCCAAGTAAGTACTTTTCAAGTTCCAATTGGAGTTCTAGACTTGGCCTTTGTTCTAATCTTGTTTAGTCTAGTATCTTGGATATCCATTCTTGTCCTATTGTAATCTCGTAGTACGAGATCCTTTCCAATTATTTCTTGTATCTAGTTCATGTCCCTAAAGGGAGTTCTTGTAATCAAAATATCTTGCTTCATACCTATGGTCGTGGGTTGTGGGACCTCCTCTATCATCTCTAGTCGAGTTATCCATGCCTATCAGTCTTGGGTTGTGGGACTCCTTGTATCATTTACATATTCTTGCATTATTTTCCCTACTTGGGTGATCTTGTAATAAAAAAATAATTATGAAATAAAATAAAATAAACAGATGTTGATACAAGGTAAATCAGGGTCTCCATAACATGCATGTGTGGAGAAACCATGAGAGAGGGGTATACGGAGCGCTATCCCTAGGGTAGCCTATATACAAGGGTAGTACAAATATGAGAATGCATCTAGGTGACTCACTATCTCCACCCAGTGCTCATATGTGCGGGTAGTATGTGCTACATAGGTGGTGGATTGAGGGCTGCCCGGATGATTGCAGTGGGATCAACCATCATCTAGGTCCATCTCTCCTCAATGGCCCAATATCTTGGGGTGTTGGGTCTCTTAGCACGCGCGGTCTCAGCCTGCTGGAAAGTCGCTCGTCTCTGTGTGACAAGAGATGGGGGGGCTGGTGCATGTCGTGGAACAAAGAAGTCAGTGAGCTTTGTATGTCTCCCCCCTCGATCGGAGCTGCTAAGGTGGGCTCGAGGAGAGCATCTCTGTGGTTCTTTATCTCTAAGTAAGAATCGCTCGAACTGACGCTGATATATAGAGGCCATGATCTCATGAAGAGTAGGCTGTCCTCTGAATAGGTCCTCCTATCTACTCTTGATATCATCATATGCTCTGCACCTAGATACAAAATGCTGCACATCCTCTATCTCTTCCCCATATATTGGACAAATCCTCTCCTCTCTAGGAGTGGTTGCTTCTCTTCTAGTCTTAATCTCTAGTCGGTGTGATGAAACCCTCGGCTGGCCAATTTACCCTCGAGCTAGGCATGTATGTGTCCATGTAGCGTGGCCTTTGGATGAACCCGCCTGCTAGAAAGTCCAAGAACCGGTCTCGCTAGTGTGACTATGGATCCGAAGCCGGGAGTGAACCATATCTGATTGGTGTAGAGCTTCCAAAGATCATGTCTAAGCACAATGTTCCACTCACTACGTGAGAGGTGAATGTGAGGAGAGTTCGGGTCATACTTGAAGTGTGGTAGTCTGTCCATATCTGATCCATGGCCATGAAACCATGCCCTCGCCTTTGAATACGAAGTTCAACCTCTTCTGTGTAGAACTCATTCAAGGCACCCAAGTGGTGCTATAACCCCTCGATGGACTCTGAAATCAATACAATATCATCAACATATAATAGTATGTGTACATGTCAAGGTGGTTCGGTACGTTTGGTACGGTACGTACGGTACGTGTACGGTACGTGGCAAAGAGGTTTGGTACGGTACGGTACGTACGTGTGTGTGTGTATATATATATATATATATATATATATATATATATATATATATATATATATATATATATATATATATATATATATATATATATATATATATATATATAGTTTAAACATACAAAAAACCATTAAAAAAAACCAAAAAAACATTTAAGTTACAAGTTACAACTTACAAGTTTAAACTTACAAGTTACAAGTTACAACTACATCTGACTATAGATAATGAAATCACGAATCATGAATCTTGATCAAGAATCAACACCTTGCATGACTGAATAGAAACTAGAATGTTCAATGTACATATCAAAAAATACTCGAGCACTTTTTCCATAACATCCGTGTTTAAAAATGACATACAAATGAATGATCAAGAGTCAGTACTATAATAAATATCAATGATCAATCATCGAAGCTATCAGAGCTTGACGAAGAAGCATGTGATATGCTTTCCTCATCATCAGACTCTGATGTAGTAATATCATCGAGAGGGAGAGATATATCCTCCAATGTGCTCGATCCACGTCCTGTAGCTGTCGATCGTCCACCTCGTGCTCGACGTGGTCGTGGTCCACGAATAGGCAAAGAAGATGTCGAAGGCTGCATTTGAACGGGAGGAGGGCAAGTACTCGCCCTCGATCGTGCCACTCGCTTGCCAACAACCTCAAGCTCTCTATGTAACATATGATAGATCTCCTCCTCTTCCTCTCTCTCTGGAATGGAGGGAGCTGTATCCATAGTCCACACGATCGAATCGAGATCCACCTACAAGAGATTTTTCTAAATTAGAATATGTTTTGGAGATTAGTAAATATAAATAAAATAGATTTTTTACCTGAATAGGTCGTCGCATGGTTTTCAAATTACGAGCAACTTTAAGATTTGCTCGACAATACACAAGATTTTGAAGTTGTTGAGTGCTAAGTCTATTGCGTATCTTTGTGTGAATCAAAGAATATGCACTCCAATTACGTTCACATGCACTAGCGGAGCAATCCTGTATCACATTTCACTTTAACATAAATACGAACTCAAAAACTCTTACTATAACTTAGCACTAAGTTGTAACTTGTAAGTACTTAGTACTTACTACTTACTACTTACCTGTGAAAGCACTCTGAGAGCAATTCTTCTAAAAGCTGGAGCACTGTATCCATAAGTCTCCCACCAATCCACAGGGCTCTTGCAATAGTCCCTATTGAATACTGTAGGTCGACTAAACGTTGGACCAACACAAGTCATGTATGTGATAAAATCTCTATCAAACTGGACCTGCGCATCAGTATCTAGAACACGACCAAGATATAGATCACGTGCTGCTAGCAGATCAGGATTATGCATCCATTTTGGCCCTTTATAAAGAGGATGGAGTAGGGCAGCTATACCATGAATGGGATGTCACATAAAATCCCATCTACTATCAATAATCTGTAAAATCTCCTCTCTTTTGGAATAGAAGTTAAAAATTCAAATTTAAAGATCAATATTAATATATATTTTAAAAAGTAAAAATGAAACACAAATAAATTATGCATACCTCTCTTCTGATGTGTATGTACACATCTCTACAGATGTGCGCATCTCATGGAACATCGGATATAGAAGGCCTAATGTGGAACCTTCCATATCTGTGAGACGTAGCAACTTCCATAAAGGTCTCAAGGCATGGCTGATATGATGAATTTGCTCCCAAAACTGATCATCCAATAAAGTAAGCCGCACATTTCTTGCGGCCTCTGTGTGTGCATATGCCATCTCCTCCCATTGGGGGTCCACCACTGTCGTCCGCAATGGACCCCTAAGTCTACTCAACCTATCAAAGACCAAGTAAGTGTATGCAAACCTAGTCTTTGAAGGTCGTATGATGTCCAAGTCTGGTGAATTCTTATGAAAGATAGCCAATGCTTGATGCTTCTTCCGCAAGAATGTGACGACTCGGACAGCTCTCTGAACCACTGGCTGCACCCATGAGAGTTTAGAGATGTCCTCCATCATGAGATCAAGGCAATGTGCTGCACATGGGGTCCACATAATGTGTGAAAACTCCTCCTCAATCATCTCCCCCATGCGTTTGCAGTTGGATGCATTGTCAGTGACAATGTGAACTACATTCTCTTTGCCTATCTCCAATATGGGCTGGCGGATATGACGGTAGATGAACTCTCCCGTAACCCTCTCACCACCAATACCATCAATAGCTCGTAAAAATATACTACCTAAACAATCAAATTCCATGAAGAGATATAATATTAGTATTGATTTTTGACTCATCACAAAGAACAAAATAATCACAGCACTTGAAGATAATAAATAGTAAAGAAATATGACATACGGTATACCTAAGCATGAGGATACCAAATATTTATCATGTGTCGACGTCGAGAGTCGCTCCAACCATTTGCCATGATGGTGCATCCATATTGCACCCAACTCTCTCTAATGGGCGCAAGGGAAATGTTAATACGATCTCTCTCCTCATCTAGCATACCCTTGCGCATCCGATGATACTCCACACCTCTCCATGGATCTGTATCTACAAGAGGACCTACATCAGCGCATGCTCGGATCATCCTCTTCCATTGTGTTGTACGTAAAACATTGAAAGAGAGATTGCACTCCACAAGAGTACGTGCGATCTCTACCTCTGCAATTCTTTTTCTTTCCTTCACCCAACTCTTTGAATATACGCACCCACGTAAAGTGGACTGAGTATGATTATGTGTAGAGGAGGGAGGTGGCATAGTAGAACTACTAGTGTGAACTGCATCAGATGCACATGAGGATTGTGAATTATCATCCATATGAGGCCTTTTTCTTGACTGACTACTGCTTGCAACACCATGATGCTGAATATTTATGCTTTCAGAAACACGCCTCTCTTCTGTCCTCTCAGGATAAAGAAGTGCATCATCATCTTCTGCTCTTTGCTCTCTACCAGGGGGAACCTTACCTTTAAACATGTGTCCCTGCTCAGCAATAATCACATTTGCAATGTCACGAGGAACAAAAGTACATGCTCCTATGCCATTGCCACCAATACCAGAAACATGGGATATGACTCGTGTAATGGTACTGTTGAAACTATTCTTGCAATACTTGCATTGCCAATACTTTGCTCCACCTCCACTAGCACCGGTTGTGGTGGGTCCTGCTACTATGGTATGTGCATCCCAATATGGATGGGTCTTCTTCGGCATGATTATAGACCTGTATTCAAATGCCAAAAAAGAAAAACATAAGAAGTTAGAACTGACAAAAAAGAAAAACATTAGAACTTTAGAAGTATGATAGATCATAGTAGTAAGTACTTAGTAGTAAGTACTCAAGAGTCAATACTTACGAAAAAGAAAAACATTAGATCCTATCTATTTGTGTACATACCATTGTCCACATACACATGATAGATCCTAGCTACTACTACTAGGAAGATCTGGAATCCTGGATAAAGAGAGCTATCAGTTTCCTGAGTTCTCTGATGGGTTTTTGGAAAGATTTGAGCTTAAGTTTTCTGTTGCAAGGCTCCAACTGAACAAATTACAATGCACATGCTAACTGACAACTGTATACAGTATTAGAATTTAGTCCTAAGTCCAGTGTCCACCAAGAATCATTATTGTGAATCTGTGTCATGTGATTCAGTTCGGAAAACTGAAAACTGCCAGCAGTGGACTGTCGTACACATCTTTAAGTGCCTAGATGGCCCTAGAATATTTATTATTGATGCCACAGATCTGAAACAAATCTAGATTGCCAGTAATGAAAATGGCTGGACAGTAATGCAGCTCGTCGGTGCACTCAGGAAACTCCATGGAACAAACCCTGTATGAGCTCGAGAATTTACAAGTAATGCAAGGTGAGTCTTTCCATATTAGTATATTACCTGAGACCTCTAATCTATGGAGGAGTGAGCACCCTGAGGCTTGAGCACCTTGAGGCCGCTGGACGCTGAACGCTGGCGGCTGGACGCTTGAGCACCTCAGACGATTCGCGAACGCTGAACGCACAAATCCCAAAAAAACGACCTGAATGTTCTCTTCGAACCAGAAGTATCTTAAAAAAAAAAAAACGTTCCGTACGTGGACTGGAACGTTCCGTACGTTCCATACGTATCGAACCCCTAGGACCCGTTTGGCACGCGGATTTTTCCAACCATGGTATGTATGTATGTATGTGTACATACATACATATATACACACACACACATATACACACACACACATATATATATGTATATATACATGTATATATACATATATATATATATATATGTATGTATATATATATATGTATATATACATATATATATATATGTATATGTATATGTATATATATATATATATATATATATATATATATATATATATATATATATATACATATATATATACATATATATATATATATACATATATATATATATATCTATATATATACATATATATATACATATATATATATATATGTATATATACATATATATATACATATATATATATATATGTGTATATATACATACATACATACATACATATATATATGTATATATATATATATATATGTATATATACATATATATATACATATATATATATATATATATATATATATATATGTGTATATATACATACATACATACATACATACATATATATATTGTTGGCATACAAGTCAGATAAAGAGCATACAAGCACAACAGAGCGGTCATGCACAATACGGCAACAAGGCCTAATCATTTTTTCCATGGACCATTCACAACTCAAGTGATTTTAATCACTACACAAACATTGTAAATTCCATTTTTGGTAGAATAGACTCCATTTTGTTCAAGCTGAGGAGTCCTCGAGTTTGAGGAGTATTAGAATTAGCTACATACCAATTTTCATAATTTTTAGACTCCGTTTGAGCCCTCAAATAGGCTCTAGAACCTAATTTTTAATTAGGCCGGACACTAGGTCTGGACAAGGCCAAAGCTAGTGAGAAAACTATAAAAAGAGCTAGAAAGCTGATTTTTGGGGGTAGATTGTTTGTGAATTGAGCTTATGTAAGAGACTTTTTGACTAATGTAAAGAACTCCATTGTTCCTCTCCTTGTTCTTGCCTTGTGTGCGCGTGTGTGTATGTGTGTGCATGTTTGTGTGCTTCTCACTCACGCACTTGTGCCTTCACTTGCTCATAGTCTTCATACTAGTCCTCACGTCTCCACGGATTGACAATTATGAGGTGGATCTCCTCATGTTGGTACTCACCATTTCCCCCAAGAACTCTTGGAAATGTGTAAGTCGACATTGCATGGCCAATGTGATGGCCTTGGGTTGGTATACTCGTGTTAGGTCATTTAAGCCTGGGCCGGTTGGCTATGGGGACAAGCAATGCACTAGCCCCAATTGGTACTGAATTCCGAGATGTGTGGAGAAGTGTGGCTGACATTTTTGAGCCATGGATAAAGTCACTTGATTGTGGAATAATGATGCATTTTTGGCAGTGACCATAGTGTACAAAGATGGTCGTGGCACCTACGGAAAGACAATGGATGCATCTCCTAAAATTTAGGAGGATACTATTTCTGGACTTTAAGATCTGTTCGCGTCATTGCCGACGAAATAACGAGGGGATCATTTGCCGACTCTGCTGCTTAGTCAATTGACGCGTCATTTGAGATATTTTTAGATTGGAAGCGCCAACATGGTAATTGCTTAAAAATGTGCCAAATGGCACTCTCTGGGCCAGTTTCCAAGTCTGGAAGAGGGGAGCTCGAATTTGAGTTTGGGAGGCTCATTTACAATTGGGTATGGTGGATTTTCAGGTGAAGGCAGCTTAGAATGTGTGTTTTCTTTCCCCTGCTTCATGTAGTGTGATGCTACGCGCTCACACAACCCTTTCTCCTCTCTAGATTCACCCGGTAATGCTCTGCATGGGGGCTGTTCTTATGCATGTACAACTGTGGGGAATTATTATGCTCATTGGCCGAGGCAAGAGCCTCTTGAACAATTACCAAATCAGCTAATTGCTGATTCAAAACAGGTACGCAGGTTTCCATCAAACGCTGAAATTTCGAGTTTTACCGCAACAAAACTCGCCTAAATCAGCGGGCAGGTAGCTCAAATGATGGGGAACGCCGAGGAGCACGTTTCCATGCCAACGCTCCAGCGCTCCGCTGAAATTCCCTGCAAAACAGCAAATTGCAGCCTGCTGCATTTTTGTAAAACTTCTCTCAATCAATAAAAGAAATCAAATACCGCAAGGGGCGCCAATCTTTGGAGCCAACAGGGTGTCGTTGTCCTTAGCACAGAAGCAATCTCGCTTACCGGGCACATGTAAAGTGTGGAGAAATCGAGAGAATTAGTAGTTTCCAGGTACTTTTTTTTTTTTTTTTGTGTTGGTCTAAATTTTTTATACCGCCCTTTCTCATAGGTCGGTTATATGGTTCCATTGCCGGGATCAACACTTTTTCTTTAAAGAGTGTGCCGTGGATTGTGTGGGTGAAAGGACAGAGAGTACATGTGAGAAAGACGTTTTGCAAGTCTTTCTTTGGATACAAGCACAAAGTTGTTGGGCTGGAAATTTTTCCTCGTTATGGCTCACAGGAATAATGAAAGTTTGGAAGAGGTAAACTCTTCCAATGATAGGATAGAGGAAGAACGGTCTGCACCTATTCAAGGTTCTGCAGAAGCACATACTAATCATCCTGTTAATAATGTTTGCATGCAACAACCTAGTGCATCGGGAAGTGGGCAAGTAGATGATGAAGTATTTAAAGCACAGTTGATGAGTGTGGTAGCACTTTCCAACAACTGATTCAAAATCCCAGGTTTATGGAGTTTATGCAAACTCCTGTTGCGTTGCCCAAAGCTAATAAACAGGTGCAAACTTCAGAAAGACAAGTCTCAGGAACACCACAAGTTCCAAAAGCACCTATGCAAGAGTCCCCACGGGTGCAAGGACTCAATATTAATGGTCAAGGGAGTAATGAGCATGCTATGAATGTTAAGAATCAACTACCTCTTTTCCAACCTGGTTACTTTGGTGGTGGATCAGTATTTCAGACCATGGCTGGTCAACCCACAGGTTTACAACCCTATGTGCAAGGAAACGTGTTTGGAAGGATGCATGCTACGCCTAATAATCCCATGTATACCAACATTGGGACACAACCAGGTTTTCAGGATACCATGGCTCTTATCCAGACACCTATGTTACAGGCACCCATTTATGATCAATTGTCACCTCCGGGGAAGATAAAGGATTACAAAGAGGGGGGTGCAGCAGTGAAGTTTGACACTTTTAATGGTATGCAAGATAGAATGAAAGCCCTCACTTTTATCCAGCAGTTCGACGCGGCTTTCATAGGAGGAAACTTCACTGAGTCATCAAAGGTGCGAAAGGCAGCCACATTCCTCAAAGGAAATGCATTACAATGGTGGACCACATTGTTAATGCAAGGGCAAGCACCTTCTACTTGGGTCCATTTTAAACAGCTATTCTCATATGCTTGGTTAACAAATACTTTTGAAGTAGATGTCATGACAGCATGGCACAAGTTAGATGCGACGAAATGTGAAAATCTTGAGGAGTATAACAAAAAGTTTTGGGAAGCACTACTTCCAGTCAGCTCCTACAGGGTTGCAATTAAGAATCATCTTTCTGCGTACTTGGTAGTTGCAAGGGATCTTTCAATAAATCAAGTTCAATCTAATTTGTCAGAACTAGATCATGAGAGGTCCATGTTCTTGCAAAATTTCAGTGATTGTTTTTCTGACTCTTTACCATCAGAGTTACCACCCGAGAGGCCTGAGGACTAGGTAGTTCTGCTATCTCTTCTGTAATTAAGAATCATCTTTCTGCGTACTTGGTAGTTGCAAGGGATCTTTCAATAAATCAAGTTCAATCTAATTTGTCAGTACTAGATCATGAGAGGTCCATGTTCTTGCAAAATTTCAGTGATTGTTTTTCTGACTCTTTACCATCAGAGTTACCACCCGAGAGGCCTGAGGACCATCTGATAGATTTGGTGCCGGGTAGTAGCCCACCTAATAGGCCTCCATATAGAGTGAGTGCAGCTCAACAGAAAGAGATCATGAGCCAAGTTAATGAGCTGTTAGAAAAAGGGCTGATTCGTCCCAGTTCATCACCCTTTTGCTCACCAGTACTTTTGGTACAAAAGAAGGATGGTTCTTGGCGCATGTGCATTGATTATCGTGCACTAAACAAAAATACTATCAAAAACAGGTTTCCAATTCATAGGATCAATGATGTCCTTGACAGATTGGAGGGATCATGCATCTTTAGCAGGATAGACCTTAAGAGTGGATACCACCAGATCCGTATTAAGCCCGAGGATGTGCACAAGACTGCGTTTAGAACTACATTTGGTCTCTACGAATTCTTAGTGATGCCATTTGGTCTAACCAATGCTCTTGCAACATTTAATAGAGTAATGGACAGAATTTTTCGTCCCTTCAGGCAATTTGTTGGAACATTCTTTGACGACATGATAGTGCACTCAACGAATGAAGAAGAGCATAGGCATCACTTGACCATAGTGTTCAATAAGTTACGTAGTAATAGATTGCTCATTAATGGAAAGAAAAGTGAATTCTTCCTTGAAGAGATTCATTTTCTTGGGCATATTGTGTCAAAGGATGGAATCAGAATGGATCCTGCTAAAGTGGAGGCAATCAAGACATGGCCAGATTTAAAGACTGTGCATGATGTCAGAAGCTTCTTGGGTTTATGCTCATATTATAGGAGGTTTATACGCCACTTTGCAGAGATTGCTTCACCTTTACATGCGTTACAAAAGAAAGATGTTACATTTAGGTGGACCCACAAAGAAATTTCAGCTTTCAATCTTTTGAAAGAGAAATTGACTTCCTATCCAGTACTCGTCTTACCAGATCTTAGGAAGTCATTTGTGGTTCAATGCGATGCATGTGGTAGCAACATTGGGGCTGTATTAATGCAAGACGGCCATATCATAGCCTATGAGAGCAGAATATTGCAAGGACCAGAAAGGACCATGCAAATTTACGAGAAGGAATTGCTAGCTGTTATTCATGCACTTGGTAGCTGGAAGCATTACCTTTTAGGGGCTGATTTTGTTGTGCAAACCGATCATCAAACCCTGGGATATTTCTTGACACAAGCTAAGTTATCAGAAAAGCATATGCGATGGGCAAATTTTTTGTCCATGTTCCATTTTCAAATTTTGCATGTAGAAGGCAAAAAGAATGTGGTGGCAGATGCGTTATCAAGGAAGCCACAGATTTCAGCTGTGTCAATTCCGTATCATCATGAACTTGATGACATGAAAACACAATATGCTGATGATGAAGATTTCGCCAGGGTATATGAGCAGTTAATTGATGGGCAACATTTGATGGGCAACATCAAGAGCATTATCTTCTCAGAGATGGTTTTATTATGATGCATGGAAGATTATGCGTTACAAAACCATTGAGACACAAGGTCTTAGTTGAGTGCCATGTTCCACCGTATGCTGGACATCGTGGCATTGATGCTACAGTCAAAGCCGTGGAGACATTTTTTCACTGGCCTACTTTGAGAAGAGATGTAGATGCCTTTGTGCGAGCATGTATTGTTTGCCAAAAGGTCAAATATGATAGACAAAAGGCACCTCGACGATTGCAGCCATTGCCGATTCCAAACAAACCATGGGAAAGCATCGCAATGGACTTTATCTTTGATCTTCCTAGGACACAAACAGGAAATGATGGAATATGGACTATTATATGCAGATTTAGCAAACAAGCTCATTTCATTCATGTTAAGAAGAAGATAAAGCCTGATCACATGGCAAAATTGTTTATGCATAATGTGTTTAAGTACCATGGGATGCCAAAGTCTATAGTAAGCGATCGTGATCCGCGTATGACCAGTTTGTTTTGGAAAGGCCTATTCGAGAACATGGGGACTACGCTTAAGTTCTCATCTTCTTTTCATCCACAAACTGATGGACAGTCTGAAGAAGCAAATTCTACTGTCTTGGATCGGCTGAAATGTTATGTGTCAGAGCATAAATCAACATGGGAGCAATATTTGCCGTTAGTTGAATATGCGTATAATAATACTGTGCATTCGTCAACTGGCAAGGCACCTTTCGAGATTGTTGAAGGTGGCAAAAAGGTTCCCCCCATTTTGCACACAAAAGATAGAATCTTTGAAGCAGATCGATATGTGGAAAACATGGATGCGGCCTATAAAAGTATCAAGTATGCTTTGGAAAGATCTCAGGCTAAACAGAAAAAGGTAGCGGATCAACATCGCCGAGCACTTATGCAGTCAATGATTGGGTTCTGTTAAAGTTTGAAAAGGCAAGGCTTAAGAAAAGAAAAGGCAAGGAAAGGCTGTTTCCTAAGCTTAGTATGTGATACTATGGGCCTTTTCAAGTAACAGAAAAGATCAGTGATGTGGCTTACAGGTTGAAACTTCCAGAAGGTTGGAAGATACATAATGCTTTTCACGTAAGCCTTCTAAGACCCTTTGTCGGGGATGTGCCACTAGATATGCCAAGTGAGGAACAACCTGAAGTGGAAGAATTGGATGAAATTCTTGTTCCTGAACAAATTATTGCACATAGGGATCGAAAAGTGAGAGGCAAAGTTGCAAGACGGTATTTGGTGAAGTTTAAGAATTATTCACCAATGGATGCCAAATGGATGGAAGAGGTTGAATTGGTAGATTCACCTCAGGTATTGAGACTTTACCTAGATGCTTTTCAGTTGCAGCCCACAGTGACTTGAATGTTAGATGATGCTGTTTTAGAACAACTGTATGTTAAAAAAAATAAAAAAAAATAAAAAAAAAATGGAGTTGCACGAATATGCTACTCATGTTTTCTCCACATGAATTCAGTTTATAGAAGTCGGTATTGCTTCTACCCGTCAGACTTCTATGATGAACATATATGGTGTGGCACTAATAGTATGAGCTTCATACTATCGTCTACTCTTATTTTCCGGAAACATATATGTGATTGGCTCTAATGCTATGGAACAAACTGTAAGGGGATCAACGATTACCCGCTATCTTTTATTAGCATTAGTGGCATGCAATCGAGGTCGCTTGCAGTATTTCAAGGGGGGGGTATGTCACCGGGAGGTGAATTTTTTTTATTTGTTTTTCCTAATTTATCTAATATCTATTTTCCTTTATTTGATTTATGTTTGTTTGTTTTCCCCCAAGAACTCTTGGAAATGTGTAAGTCGACATTGCATGGCCAATGTGATGGCCTTGGGTTGGTATACCCGTGTTAGGTCATTTAAGCCTGGGCCGGTT
>CM035421.1:177686467-177711467 GCA_020310875.1 Ceratopteris richardii | reverse complement strand
GGTTGGAGAATTGGAGGGATGGGGTTTGGGAGGTGAGATGCTGAAGGCAGGGAGGCCATAAAAGGTGGCGTGGTAGCAGGGAATCCCAAGAATATGGATCTAGAATCGGGATGGCCTATGGCTGAGGGCATGGGGGATGGATGGCCTAGGGCAGGCTCTATGAGCGATTCGGTGGATTGTGTAGTGATGGTGGTAGCTTCATAGATTGGGTTTTCACAGGTGGAGAATAGGGTTGAACTAGAGGTGGGAGTACGGAAGATGAAGGTTTGTTCGGTGGGTTGAGTGGTCGAGGTGATCTCCACGGCTTCTGCTCTAGGAGGCGATGGTGGGGGTGTGGGTGGTAGTGGCTCGGTTGATTCATCATGGGTGACTGAGTGCTCTTGGCCAGAAGTTACAGCTGCTTGGGAGGTTGTCTTAATGGGTTCTGATGTAATATTAGGCCCTTCTGCTCTCGTAACGGGGATCTGGATGTTTTTTGCCTGACCGCGGTCGTGTTTGGAATCTTCGTGGATCATATTGAACTGGAGACCTCCGAATCGCGGTTCGAACTGCTTCTACTACCCCATAGGTTTCTGCCATCAATAAGAGACCTTCACTGTATTCTGAGTCAACTCCTTCTTCTTCCAAAAGCTGAGCCATGAGCACCCTACTACTCTGTTCGGTGAGCAACTGTTGCGACCTTACTCGTTCCATTATTTGGTATAGCCTCCGGAGTTCTGCTGTATAAGCTGGGGCTTGAGTTGTTTCCTCTTCTTCTGCTTCTGAATGTTCCTGTTGTTGCGACAAAGTTCTCTGTTGTTCCTCATCCCAATGTACATGGCGGCCTTCTGTGGATTTCCTTCTTCTTTGGGAAGAGGTTCCTTGTTCTTCTACATCTGAATAGAACTCCACATCAGAGAATTGTGTATTTTGCAAGAATGATTCGAAGTCGAAAGTGCCCATCCCTTGAGTGCCCCTAGTTGTAGGAAATTCGAATTCAGGAGGGACAGGAGGAGCGGAGGGGGAAGCTTGTGTTGTAGCTTCAGATCCAGACCTGGGTATTCTAATGGTAAAGGGAGGTACGGTGGTCTCTCCTCGTGGCAATACTTCAGGAGTAGTCAGAACTTCACGTGTCTGGACACAAGGGATCGAACCCCTCATGCGCTTGGATTGATGTGTGGACGTCTTGAGCCTCTTAAACATTTGTAATTGTGCCCAAGTTAAAGCACGTTCAATGGGTACATCATATGCTAAGCATCTGTATATAATGCGCGTGATTGCACAACAGCCATTCACCACTAGTTTCTTGGATGACCTTTTATTTGCTTCATACAACTGCTCCACAATCCATACAGGAAGCTTAATTGGTAACGCACCTGTCTCCGCCAAGTAAAGAGCGAACCAAATTCTTTTGTGCGGTTGTGTGAAGCGGTCTTGACTGGGAAAGCAAAATGTTGCATGCACATACGGAGAGGGATGGACACGTTTGGTGTGAGTGCTGCCATATCTTTAAGCTTCAGTAGTTTCTTATCCTTCATGTTAGTAGGAATGAGAGCATCTTTCTCAGAAGGTACATGTGTACCGTGCATATTCAAAGCAACGCTCACCAATTCCAGTGTAAGTTCAAACCTTTTCAACTCGTTGTTGCCCAGCAAAGAAGGAAGTACGAATGTTCCTGGTTTGTCCTTTTCTTCGTTAGCTTGTAATGTGGAGACCAAATAATAACATCGGAGGAGATCCGGTTTAGGTAGTGGTGCTTCAAAGTATTCGGCTAGCCCTGCACGTTGCCATATGGTCCGGAGATCTTCTGTGTTCTGTAGAGTCTCAAACTCCTTGGAGAAAAATTGGAATCAGACCCATGACCTGTCATACTCGCACTTAGACTCCCATATATACTTGGCCTCTCCTAATGGACCTGGCATGCCATTGAACCAATGAGAATTGGCATGGACTCTCTCTGTGATCCCTGTGGGAGGATCCGGTACCGGGATCTGCTGAAGGTGTTGCAGCTCCACAGGTCGTTCAGTTGGTGGCACATCAATAGGTAGACTATCCATATCAATTCCTGCAGTACTTACTCCTTCCTGTGAGCTCGGACCTGCTGCTTCTGCCATGAGAGTGCTTGTAGTTGTTGATGCTTATCTGCTAGAAGAAGAGAGAGGCACATTAGCATTGCTTCTCCCCATATGATGCCAACACTCTCCCCCCCCCTAGCGTCTGTCGTCTCTGACAGACCTCTGCTCCACGGTTTGATCAATGTACTGTTGTAATATGTCGGTTGCCAATTCTTGTTCTTTAATCCGTAGTCCCCGGACCAAATCTCTTTGCAGGGCATCCCAATTTACTGCTCCAGGCATGTGGCGTGGTGTAGAGCTCTGAGTGGCATGTCAGGTTGTGGCGTGGTGTAGAGCTCTGAGTGCATTGTTTGTTCACATGCGAATAGTTATAGTAGGTGGGTTGGGCGGGGCGCGAACACTTCTGAGTGTGCTTCCCAGAACCCCGTGGTGAACATGTCATCAAACGTTTGCTTGTAGCAAGCAGGGAGATACCTGATTCTTGGGTGCCATGCATAAGCGACTCGTATGCTCGGGATTGTGCTCATATCATTAAGTAGGTCATAGTTACTGTTGATGAAGCCCGGAATTGGCGGCTGGGTATTACGTACATTTCGAAAAGTCTTTAGCACCACTTGCATCATGTCCAAAATTTTGAGCATCATCTCTGCAGCGACATCTGGCATTGGGTGGAGGCGTGGCATCCAATGTCTGATGGTAGCTATCATATATGCTACTGTAGGTGTGCCTTTTGGTGGTGCGATCGAGGGGTAATTCAGCCATTGTTTGCAATTTGCGTTGTTCCGAACCTTTATAGCAAATGCTTTCCATGATCGTCTCCTTTGTACTGGTCCGAAGCAAGGGTTATACTTCAAATGCATGGGAGCGTGGTCCCATGTTCTAAGCATTTCCGGATAGGTTTCGAGTAACTTTTGCCTCCGGATGGGTTGGAATATGGCCCCTTTTTTGAATGCCTCTGGAATATCCTCTGGTTCGAATTGTGTTGCGAACGTGGGGTACCTGTTAGTGACTCTGATTTCTGCATTGTAGTCAGCCAATAATACAAAATAGGGTTTATATTGTAATTCAGAACTAGTTATCAGTCTTCTAGGGGCCAGGTGTCTGAAATACTTTGATTGAAGTATGGTTTCTTCAATGGTCCTCATTGCCAGCATCTGAGTGGAGATACGTTCCTCCTGAGTTGTCCCCATTTCTTCTACCTGTTTCATCCATGCCGAAGGGGGCTCTTCATAAGTGTCTTGTCCTTCCTCCGTGATTCTGCCTCCTGGAAGGGGTTGAGGCGCATAGTTGTCTTCAAATGTTTCCTCCACTTCTAGTGGTTTATCAGGTGGAGAAGGGGGTCGTTCATACTGTAACAACTTGATCTTTAATTCTGCCACTTGTCGTCGTAGCTCAAGTACCTCATTGGTTGTTGAAGATTCGGGCTCTGGAGAAGTGGTTGCATGGACCATCTTTTTAGCTTCTGGTGGTTGTGGTGTAGGCACTTGGGATCTCTGTAGCTCTTTTACTTGGTCAACCAGCTGATCATGTGCTTTTAAGAGGTTTGCATAGGTTTCCAAAATTTGTTGTATGCTTTCTGAAGGGACGGCCCGGAAGCTAGCGGGGTCGATGGGTGCCCCTGGAGTATTCTCTATGGCGCCTTCGAGGTTGTCTTGATTTTGTTGCTGTAATCTCCTATTTTCTTCTTGGGCATCCGCTAGGTGTCATCGGAGTAGAGCCATGTTTCTTTGTAGCTTTGCGTTACGGGCTAGCTGATCTCTCAGTTGTTCCTCCATAGCCTTACCCGTCTCCGTATACTTGGCTTCCAGCTCTGCATTCGATTGTTGGAGGGCGGTCACTTCGTGTTGTAATGTTGTATTACTTAACTCCAAGGCATTGACCCGTGCCTGGAGGTGGGAGGACAGAGTACACAACTCCTTATTGTTTTCTTCCAATAATCTGTATTCTTCCTTAAGCTTGGCAGCGGCTTCGAACATGGTGTCCAATGCATGACTGAATGAGGTGGATGCAGAGGGGGAGGTGAAAGATGCAGGGGGTCGGGAAATGGAAAAGGGAAAAGTGGATGTTGTGCTGACAGTGGGTGTGTGTGGTGATGTGCGTGAAGTTACAAGTGGTGATGTTGAGACAAATGTGGTGGTGAGTGGTCCTGTGGAAGGTGAAATGTCCATAGGATCGGACGTGATGGTGTGTGAAGTGTGAATCGTGAATACGGGAATGGTAGGTGGTGTGTTAGTGGTGGCAGTGAATGTGGGGGAGGTGGGTTGGGAAAGGGACTTTTTATTATAATTCTCTATTTGTTGAAGTATATTTACAAGGCTTGTTAAGAATGGAGGTAGAGTGATGGGTGTTGGTTCTGAGAAGGTCCAGAGGGCCTCAGTGGTGCGGGGTTGGGAAAGAGGGATAGTATCGGTAGATGAGAATGAGTGTGTTAAGATTTGGGTAGTGGCAAGTGGCTGTCCGAGGGCTGGGAAATATGAAGGGTGACCTATTATAGTTTGGTCGGTGGCGGGGTGGCCTATATGGGGTTCAAGAAGTTGGCTGGAACTAGTGGATGGAGGTAAAGGGCAGGATGGAGAAATGGTGGTGTGTGGTATAGTTTCACTAATGGCTATTAGTGGTTGTTTAGGAATACTGGTAGTGAGGGTTTCGGAGGGCGGGATGGGAGGTGATGGTGGAGATGGTATCTGTGTATTTACCTCTGGTTCATCAATGTTAGTTGGGCTGGCTATGTGAACATCTTCTTGGGTGGTGGTAGGGAGGGTTGTAGAGACTTCCATTTGAATCATCTTCCCCCTTCGTGGTCGTGTATCGATCCTTCGTTGATCGTATTGAGGAGGGTTGCGATGTAACATGATCCGCATAGCTTCTATAATCCCATATGTCTCCGCCAAAAGGTTCAATGATTCTACAAAGTGGGGATCCGCGTTCTCCGCTTGCAACATCTGGTTCACTAGTGCTCTATTTGCCTCTTCTGATAGCTTATGTCTTTTTTGTACCTGCTTGATTGTTTTGTAGAGCCTTTTAAGTTGTGCAGTGTAAGCAGGGGTTTCCTCCTCACTCTCCTCAGATTCATTCCTCTGCATCTCCTCTTGTTCGTGTGTGCCTCCCGCCTGAGTGTGTTGTGCCTCATCTTCCCAATGTACCCTTCTTGCCTCACTCTGTGGCCGTTCTCTTTGGGATGATGATCCGGGACCGTCATTGTCAGAAAATAATTCACTCTCATACAAGTGTGCTGTTTATAAGAAGCTTTCAAAGTCAAAGGATGGATCTGCTGCCAATGTAGCCATGGGTGCAAACTCAGCATCTGTGGGTAGTGGGGGGGGTGATGGAGTGGGTTGTACCAAGTCTCCTGATTGTAGTCCTTGGAGATGGATCGTGAAGACAAGTGTGCTGTTTGTAAGAAGCTTTCAAAGTCAAAGGATGGATCTGCTGCCAATGTAGCCATGGATGCAAACTCAGCATCTGTGGGTAGTGGGGGGCTGATGGAGTGGGTTGTACCAAGTCTCCTGATTGTAGTCCTTGGAGATGGATCGTGAAAGGGGTTACTTGTTCTTCTTCTCTACAGGAGGTCTCTGTGGCAATTTCGCGAGGAATCAGAACCTGTGAAAGTGATCCACGCATTCTTTTAGTGGGTTGAACCCCTGATTTCCGTCCCTGGAAGAATTCCAATTGTGAGTACTTGAGGGCTCGTGCAATTGGCACATCATAAGCTAGGCATCTGTAGATGATTCTTGTAATGGCGCAGCAGCCATTCAAAGTAGGCTTCCTCACTCCTCGCTTGCCTGCTTCATATAACTGATCAAGGATCCATACTTGCATTTTCATAGGTAAGCTCCCGGTCTCTGCTAGGTATAACCCATACCAGATCTTCTTATGAGGCTGGGTGAACCGGTCTTGCGCTGGAAATGCGAAGTGTTGAAGGCACATACACAGTGGTATGGCGATGTTGGGGGTGAGGGCACACATTTCTTTCAACTTCTTGATTTTGTTGTTCTTCATTGACTCCGGTATCAAGGGATCCCGGTCAGAGGGTACATGAGTGCCATACATCTGAAGGGTTTCCCTGATTAAAGTAATATTCAACTCAAACTTCTTCATTTCCTCCTGGTTTGATAGAGAGGGCACCAGGAATGTGCCTGAATGATCTTTATCTCCTGTCGCCTTCAGTGTGGCAATCAAGTAGTAGCACCTCAGAAAATCAGGTCTAGGTAAAGCTGCACTAAAATAATCTTGCAACCCCGCTTTCAGCCAAATATCTTGAAGAGTAGCTGCATTCTGTAAGGTTTCAAATTCTCTTGAGAAGAATTGAATGTCCACCAGACTCCTCCGAATTCCAACTTGGACTCCCATATGTGGTCTGCATCTCCCAAATCTCCTTGCATCTCGTTGAACCAATGAGAATGCCCCTTCACTCTTTCTGTTAGGCCACTTGGAGGATCCGAGATAGGAATTCTTCTCACATTCAAAAGCTCTTCCGGCCTTGCTGTCAGTGGCGCTTCCACAGGCATGGTATCCCAATTGCTTTGAGTATTAGTGCCCGCCTGGGAGCTTGTTCCTTCTACAGCTTCCATGACACTTCTGATGCTTATCTGCTAGAAGAAGGAAGGCACATTAGTGTTGCATAGGAAACAGGATGTAATAGTGTTCCCTCCACAATACTAACATGACAATCGAGATGGTTAGTGGTTAGAGATGAAGTGTTTGTGATAGATGTGAGTGGGGATTAGTGGTTAGTGTCATTCTAGATGCATACTTTGGATATGCAAGGTACTCAGAATGCATCTACTTCAGAGTGGATGGATTTACAAAATGGGTCTGGGGGTTTGATACAGGGTTTAATTTTCCAGACTTTGTTTGAGGATTCATGGCTCCTTGAGCTGATGACGGTTAAAGGTTCATGGACTAGATTGTGCTTGATTTGAGACCTTTTGGGTACCCATTTCCAGACATTCCTAGGTTTGACCGAGTGCGTGTTAGAGTGGGATCTAAATAGAGTTCCTGAGTTGTTTGCCAAGAAGACTTGTGAGTGTTGAATTGTGCTAGTGACTAGAGTTGGAGCTATTTGGGCTCATAAACAGGCCTTCGGCACCCATATCTGTCTAGCATTGGGGCTAGCCTTCATTGACTGCTTAGGGACCCAAATAGACGTGGTATGCCTAGGAGGTTGCCTAGGGTACTCCTTCACTTGTATCCTTGCTGGTGTGGCTTGTGTTGTGCCTCTTCGAGAACCTGTTACTAGAGCCGTGGGTTTTCCATCCTTGCGTATCCAGATCTGCTTCGCGCCACGAGTTACTCCTTGCTGCACTGGTTGGCGCTCCTGCCTCTTGATCAGCGGCCTCCTTCGTGTCGTGTGATGTTTGGTCTGCATGTTTAGAATCTTCTTTGTAACAGCTGGGAATTCCTCATTGACTCCTGTACCTTCGGTAAGATTGACAATCCTCTGCACCATAGAACTCTGGACAAGAACATCATCGTTATCTTCATGTGGATTCCTAGAGAGACCAAGAGTTGGTGCCTTTCCTAATGGGTTGAGTGCTTGATTTTCCAATTCAATCGTAAGATAGCTTTGGCCTGCCCAAGCGTGAAGAAGTCCACTTCTTAGGTTGAGGTTGACTGCGTGATCATAGATCCAGTCTTGGCCCAAGACAAGAGGTTCGGTAAGATCCTCGTCTTCACATACTAGCACTTTTGCTGGCATGAGGACCTCTTGAATGTAGAGGGGAAGCTCCACCTCTCCCATGCAAGGGGTTTCGACACCTCCTAATCCTATGAGATATGCTTCTAGGGGTTTTACCTCCAATTGCAATTGTTGGCAGTAAGAAAGGCGAACTGCACTAGTGGCGGCTCCTGAATCAATTAAACGCTCTTTGTACTGTTTCCTTGTCCTACTTCTAGGGTCACAAAAGGTCGTCGATCAACTATCGCATGGGTCCGCTTACCTGAAGCCTCACACATGGCAATGTGATAACCATGAGCTTCAAGATTGTCAGTCATGGCCTCATCTCTACCTTGTCTTCGTAGTTTCATTCGTTGAATGCGTTCTAAAGCTTCGGCCTGTGCTTCTTTTCGAATTCGCTTTTCCTCTTCCTTACGTTTTTTTGCAGTAGTGAGTCGAGTAAGCATTTCTTCGGTTAGTGGTTCTTGATATAGCTTGACTCTGCATCCGCTTATGTAACTTGGTAGTATGTCACCTTCTAGAGTGGCTAGTTGTACTGCTCCACTTGTGGAGATCCTATTGATTATCATAGGTCCATAGCCTCTTTTCTTCAGTTTTCGTGCATGTTGCTTCAATGTGTAGACTAGGACTAGGTCTCCTGCCTTCAAGCCTTTATCCTTCACTTTTGTATCAAAATACGCCTTTTGCCTCTTCTTGGCTGCATAGATTCCTGCTGCAGCTCTCAATCGTGTCTCACCTAAACGTTCAAGATCAAAGATTCTAGAGGATAGTTCATGGCCGGTCCAGTCATGCTCTTGTGCTACTTTCAAGGTAGGTATCAAAAAATCCAATGGTAGCACTGCATTCTGGCCAAGTACCATCTGAAAGGGCGTGGCTTGGAGTACCGTTTTATAGGCAACTCGATATGCCCAAACAATGTGGTGTAGCTGTTTGTCCCAATCAGAGCGTTTGTTATTCACCAATTTAGTCAGCACATTGCATAAGATCTTATTTGTGCTCTCGGCCTGGCCATTAGCTTGTGGGTGATAAGGGGCAGACTTCTTATGTACTACCAAGAATTCTTGGAGAAGGTTTTCTATGACTTCATTCAAGAAGTGTGTGCCTCTATCACTTACTAATTCTATTGGCAATCCGTATCTAGTGAACACATTTTCAAATAAGAACTTTGCTGTTGTTTGAGCATCATTCTTCGTAGTGGCTTTCACTTCTACCCACTTGGTCAGATAGTCTGTGGCCACAATGATGTACTCAGCATGTGAACCCTTAGCTGGGGGATTAATAGGACCAACAAAGTCTATTCCCCACTTAGAGAATGCACGTCCACCCATCATAGGTTTCAATGGCATCTCATCCTTGCGTATGGGATACTGAATTCGTTGACAAACCTCACACCTCTTCACATAGGTATGTGCGTCCATGTGAAGAGTTGGCCACCAAAGACCTGCAAACAAAATTGCTTTGAACGCCCGATCTGGACCAAAGTGTCCTCCTGCTACACCTTGGTGAGCAGTCTCTAATATCTTCAGATATTCGCTCTCGTGGACACACAATCTAAGATACCCATCTTTTCCTCGTCTGTATAGATTATCTCCAATGAGAGCATAGTCTAGCGCCTCTTGTTTTAAGCTCCTTTGTCTAACCAGAGTCATTTCTTGAGGGAATGTTTTCGTCCTCAGAAAGGCCATTAATGGCTCGCTCCAATCTGGCACTAGAGAGACGCGATAAAGGGTGGCATGTTCCACTGGTGGCTTAGTGCGGCAAATTGGGCATTCCTTGCACATCCTATGAACATCTGCTTCCATAGTTGGCCAGTATACTCCAAGTCTCCTCAATGTTTGTAGGGTTCGTTGTTTTGAGTAGTGTTGCTCTAATGCACCTACATGTGCTAATTGCAACCACTTCGCGTACTCGTCCTCTTCCACACAACAGGCTAATACCCCGTGATCTGTATGTTTGTACACACTTCCTGCCATGATATGATATTTCCGGGCTTTTACTATCTCCCGATCTTGTGTGTTTATTATTGGGTGGTTAGGCCCATATGTCAATAATGGCACTAATGGCTTAGCCCACTGAGGTACAACTTCCAAATTAAACAAGTAAGCATCAGGTAAGTCATCTGACACTCCTTGTGGGGCCTCTCCAGATGTGAGCCTAGAGAGATGGTCTGCTCTCAAACGAGTCCTGCCTTTCCTCACTACTACCTCAAAGTCATATTCCATTAGTAAGAGAAACCATCTTACTAATCTGCCTGTATTACATGGCTTGTTTACCAGGTACAGTAGAGCTTGGTGATCAGTAAAAAATTTGAACTTATTTGCAAGCAAATAGTGTCTAAACTTTTTAACCGCGTACACTATGCCTAATCCTTCTCGTTCGGTGGTTGTATAGTTCCGTTCAGCAGCATTCAACTGTCTACTGACATAGGCAATAGGAAGATCCATATTACCTTCACCCGTAGGTTGTGCAAGTACACATCCAATAGCATAATTGGAGGCATCCACATGAACATGGAATGGCTTGTTCCAATCTGGTGTGGTCAAGATTGGTGCTGAACATAATCTTCGTTTAAGCTCATTGAAGGAATTCTCACATTCATCAGTCCACTCAAAGTTAGTCAGAAGTCCGTACATGGGCTTTGCAATGACAGCATACATGTGAATGAACCGGAGGTAGTAACCACAATGCCCCATGAAAGCCTGTACTTCCTTGACGTTCTTTGGCCTAGGTAGTTCTGCGATGGCTCTCACTTTCTCTTCAGTGGATATGCCGTTCTTAGACACACTGTGTCCTAGAATTTTGCCTTGCCTGACCATGAAAACACACTTTTCTGGGTTCAGGCAGACTTGATATTCTCTGCATTTATCAAAGATTTGTCTTAGTTTAGGTATATGGGTCTGTCTAATGTTGGAATGAGCGCAAAGATCATCAACATAGACTTCCAAATTCTTCCTCAAGAACTCTTTAAACACGTGACACATTAATCTTTGAAAGGTAGCAGGTGCATTGGTAAGCCCGAATGGCATTACCCGAAAGGCAAATATGCCCCACTCTGTGGCAAAAGCCGTCTTATGCTGATCTTTTGGTGCAATGGCTACCTGATTGTAGCCAGAGAATCCATCCAAGAAGCTGTACACTTCCTTGCCTGCTACCCTTTCTAATAGATGCTCAGTAATAGGAAGCTGATAACTGTCTCTAATCGCGGCGGCATTAACTTTTTTAAGGTTAATACACACACACAATTTTCCATTCTTCTTGGGCACAACCACAATGGGGGATACCCATTCAGTGTGCTCAATCTCATAGATAAACCCAACTTCTACCAATCTATCTATCTCCTCCTTGATCTTAGCAGCGTAGTTATCATTGTATGTATAGGGCTTCTGCTTAGATGGTCTGGCATCTGAGGTCATGGGAATCGTGTGTGAGCATATGTCTGGGTCGACACCTTTCAGGTCCTTGTAGCTCCAAGCGAATACATCTCTGTACTCTCTTAGCAAAGCTACCAACTCTTGCTCTTCTTCTTCCGTCAGGTCATGCCCTATGTAGGTGCATCTTTCTTCTCCCTCTTCTATGGCGACAACTATTTTCTTGGTAGTTTCCTTGCTATCATAGGCCTCTCCTGCTTGTGCCTCACGTTTAGGCATTCTTATCATGACTGTCCTATCGTCTATCTCATATTTTTTAAAGTTTTCAGGGACCTCAAACAAGGATTCTTCTGCCTCCGGAGTGACTTCCTTCTTCTTTCTTTTCTTTCCTCCACTCTTAGTGGCTACTTGTGTGGCTAACCTCACATCATTCGTGATTTCTCCGTGTCTCTGGGGGTAAGCTTCAACTTCATAGAAGTATTCTTCATCTGATGCAAAAGGTGAGTCCATAATGATTGACTCTAAGTCGGAGTCACTTGCATCCTCAAATGTATCAGGGCTAGGTTCGCATTCTTCTAAAACTGCATCTCCCATGATTGGCTCTATTGAGAAGACTGAAATGTCATAGCCATCCTCATCACAGTGGGGTGTCCACTGCTCTTCATTGATGGCTACATCCATTGTTGTTAAAATTTCTGCCCAGCCGTGAGGTTCAAACTCTTCATCGGGAAATACTACAGGTGCATAGGTTGGGTCTTGAATTGATCTATGTGTCTCTTTCGCACCTACCTCTATGGCGTTTTCTCTTTTCTCTTCTTCTACTTTCACTTTGCACATCCATAAGTGGGTGTCTTCATGCATCCATGAGGATCCTGATCCTATGGAATGCACTGACTCCGTGTCATCCTTGGCTCTATGGATGGGATTCCATTGAATAGGCGGTACGTCTCTATGAGAGTAATCCTTAAGATTGACTTTGGTTGTAACACCTAAGTGTTGCAAGTATAAGGAATTGGTTCCCCAGTCCTGTACTACTTGCAATTGCCGCATAAATGGCCTTCCCAAAATCATCTCGTAGGCTTAATTTCTGCTAAAGTCACATATAGCAAAAGTATGTTCGAACTCAACACCACATGTAGTGAGAGTTATGCCTTCTAGCAATCCCAAGGGCCTCTCAATATGGCCATCGGCCATCTGCAATTTCATTCTCGTCGGTCGGAGTGTTGGCTTGCCCCAACGCTTCCATAGGGAAGTTGTAGCAATTGCAACTCCTTCACCTGAGTCCAAAATTGCCTTGGTTGTGTATCCCTGATGGGTAACTGGGAGATAGGTATTTCCTTCTTCTCCTTCACTCATGTCTCCTATCTTATCCAATGGTATTTCAGGCACTGTTCTATGAGATCCTATCTGGGAACGCGATTTCGCTATGTCTGGCACTTGTTTGGCTACGTGTTTCCACACTTCTGGCTTAACTTTGAGTAGCTCTTCTAAAGTGAGATTGCACTGCACTTTAGTGTTCTTTACTACCTGTGTATTCCTAGGTATGATTGAATCTTCGTTTCTTATCATGACAGTGGGTGCTCTCAGGCAAGTAGACTTGGTTTCCCATGTGCTTGTGAAATGTGGTAACTCTTGCAAGGAATTAGACTCAAAGTCTAACCTCTCATGAGAGTGGGCACTTTCCTGTTCTTCATAAATAGAAGGGATGTCCTGTGGGAACTGATCATGTGCGTCATCCACAAGTTCAATGGGAGGAGGGACTTCACTCTCCTTTGCCCACTTCTCTTCTTGACTCTCTCTCAGGAACTCTGGTGAATACCTATTCATAGAAGAAGAGGTGTTTGGTTCAGTGGAGTTAGGCACATAAGCTCCCTGGGGAGGAATGCTTATTCTATCACTTGCCCTCTCCTTAGCCTAGGAGGTGGCTCCTTTTCCGGACTTTGCAAGTAACCTCTCCAATCTATCCAATAGACCATCAAAGTGCAATGGTGTTCTGATGGGGTTAGAGCCATTGAACAAGCGACTGGCATCAAACATGGCTTGCGCCAATTCGACCATTTTAGCACAAAGCTTTGTTTGCTCTATCTCTAGATCGGCTCTAGGGTAACATTTCTCATGATCTGTTACATTGGGCCCTTCTTGGATTCTGGCCTGATATGCTTTAAGCATCATGTCTAGATCTTCAGGAGTGGGATCGGCTAGGACTGATCCTACTCTGGGTGGTGGGTGGGTTAAGGGTGGTGTATTGAAAGGTTGGGGAATGGAAGAAGATGGATTGGCGGGTAAAGGGAAAGGTGGTGGAGGGGTGGTGTGAGAGTGGTTTTGAGATGCGAGTTCACTTATCTTTGCTTTGGTTTCTCTCAAGCTTTCTTCAAGTTCGCTCATTTTCTGTGACCATTGTCTTTTCATTCTCTCCCGGCTATCTCTCCATGCTCTTGTCCTTTTCTTGGTTATACTCTCTGTCTCACTAACCTCAGAACTCTTCTCCTTCCCTACTCCTTGAGTTTGCTGCAAGGCTTGGGCTCTAGTGACCACATGCACTGGGGCTGTGGAAGTTATACTTCCCGTAGAGTCTACCACTAACCCAATGACGTTGATAGGAGTGATTTTAGGCATGTTATTAGGGTTCTTTGGGCAATCTCGTAGGAGATGCTCTTTTCCGCAGTCTTGACAGAAACCCTGAATTGTCACTTGTTGGGGTTGTGTAGGGGCAGGCAGTGGACAATCACGTATAAGGTGATCTCCCTGACATCTGAAGCATGGTCCTCTAGGAAATGGGGGTCGTACCTGCCTAGGTTGAGGTCTAGAGTGGGGGTTTGTGTACATGACATTAGCATACTCAGGCTCCCCACTATTTTCACTTGGGTCCTCATAATAGTATGACTCGTTATGCTCGGGTGACTGCATGTAGTAAGCCTGTGGGCTATCAATATGTGTGGAGTCAAAACTATGGTCACTTGGATCACTGTCTGATAGCAATGGGGTGACTGGGACTATGGCTCTGTTCGAATTTTCTTTAGCAGATGCATATTTCACTGGGATCACATTGGTTGGAGCAGGGGGTTGTTGCACTAGGACTGGTTGAGGTCTCTGCTTCCCTTGATAAGGTGGCTGATAAGATTGGTGTGGTCTGTTGTATTGTTGTGGTGGGTACTGATTCTGGTATCTACCCTGTTGTGGATATGGCTCAGGGTAATTTTGCCCAACAGTTTGTTTGTTATATGGGCAGTCCTGTGCAGTGTGGTTGGTGTACCTTCGCTCTATGGTGCAGTACTGGCTACTAGGATTCACCTGGGGTTGGGCCATAATGGGACATACATTTGCCATATGGTCACCTCCACAAGTGTAGCACCGCTTAACTGGGGCAAATCTTGGAATTTGTTTGCTAGAGACACCTAGTTTTTGAGCTACCTTCTCTGCAAGTTCCTCAATGGATGTGGACTGACCAGATGTGAGACTACTAGAGCTATCCGAATCCTTATAGATTTTTGATAGCTCTAACTCCTTGCCTAGATTATCCTCAATGTCTATGCACATGCGCACGCATTCTTCTATAGTTCTGGGGTCCTTCAAATACACATATGACCTAAGCTTGGTGCTCAACAAGCCATCTAAGAACAAAGCCACTTGCTTGGCTGGTGTGGGTAACTCAGGCATCGGGCACCTCTCTAGGTATTGCCTAAACCGTCTTCTTGCTAGTCTGACAGTCTCTTGAGGTGTTTGCTTGAAGCTATGAATTAGGGAGGAAGTGTTGTGCCTTATTCCACTCTTAGAAAACTCAATGATAAATGCCTCTAGGAGCTGGTCTATGTTTCTGAAATGCCTCTCGTTCAGTGGTTGAAACCACGTAAGGGCAGTGTTCCTAAGGGTTAGACCAAAAGCATTATATTGTGTGAATAGGTCCTCTACCTGTTCAGCTTTCAAGACTTGCCTAAATTCTGCCACATGGTCATAAGGGTCTCCAGTGCCATCGAAGTAATCCTTCATGGAATTCACCAGTTGAGTTTGCCTCAGGGTCCTAGTGTGTTCTCTCTGCCTTGGCAAAGGAGAATCATCAACATTTCTTTGGTTCCTTGGGTCTCTAAATCTCTCGGTTTCTTCTCTATCCGTCCCTGCTCTCCTTCTTTCTCTTCCCTGGGGGTTGGCAAAGCTTACTTCAGGTCTATCTCTACTTCTATCTCCTTGAGGTCCATGAGCCTGGGAGGTGCCAGCTCCTTGGTGACTGTAGGACATATTGGACCGTGGTTGGGGAAAAACAAATTCACCCTTCCATGTGTAGGCACGTCTGCCATGCTCAGTGACCACGAAGATCCTCTCTGATGTATTGTCTAGGTAGGTTACTTTGCCTGGGCTATCAGGGTCTTTAAACTCATAGATTGTGAGAGCACTTACTTCCTGAGATTGGGCAGGTTTATACCTCCAAAAAGCCTCATCAGTTTCTCGGTTTAAAAGCAAATCTATGCTTTTATTATCCTGTAGAATCCACTCTGGAGTCATGATTCTCGTCAAGACGGATTTACCACGGGGAGTTCTTGGCTCTCTCTCTAAATTCCCTTGCTCTATATCACCCATGTCGGTCTCCGCAATCACATTTCCAAACTCATATGTTCTATCAGGAAGAATGGTGACTACATATATAGTCCCCTCTTTATCTAGGTATGCTCCATTCTCAAACTTGACTACCGGGTGTTCTAGTCCATGGGGTTGATCGGGGTTCTTAATCTGGACCACAGATCTTCTCAGGCCGTCTTCGTAGGTGCGAGCACCCAGACGATTAGTCCTGATGTATTCCAATTGAGTCTTGTAAGGTCCTTCTGGCTTTTCTAGATAAGCCACCCCTGAACTACCTACAGGTCTCTCCATGTTATAGGACATCTCAGAATCACTTGTTTCTGATCGGGGAGTGTATGGGTAATCACTCAACTGCTGGGCCCAAGACCTAGCAGTGTGATTGACACTAGCTTCAGAAGATCTGAGGCTTTGTCTGTCTCGACCTAAGTGTCTGCCTAACCTGAGGTTCATATGCCTGGTTTATCTACCCCCTTGGTCCCAAGTACACCCTCGTTGCAGGTGAATTTGTACCAATCACTTTGTTCTTTTTAGTTGATTAATATGTTAAGCACTTGTTCAAGATCACGTCGTCAGGAATATTTAAGTGAAGCTCGCACTTGATAAGTGATCGATTCGAGTTTACTTTTGTCCCTTAGGGTTTTCACACTTAAGACTTACTTAATGCTTGCACTTAGTTGATTAGTTCTCTTGGACTTGATTCGTGCCTAACGTTGCCCTAATTAATTACCACACCTAAGTCGTACTTAGCCTAGGCTAGGAATTGACAAAGGAGGGTTGAGAGAACTTCCAACCTTAATCCTCTGGTTGCTCAGACTGCTGCACAAGCCCAGGAAGCCTTCTCCCAAGCTTGGTACACACCCTTGCTAGCCTGCCTTGGAATGCCTTGCTTGCACACAATGTTCCTGCAAAAGTTCTCAAGTTAATATAGCTCCTTTACCACAATGGATTGACTGACACACATCAGCAATTACAGGCCCCCCTTGGAGTAACTCACTGTACCCCCAAAATCTTATGATCACCTAATTCTACCGAATGGCCAACTTAAAAATACATGTTCTAAAACTCCACGTATGATTCTTACAAAAACCAGTCAAGGTCCACGTAGGATTCTCAACAAGCTTTCCAACGAGACCAAAATCTCATCAATCGGAGTTCGTATGGTGAAGTTATGACCATTCAGGCACTTAGGGGTCAAAACAGGCTCTCAGGGTTCAGGAAATTCCTCCCTGGTTTCTAGGTCTTTTGCCCACTCCTAAGGCTCTAATGTTATCCCAATGTGTCCAAAATTAAGCCCAAATATACCTCAATTCACTCAATTAATTCACTCTAAAATTTTATGCGTTAAGCCCATGTATCGTGATAGGTCGGGTCGAGGTGTCGCGATAGGTCGAGGTGTCGCGATACTTGGGAGTGTCGCGATAGGTCGAGGTGTCGCGATACTTGGAAGTGTCGCGATACCTGGGAGTGTCGCGATAGGTCGAGGTGTCGCGATACTTGGGAGTTTCGCGATACCTGGGAGTGTCGCGATAGGTCGAGGTGTCGCGATACCTAGGAGTGTTGCGATAGGTCAAGGTGTCGCAATACTTGGGAGTGTCGCGATACTTGGGAGCGTCGCGATAGGTCGAGGTGTCGTGATACTTGGGAGTGTCGCGATACCTGGGAGTGTCGCGATAAGTCGAGGTGTCGCGATACTTGGGAGTGTCGCGACACCTGGGAGCGTCGCGATAGGTCGAGGTGTCGGGATACTTGGGAGTGTCGCGATAAGTCGAGGTGTCGCGATACCTGGGAGTGTCGCGATACCTCGAGGTGTCACGATAGGTCGGGATATGGTGAATTTTTCTGTTCTGTCTAGTGATCATAGGAGCTCTAGGGCTGCGCAGTGTCGTGGTGCACTCAGAATCGTGATTGGTGCAACTTTTCGGTGTGTCGCGATAGCTCGAGCTCGACGCTTCGGATCCGTACCTGCTGAGCTTGCTCGAGATGATGATGAAGCTGAAACCTGCAAGAAACATGCAAAAACACACACAAACAAGAACACACACTCTCTCTCTCAAACTCGCACAAAGCAAATGAGGGAAATGATTTGGAAGTGGGAATATAAGGTGGAGAAGGAGATGAAAATGGAGATGAAGATGGAGATGGAGATGGAGAAAAATCAGAAATTTACCTACTACTTACCATTCCAACGCGTCCTCTCTACGTCTTACCATCAGATGCTCGTCCTCAAAGCTCGAATCCCCGGCAACGACGCCAAATTTGGTGTCACTCTAGCACAATGGTGAGTACCAACATGAGGAGATCCACCTCATAATTGTCAATCCGTGGAGACGTGAGGACTAGTATGAAGACTATGAGCAAGTGAAGGCACAAGTGCGTGAGTGAGAAGCACACAAACATGCACACACATACACACACGCGCACACAAGGCAAGAACAAGGAGAGGAACAATGGAGTTCTTTGCATTAGTCAAAAAGTCTCTTACATAAGCTCAATTCACAAACAATCTACCCCCAAAAATGAGCTTTCTAGCTCTTTTTATAGTTTTCTCACTAGCTTTGGCCTTGTCCAGACCTAGTGTCCGGCCTAGTTAAAAATTAGGTTCTAGAGCCTATTTGAGGGCTCAAACGGAGTCTAAAAATTATGAAAATTGGTATGTAGCTAATTCTAATACTCCTGAAGCTCGAGGACTCCTCAGCTTGAACAAAATGGAGTCTATTCTACCAAAAACGGAATTTACAATGTTTGTGTAGTGATTAAAATCACTTGAGTTGTGAATGGTCCATGGAAAAAATGATTAAGCCTTGTTGCCGTATTGTGCATGACCGCTCTGTTGTGCTGGTATGCTCTTTATCTGACTTGTATGCCAACAATATATGTATGTATGTATATATACACATATATATATATATATATATATATATATATATATATATATATATATATATACATATATGTATATATATGTATATATATGTATATGTATGTATATATATATATATATACATATACATATATGTATACATACATATACATATACATATATATACATATATATACATATATATACATATATATATATATATATATATATATATATATATATATATATATATATATATATACACATATATATATATATGTATATGTATATGTATATGTATGTATATATATATATATATATATATATATATATATATATATATATATATATATATATATATATATATATATATATATATATATATATATATGTGTGTGTGTGTGTGTATATATGTATATGTATATATATGTATATATATACATATATATATGTATGTATATGTATGTATATATATATATATATATATATATATATATATATATATATATATATATATATATATATATATATATATATATATATGTATATGTGTGTGTGTGTGTGTGTATATATATATATATGTATATATGTACACATACATACATACATACCATGGTTGGAAAAATCTGCGTGCCAAACGGGTCCTAGGGGTTCGATACGTACGGAACGTACGGAACGTTCCAGTCCACGTACGGAACGTTTTTTTTTTTTTTAAAGATACTTCTGGTTCGAAGAGAACGTTCAGGTCGTTTTTTTGGGATTTGTGCGTTCAGCGTTCGCGAATCGTCTGAGGTGCTCAAGCGTCCACCCGCCAGCGTTCAGCGTCCAGCAGCCTCAAGGTGCTCAAGCCTCAAGGTGCTCACTCCTCCATAGATTAGAGGTCTCAGGTAATATACTAATATGGAAAGACTCACCTTGCATTACTTGTAAATTCTCGAGTTCATACAGGGTTCGTTCCATGGAGTTTCCCGAGTGCACCGACGAGCTGCATTACTGTCCAGCCATTTTCATTACTGTCAATCTAGATTTGTTTCAGATCTGTGGCATCAATAATAAATATTCTAGGGCCATCTAGGCACTTAAAGATGTGTACGACAGTCCACTGCTGGCAGTTTTCAGTTTTCCGAACTGAATCACATGACACAGATTCACAATAATGATTCTTGGTGGACACTGGACTTAGGACTAAATTCTAATACTGTATACAGTTGTCAGTTAGCATCTGCATTGTAATTTGTTCAGTTGGAGCCTTGCAACAGAAAACTTAAGCTCAAATCTTTCCAAAAACCCATCAGAGAACTCAGGAAACTGATAGCTCTCTTTATCGAGGATTCCAGATCTTCCTAGTAGTAGTAGCTAGGATCTATCATGTGTGTATGTGGACAATGGTATGTACACAAATAGATAGGATCTAATGTTTTTCTTTTTCGTAAGTATTGACTCTTGAGTACTTACTACTAAGTACTTACTACTATGATCTATCATACTTCTAAAGTTCTAATGTTTTTCTTTTTGTCAGTTCTAACTTCTTATGTTTTTCTTTTTTGGCATTTGAATACAGGTCTATAATCATGCCGAAGAAGACCCATCCATATTGGGATGCACATACCATAGTAGCAGGACCCACCACAACCGGTGCTAGTGGAGGTGGAGCAAAGTATTGGAAATGCAAGTATTGCAAGAATAGTTTCAGCAGTACCATTACACGAGTCATATCCCATGTTTCTGGTATTGGTGGCAATGGCATAGGAGCATGTACTGTTGTTCCTTGTGACATTGCAAATGTGATTATTGCTGAGCAGGGACACATGTTTAAAGGTAAGGTTCCCCCTGGTAGAGAGCAAAGAGCAGAAGATGATGATGCACTTCTTTATCCTGAGAGGACAGAAGAGAGGCCTGTTTCTGAAAGCATAAATATTCAGCATCATGGTGTTGCAAGAAGTAGTCAGTCAAGAAAAAGGCCTCGTATGGATAATAATTCACAATCCTCATGTGCATCTGATGCAGTTCACACTAGTAGTTCTACTATGCCACCTCCCTCCTCTACGCATAATCATACTCAGTCCACTTTACGTGGGTGCGTATATTCAAAGAGTTGGGTGAAGGAAAGAAAAAGAATTGCAGAGGTAGAGATTGCACGTACTCTTGTGGAGTCCAATCTATCTTTCAATGTTTTACGTACAACACAATGGAAGAGGATGATCCGAGCATGCGCTGATGTAGGTCCTCTTGTAGATACATATGCATGGAGAGGTGTGGAGTATCATCGGATGCGCAAGGGTATGCTAGATGAGGAGAGAGATCGTATTAACATTTCCCTTGCGCCGATTAGAGAGAGTTGGGTGCAATATGGATGCACCATCATGGAAGATGGTTGGAGCGACTCTCGACGTCGACACATGATAAATATTTTGGTATCCTCATGCTTAGGTATACCGTATGTCATATTTCTTTACTATTTATTATCTTCAAGTGCTGTGATTATTTTGTTCTTTGTGATGAGTCAAAAATCAATACTAATATTATATCTCTTCATGGAATTTGATTGTTTAGGTAGTATATTTTTACGAGCTATTGATGTTGGTATTGGTGGTGAGAGGGTTACGGGAGAGTTCATCTACCGTCATATCCGCCAGCCCATATTGGAGATAGGCAAAGAGAATGTAGTTCACATTGTCACTGACAATGCATCCAACTGCAAACGCATGGGGGAGATGATTGAGGAGGAGTTTTCACACATTATGTGGACCCCATGTGCAGCACATTGCCTTGATCTCATGATGGAGGACATCTCTAAACTCTCATGGGTGCAGCCAGTGGTTCAGAGAGCTGTCCGAGTCGTCACATTCTTGCGGAAGAAGCATCAAGCATTGGCTATCTTTCATAAGAATTCACCAGACTTGGACATCATACGACCTTCAAAGACTAGGTTTGCATACACTTACTTGGTCTTTGATAGGTTGAGTAGACTTAGGGGTCCATTGCGGACGACAGTGGTGGACCCCCAATGGGAGGAGATGGCATATGCACACACAGAGGCCGCAAGAAATGTGCGGCTTACTTTATTGGATGATCAGTTTTGGGAGCAAATTCATCATATCAGCCATGCCTTGAGACCTTTATGGAAGTTGCTACGTCTCACAGATATGGAAGGTTCCACATTAGGCCTTCTATATCCGATGTTCCATGAGATGCGCACATCTGTAGAGATGTGTACATACACATCAGAAGAGAGGTATGCATAATTTATTTGTGTTTCACTTTTACTTTTTAAAATATATATTAATATTGATCTTTAAATTTGAATTTTTATCTTCTATTCCAGGAGAGAGGAGATTTTACAGATTATTGATAGTAGATGGGATTTTATGTGACGTCCCATTCATGGTATAGCTGCCCTACTCCATCCTCTTTATAAAGGGCCAGAATGGATGCATAATCCTGATCTGCTAGCAGCACGTGATCTATATCTTGGTCGTCTTCTAGATACTGATGCGCAGGTCCAGTTTGATAGAGATTTTATCACATACATGACTTGTGTTGGTCCAGCGTCTAGTCGACCTACAGTATTTAATATGGACTATTGCAAGAGCCCTGTGGATTGGTGGGAGACTTATGGATACAGTGCTCCAGCTTTTAGAAGAATTGCTCTCAGAGTGCTTTCACAGGTAAGTAGTAAGTAGTAAGTACTAAGTACTTACAAGTTACAACTTAGTGCTAAGTTATAGTAAGAGTTTTTGAATTCGTATTTATGTAAAGTGAAATGTGATACAGGATTGCTCCGCTAGTGCATGTGAACGTAATTGGAGTGCGTATTCTTTGATTCACACAAAGATACGCAATAGACTTAGCACTCAACAACTTCAAAATCTTGTGTATTGTTGAGCAAATCTTAAAGTTGCTCGTAATTTGAAAACCATGCGACGACCTATTCAGGTAAAAAATCTATTTTATTTATATTTACTAATCTCCAAAACATATTCTAATTTAGAAAAATTTTGTAGGTGGATCCCGATTCGATTGTGTGGACTATGGATACAGCTCCCTCCATTCCAGAGAGAGAGGAAGAGGAGGAGATCTATCATATGTTACATAGAGAGCTTGAGGTTGTTGGCAAGCGAGTGACACGATCGAGGGCGAGTACTTGCCCTCCTCCCGTTCAAATGCAGCCTTCGACATCTTCTTTGCCTATTCGTGGACCACGACCACGTCGAGCACGAGGTGGACGATCGACAGCTACAGGACGTGGATCGAGCACATTGGAGGATATATCTCTCCCTCTCGATGATATTACTACATCAGAGTCTGATGATGAGGAAAGAATATCACATGCTTCTTCGTCAAGCTCTGATAGCTTCGATGATTGATCATTGATATTTATTATAGTACTGACTCTTGATCATTCATTTGTATGTCATTTTTAAACACGGATGTTATGGAAAAAGTGCTCGAGTATTTTTTGATATGTACATTGAACATTCTAGTTTCTATTCAGTCATGCAAGGTGTTGATTCTTGATCAAGATTCATGATTCGTGATCTCATTATCTATTGTCCGATGTAGTTGTAACTTGTAACTTGTAAGTTTAAACTTGTAAGTTGTAACTTGCAACTTAAATGTTTTTTTGGTTTTTTTTATGGTTTTTTGTATGTTTAAACTATATATATATATATATATATATATATATATATATATATATATATATATATATATATATATATATATATATATATACATATATACATATATATATACATATATACATATATATATACATATATACATACATATATATATATATATATATATATATATATATATATATATATATATATATATATATATATGTATATATATATATTAGCTAATACGTGTTGTAAACGTTTAAGCGTTTACGTGTTGTAAACGGCTATGCTAATACGTGTTGTAAACGTTTAGAAAACCGAAAACGCTTAAGCAAGACAAGACAAGTCCAGAATGGTGTAGCTTCTTGACTGAATCGCCGCGCCTTCTTGTCAAATTAAGCCTAAAAGGTAAACGAAAACCCGGTCAACTAACTACGTTTACAACACGGTTAAGCGAAGACCATGTTGGCCCGGAGGGAAGACCATTACCCGATTTGACCATTACCCGAGTTCTACACAGAAGAGGTTGAACTTCGTATTCAAAGGCGAGGGCATGGTTTCATGGCCATGGATCAGGTATGGACAGACTACCACCCTTCAAGTATGACCCGAACTCTCCTCACATTCACCTCTCACGTAGTGAGTGGAACATTGTGCTTAGACATGATCTTTGGAAGCTCTACACCAATCAGATATGGTTCACTCCCGGCTTCGGATCCATAGTCACACTAGCGAGACCGGTTCTTGGACTTTCTAGCAGGCGGGTTCATCCAAAGGCCACGCTACATGGACACATACATGCCTAGCTCGAGGGTAAATTGGCCAGTCGAGGGTTTCATCACACCGACCAGAGATTAAGACTAGAAGAGAAGCAACCACTCCTAGAGAGGAGAGGATTTGTCCAATATATAGGGAAGAGATAGAGGATGTGCAGCATTTTGTATCTAGGTGCAGAGCATATGATGATATCAAGAGTAGATAGGAGGACCTATTCACAGGACAGCCTACTCTTCATGAGATCATGGCCTCTATAGATCAACGTCAGTTCGAGCGATTCTTACTTAGAGATAAAGAACCACAGAGATGGTCTCCTCGAGCCCACCTTAGCAGCTCCGATCGAGGGGGGAGACATACAAAGCTCACTGACTTCTTTGTTCCACGACATGCAACAGCCCCCCCCCATCTCTTGTCAGACAGAGACGAGCGACTTTCCAGCAGGCTGAGACCGCGCGTGCTAAGAGACCCAACACCCCAAGATATTGGGCCATTGAGGAGAGATGGACCTAGATGATGGTTGATCCCACTACAATCATCCGGGCAACCCTCAATCCACCACCTATGTAGCACATACTACACGCACATATGAGCACTGGGTGGAGATAGTGAGTCACCTAGATGCATTCTCATATCTGTACTACCCTTGTATATAGGCTACCCTAGGGATAGCGCTCCGTATACCCCTCTCTCATGGTTTCTCCACACATGCATGTTATGGAGACCCTGATTTACCTTGTATCAACGTCCGTTTATTTTATTTTATTTCATAATTATTTTTTTATTACAAGATCACCCAAGTAGGGAAAATAATGCAAGAATATGTAAATGATACAAGGAGTCCCATAACCCAAGACTGATAGGCATGGATAACTCGACTAGAGATGATAGAGGAGGTCCCACAACCCACGACCATAGGTATGAAGCAAGATATTTTGATTACAAGAACTCCCTTTAGGGACATGAACTAGATACAAGAAATAATTGGAAAGGATCTCGTACTACGAGATTACAATAGGACAAGAATGGATATCCAAGATACTAGACTCAACAAGATTAGAACAAAGGCC
>CM035421.1:177658967-177676467 GCA_020310875.1 Ceratopteris richardii | reverse complement strand
TCATGAACTTTGTTCTAAATATATTTTAGAAAATTTTTAAGGTACTTAAGGTTTACACAAAACCATTTCAATGTTCTTGAACATATTTAGAGCAAAAAATACGTAAGTACCTAGTTTATTACCTTGTTCACATTGTGAGCCATAGTCATTGTAACACATCACACAATTAGTCGTACAAGGCTCATCCATATACATCAAATTCCTAAATAGACTACGAACCATGGGTGATTGCTTTTCATTAAAGCAGAAAGCTAGGTGCAAACAATTTGTGAGTATAGAGAAACTTGCATAGGTTCTTTTTGGGTGACATGGTAATGATGTGGAACCTTTTGATGATGTGTAAAGCCATAATTTAGGTAGATGTAATGTCTTCCCTTGGATCTTTGATTTTATAGAAGGTTTGCCAAAAAATTAGGGTTTGGCTTTTGAAGAGTGAAACGATATTAGATGGGCAAATGTTGCATATTGTTGGATAGCTCTCTTTAACTACTTTAGAAATATGTGAATAACATCTCATGCACAAAGTGTCCATTTTTTACCACGTTTTTGACAAAGTCTTTGATCGTATTTGACCTAGTTCGACTTCTTTATTATGAACTAATCTAATCAGAATGTTCATGAATATATACAATGAATGATGTAATCGAACCTAAAAATGCACAAATAAGAATTACATACATGTGCATGCATGCATACATACAAACATACATACACACACACATACATACATATACAAACATACATATATACACCATAGTTGTTATTCCTACCAGTACAAGTAAATTTGTATGTACCTCTCGTACCGTACGTACTAGTATGTATTCGTACTAATTTGTACCAAAAAAGTGCATGTGTTTGATTTTCCATTTTGACTTGAATTTATTAAGAAAATACATTGGTTTTGCAACTATACTAGTAAGAGAAAAATTATCTTCATGCATTGATTCAATATTATGCATATTCATGGCAAAAATTACTCTTTATATGTGTACACTCTCATATACACGAAAAAGTGAAAAAAAAATCTTACTAATATCGTATGGATTCGTACCTCAAGATTAGTACCATATCTAGTATGGTACTATTACGTACCGTACTTGTCGTACGGATCATAACTGACCAACTATGACACACACACACACACACACATATATATATATATATATATATATATATATATATATATATATATATATATATATATATATATATATATATATATATATATATATATATATGTGTGTGTGTGTGTGTGTGTGTGTATGTATGTATGTGTGTGTGTGTGTGTGCATACATAGATATATATATAACTTTTTTATGACACATCTTATCCCCCCCCCCTCCCCACAACAACAAAAAAAAATAAATCGTTTCATGTATCTTACACATGTGTGTTTGTGTGCGTGCATGTGTATGTGTGTGTGCAATGTGCATCGTGGTCTGTGTCACATAGTATATACATAATACCTTTGTGAATTCATCATTCGTGTTATATGGCACATCATTCAAAGAAATGCGTTCACTTAAATACACTTGAGTTAAATAACGACTTTAGACTTGAGAGTTTAAATTTTAACATACCATAACAATTTATACATATCAAAAGGCGTAACAAAAATAATAGTTTTGACATACGCATAATGCACATGCACATTGCATATACTAATATATAATAATGTCATACAAAATGTGGAAAAACAAAATGAACAAAGATACTACCACCTTTCAACTTGAAATGATAGAATTTCAATACAAGCATCATGAAAACACGAAATTACTCCAAACACCAGTGCCTATGGCACTATAAGTGCATGCCTATCATCCATAGTTTTTCCATATACAAACCATACAACAAACACATACGGGTACATAAGTATTAAGGAAGTTCTTCAAAAATACCATATGTGATATCATACGTCTAGCACAAAAAGTATTAAGAATTGGAAATATCGTATATACGATAATGTAATATTAAAGATCTGAAGTTTGTTGGCTACTATAGCTTAGGGTCTAGTATCTATGTATGGGTATGATGGAAGAGAATATGTGAAGGAAAATTTGCACAAAAGTAGTATGAAATTGGTATGGATTTATCCTCAATTGGAATCAATCAGAGAAGCGAAAAATCACAAGTACGAATAATTTCATACTTCAACCATACGCATACGTTTTCATAGGTACATATTTTTCCATACGCATTTGTTGGCATCGGTTTACGGCTTAGACAGGAGCATGTAACTTGTAAGATGGAGAGCAAAGAGACCAAAGAGGGCCCCACCAATAAAATTTCCATTCAAAATTGATTTACAGTGGTCAAATCTTGTCAGAAACATCAATAGTGATTCTAATCACTAACCAATGTAATATACGACCAACCAATTTTTCCATGTGACGCTCCATTTTCTGCAAGCCGAGGAGTCCTCGAGCTTGAGGAGCTTAGATGGAACATGCCTACTAGTTTTCATATTTTTTGGACTTCATTTGATGCCCAAAACTAGCTTAAGACATAAATTTCAACTAGAACGGTCATTAAATGTGCAACCGATCATTTCTCCTAAAGAACTATAAATAGATCTAGAGAGCTCATTTTTGGGATTAGCTAGCCGAGGAGTGCACCTTGTATGAGAGCATTTGTATTTTGAGTAATGAGAAGAAGTGATTTTCCTTCCATTGCCTCTCCTACTCTCTCTTCCTTGTGAATGTGTATGTGTGTGTGCACTAGAGTGCTTGTCACCTAAATCTTCGTGCACCTCACTCGTTCATGATCTTCATTTCATCCTTGCATCTCCGTGGATTGACAATTAAGGAGATGGAGCTCCACGGCGTGATACTCACCCTTGTATAAAGCAACACCAAATTTGGCGCCGTTGACGGGGACGTGCTCAAGTGACAAGGACGAACGTGTGATGGTAACAGTGCTAGGAGATAGATATTGGAAGGTACAATTTTGTAGTAGTTTGTTGTTGTCTTTGTGTTGTTTTTGCTTCATTTCATTTTCCATACATCCACCATCCATAGCCATGTATACCGTCCATACCCATGCACTCCCATCATCCAAAATTTTCATTTTTTTCCATATCCACCCACATTCACTCCATTTTCCTCATTTGCATGAGAGAGGGAGATGGAAAGAAAGAAAGGTATATTAATGTTTTCCAAAGGCCAAAATTGGCCTATGAAACAAAATCATATACAACTTTGGTAATCTCTATGTAGCAATGGAAAGGAACAATACTTGCTACACAAAACTTTGTAGGCTGAAAACAACAAAGGATGATGTACCTGGTAACGAGGAGGTAGTGGGGATAAAATAGTGGTGCCTGGGGAGGGTGTGGCTTTGTCTCAACAGATAATGACCACCTAATACAAGGGCAACCCATGAGAGAGTGAATGTGTATAGTATATACCCTAACTACTTATGATGGATGGAGATGGGTGGAGTATATGGTACATTGGCAACGGTATGAGTACCTCTCGGAGGAAGGCTGTCCAAGTGGTGGTGGTGCACGTGTGCTCCATCATGTAGTCATGGGCTATCTTTATGCGTGAGATATCCTCCCGGTGTAGTCGTGGTCGTCGGTACCCAACCATATGTGGTTGGCGTCTCACTCTTTGTGTCGATTCTTGCTAGAGTGTGAGCCCTATGCCTCTGAGAGACGGGTGTATCTAATGTGGCCCAACTAGCTGAAAAGATTGAGTAATAGTCTGCTGGGTACTCACCAGTCTCTGGTGTGTAGGCTGTAGTATTTGATCTCGTCTCTCATATGTTGTCGTGAGGAAATGCCTCATCCTCCACTGGTCTCCAATGGTCATGCACAAGTGGAGCGATCCTCTTTCTGGAACTATGCTCGTAGGTCCGAGTATGCCGGGCACCTGATAACTAGGTGCTGCTCACCCTCTATCTTCGTATGGCATCCTGGGCACCACCACCTCGAGGGACTCCGCTACCTCGACCCCTCTCGATTTGGAGCTTATGTGATGAAACTCGAGGTTGCCCAATGAGGACTCGAAGGTGGTGTGGTAGGTATGTATGCATGTAGTGTGGAGTCTCAATGAAGCCCTGGCCTAAGATTCGTAAAAAATGCTCACGGTAGTGAAGCATTTTTGGTGTCAATGGCCCCCTTGGGCTAATCCATGTCCTTTGTATATATGTATGCTATATCTCCATACCGATGATCCTATTTCTCTCTTGGTGGGAAAGCGAATAAGTGGGGGCTTAGGAGTTGGTTGTGGTAGTCTGTCTGTGTCAAAACCATGGATGGAAAGTTTATCCCGTGTCTGTGCATACCATGAGGAGGTGTCTCTTGGTAGTGCCATGTCACATGATGCTTGAAAAGCTTTGTAAGTGATGCGGTCTATGTCCATGCTCTGGATCTTGTGTAATAGGCATACTATCTGGAAGAGTGCCTCTACTAGCATCAGTGGTGGAGCAAGCCCTTCCCTAATGATATCATGGGGTACCGAAGATTTGTTGCGGGTGAGTCGAGCAATCATGAGAATTTGCGGCCTCTCCAATGCTGTCCAATTTGCGGGGCTCTTGAAAATATGCAAGGTGACACTAGCTCTCCATCAAAGCTAGCGCTGTGTATCCTCGTGTGATGCGACCACTGGCTGTCTGAGACATGGAGAAAACCCCATAGGCTCTTGTGAATGTCACTCCCAAGTAGACATATGATCCGACTACCTCTATGGGTCCTCCTGCTGCTCTGAAAGAATTGTGTCTCCTCACTTGTCCTGATGTGATCCAAGGTTCACTAATAACCCTCTATGTGTACAAAAATCAATTAGGCCGTGTAGATGAAGCCGTAGACCCTGAGTAGACTCTGAAACAAGCACAATATCATCAACATATAAAACAATGTGGATAGTGGTCCCTCATATCCAATGCCCTTCCCTTCTTGTTGCAGTATGAAGTCCACTATCTCGTCAATGTATAACCCAAAGAGGGTGGGTGAGAGGGGTTCCCTTGCTTCACCATGTTGGTGCTACAAGTGAATCGGATAGACCGCCAGGCGTCCGACTCTACATGATACTCTCTCATATAAGGCGTAGATCCCCCATATCATCTCCTTTGGAGCTGGATATTGCGTAGACGTCTAAAGAGCCACTCCTTGGGAACTGTGTCGAAGGCTTTGCGGAAGTTCACAAAGGGGCAATACAATCTCCTCTTCCTCACTTGTGCCTCGTCGATCAAGCATCTCAAGAGTGAAGATGTGGTTAGTGGTAGAGTAATCTTGTCTGAATTCTGCCTATCTCGGGGCCCTGATACCCTTCCTCTCAACGAGAGTGCTCAACTTCGTCTCTTGCACTGCCCCATATAACGTGGCCAGTATGGGGCCAATCATGATCGTCCTGTATGTTGCTGGATCCATAACGTCGCCTGACTTATGAATGGGCACAATGGTGTGCTCAATCCATGAGTCAGGAAACCCTTCAACCAGTGCTTGGTCGAAGTGGTGGCCCGTGGGCAATGACCGGTGATAGAGTCATGCATCCTGGATGAGATGCTCTGCTTGTAAACTAAAGTGGTCATGGGCCTTGCCATGCTGTAGATGAGCAATGGCATGGCTCACCATAGTCGATGTGAAGAAGTCAGAGGTAGTCTGGCGTGAGCTCTGTGGCCTGGGAATGAGGGGCCGGTCGTGGATCTCGTATAGGCTTTGTGCATAGCTATGCCAAGTGCTCGGATCTTGAATGGGTGTATGCTCTATCCTCTGAGCTCTCTCTCAGGTATCGCCACACCACAATACTATCCCGGTTCATGAGGAAATGATAGATATCCCAATACTGTCTCTTCTCCCATTTCTGTCCCTTGCAGCGAGTAAGGCTCTGCATGCGTCGCTGCGCTTGCCTCTGTGTAATATCCCCCCTGTGCTCTAAAATTCGTAGATGCTTCCTTAGCTCCTGACAATCTGTATCATACCAGTGGTTTTGGGGCACGGATCTTGTGCGTGGAGGGTGTGTATGTGTGGTGTGGAAAGCTGTGTAGGGCTGAGTCATGTAGGATGGTGGTGATTTGTGATGTGAGTGCGTCTAGTGGTGATAGTGGGCCGAGGGAGAGTAGGCGGGTGTGTAAGTGGTGTGCATAAACATGTGAAAGCTCTAGTGTGACGTGTATCGTGGTGTGTGGCTCAATGAGTGTGGGAGGGTCTAGTGGAATAGGAGATGAAAGTGTGTAACGTGATAAATGTATGGTCAACATCGAGTGGACGTTGTCCAATACTAAGTGAGGGAATAAGTGAAGCTCCAGAAATGGTACCGAGAATGTAATGGACGGTGCTCTTCGCCTCCCCTGTGAGGGGAGAAAGTGAGTGCACCAGAGCCTGGCCAACGGTGAATCCCGTTATATGTTACGAGATGATGTTGGCTGCCTAGCTCAAGTAAATGTTTCCCGTACTCGGTGGTGTCTTGAACCATTTTCGTTGATACTATGCTGGTCCTTGTTTTGTTTGGATCTCTGCCCCTCATGATCTCTCGATGCTCCATAGCATATGACTCGCACTGACGTGACTGGTGCGGCCATTGGAGTCCCCCATGAGGAAGACTTCACCTAGGGTGTTGTAATGTAGTATCTCATCCGAAAGTGCGGTGTATGTTGAATCTCTGTCCCGATTCGGTCCCCCATGGTCATGTCCTGCATATTTGGATCCGCTTGGTGAGAAGTAGCATATGGCAATTAGACCTAGCTCTCCGGTGCTATCTCGATGCGAACCCACATATATCGTGCCTTCTCGTCTCTACCTATGATGTGGATCTGACTCTGTATCTCCTTTCTAAATATGATGGTGACCCCCCTCAACCCCCGTGCCATACTCTGTCTTGTCGTGGCTCGGAATGCAAATTTCCAATGAGAACTTGCAACATGGGAGAGGCTTCTTTCTGAGCTCTCATGGGCCTTTGTGATGCAAGCAAAGTCATGCGTAGCTTGGATCTCCTCCAAAGAGAGAACGTGAGTGCTGATTTTGTGAGTGTGAGAGCTTACATGTAGGATTTTCATCTACTATTGTGCATAGGAGCTACTACAGGGTAATTTTTCCATCATCATGTCCGTATGATCAGACGGTCACGACAAGCCTCCAAATCAAGATTTTTCAATGCACGTCTGCAGCGGCATAAACAACATCCTTAGCATCCTTGGAACCACAAGAGATTTGTCAGATTTCGTTATTTTTCAGGCTATTGTGATTGGTTCAGACCATCAGCGATTGGTTGTTACCATCGCGATTGGCTAGGACCATTGCGATAGGCTGACCCCATCGTGAGTGGCCCACGTCATCACGACAACTCGACCAAACGCAACTTTTGTATTTCCCATATGTGACATGGGCATTGATGACTTTAATGCTACCTTGGATTTCGAGATGCATGATCCGCTCTCTAGTGATTTCCAGTTCTGAGATACCTAATCCCTTTCACAAGAATATGAGAGACCAAGGTACCTTAGCTCCCAAATAGATCATGATGAGGGTCATGCAACCACAGATCAAGAAGATGAAAAATGCACGGTAGCAGAAGATGATGAGGAAGATAACTCAAATCAGCAAGAGCAAGAAACAAGTCAAGAAATTCAACAACAACAAGAGGAGAAGTACCTAGAAGAACAATGCGGGGTTCAAATCTCTAAACAGGAACCCACCGAGGATACTATGGCTTAAACTGTTGTAATGCAAAGGCTCTATACCACGATGAGAGAAATCTGGGCACGAAGTCAACTCACAGAGCAAGAGATTCATGATTTGCTACAAAGGGAGCTGGAAAATAGTGGCTTTGATGCATCCTTCATTGGCACTTTCAACATGTTAATCAAGGCAGTGGACACTATCCAAGCCCTTAATTTTTTGAGACACAAGCCACTTCCACGGTTTGATCCACGACGCGTTGGACGGTTGCCTCGCGCCGGTCAACTTATTGAGGTTCCCGTGTCCCCCAACATCTCCCGTCGATCCACTTTTCATGGACATACATCCCGAGCAATCTTTTTGCTCGACACAACCACCCTTCTTGAGCCTGACAATTCCCGGATCCTCACGAGCTTCTCCCTTGCCCAAGACGTCCGAATCGCCTTCAAAACTGCCCACACCCCCCCACCACCCACCCCCCCCTCCCAACAAACAAACCAAAAAAAAAAAAAAGAAAAAAAAGGAAAAAAAAAACCAATCCCCTCCCCACACTTCTAGTCCATCAACCAATACAGTCCTTGTAACTTCAGTACCCACCACTACCTAGTCCATCCCCATTGATAGTGTGCCACCTCTTCAACCGACTATTGCCACCTTTCCAACTTCTACTCCTTCACTCTCTCTTCGACCCTTTCCACCATTTTCACCTCTATCCCCTCTCAACATGCCCTCCACCCGATGATTTGTGTCCTTTATCCCCATCAGCACCACGTATCTTCCATCCCTTCTCGAACCTTTTCTCAATCCTTTGACCCAGCCATTGATATCTCAAGTACACTTATCCGAGTCCATTCTACCTGTTCAACCATAGGTCCAAGTCAATTATTTTTTGTCACCTACATTTTCACCTGCACCCACTACACTCTACATTGTTAACACCACCGATAACACGTCCAACGACATGGACATCTCATCACCCATGACACCTCCACTCACAATTTCCACACCACTTTCCACTTCCACACTGTCTACTTCACAATCACTCACCACCACATTCACTTTCGCATCAGCTTCTCCCTTCCTGTTTCCCTTTTGCTCTGCATCTCACATTGACCTGCATACCACCCTGCATTCACTCTGTTTCCCTTTTGCTCTGCATCTCACATTGACCTGCATACCACCATGCATTCACTCTCCACCTTCTCACCATTCATCATCAACAATGCATTGCAAGAGATGTTCAATATCATGTAGCAAGTTCGCATTGAATTCATCTCCCTAGGCTAGAGGTACCAAGACTTTGAGCGGACCACCACTCAACTCCAGGCGAGTCTTAACTCATTAAGCATAGAGAATGCTTCCCTCAATGCCCGCTACAAAGAGGTTAAAAAATCGTTTCATACTATGGAGTTAGAACTAGAACAGAAGACCAAAGAGGCCATCGCAGAAGCCGAAGATCAACTCCGACTCCAAATGGAACACAATACATAGTTAACTCGGAATATGGGACTTCTTGACGTCACCTCACCGTCGCACGGGAAGAAAATCAATGGTTACAAGAGCAAAACAGGGACAATTTTGAGGAAGACATTGATAACCTTGGTGTGCCACTTAGTCCCCGTCGATTCCAAGCAATCCCCTCAGACACCATGAAGCTTCTCTTAGAGGACCATGCTCGATTGCTTGAGGATTATGATAAACTTTTAGAAGAATGTAACACTCTACGACATGACAGAGCTACCACTCTATTAGTGGAACAACTAGCTCCACCTCCACCACAAAATGTTATTCCACCAAATATCCTAGAAGAATTGAACACACTACAGATGCATGTTAGTGAGTTTCAGAACCAATTGGCAGAACAAACAACACTACAAAGGCTTGATTCCCCACCGGGCCGACCGAGGGCATAAGAGAATGTCACTATTCGAGTTGATCCGACTTACGAAAAAGAGTTTGAGCCACAGAAAGCAATAGGCGGACGTGTCATTGACGAGGGTCATGACACCTTTGAGCTACCATGCCCTACATGGATGAAGCTAGTAGAGGAACTTGGCAAGACACACTCGGCACGTATCGAGGCTCGACTCACTGCAATGGCGGTAATTGAACAAAACATACTCCAATCTACTTATTTTGTAGAACTCGCGCTACGGAGATACATTTTGACTAATGAACTTCAATATAAACCATATTTTATGTATGTGGCCGAGTACAACTTAGAGATCAAACGCATTATACAGAAGAAACCACACATGTCACACAGTTCCAAGCAGAGGACCTTCCTTCACAAGCCACTGAAGGCACAATCTTTCAACCAAATCCGAGGCGGGATTATTGAGAGAATACCCAGAAATGCTATATATCTGGTCCGTAGTGGTCTCGTACGATAGCGTACGTTTACTCCACGTACGATAACGTACGGTTTTGAACGGACTAGAAAAAATTTGGCGTACAATGACGTTACGTACGTTCAAAAATAAAATGAGTATATAATTAGTGAGTAAAAGAGTATGAAATATAAATAATGCATGGATACATGATAGTAGATATATCATACATAATTTAATATTATACCACATAATGCATATTACATATGTCCTATATAATATAGTATTATGTATAATGCATGCATGATACTTATTACAAATTACAATGTACTACTTCATTTCAAATCAAAATGTTAAAATAGAACAAATTACAATATTGAGTAGAATAAAAGAGATCGTACTTGATAGGTTGATAACTTGATTGTTTGAAACTTTGATAGAGAGGAAAAAGGGTGCAAAGAAAATGAAGCTTTAACAAGTATGCTACACTAGATACTAAAATAAAAAATTTAAAGATTAAAATTTATGATATGAAGTTTAAACACAATACATAAAAGAAAGATATGGAAGATTGAAAATGGATTCCACATAAAAATATGAAATTGGAATTTAAAAAACAAACATAAATTACAATGACTTTAAACAACCATTATACAAATCTACACAATAAAAGCTATGAAATGATGATTTAATTAGTGTTCTAATCATCAATGGGTCATGACAAAATATAGATGTTCATATGAATGATGAATCATGGCACATGGCATGTCATCATTCATAAATCATTTTCTTCATCTTCTTCCTCAATCACATGATCATTATCTTCATTACAAGAAGGCGTAATGTCATAATCCCCATCACTAAGCAGATTGCCTTCATCATCATATTCTGGCTCTCTAAGATCTCCAGAAGTAGGCAAATGAACGTCTATATTTTCCATGGTCGATGCTGCAGGACAGCCACTTCCCGAACCTCGTCGCAGTTGTAGAAGGCCTATTTGAAGTGGAAACTCTTCCACCTCTATGTACAATGGACCTCTCCCTACTTCTTCCATGCCCAATGCTGTGTGAACGTGTACGAGAGACTCGACGATCGATTTCCTCAAGCTCTAAGTATAGATCACGAAAAATCTGCTCTTCTTCATAATTCACCTCTTTGTTGAGACTTTTTAAGTTCTCAAGTGAGAGCTTTAGATCATCCACATTGACCTAAATCAGAAAGTTGTAATTAATGAACATTAAATAATAGAAAGTTGAAACATAAGTAAAACATATTTATATAAAAAAATGTATTTTTTACCTGTCTTGCCATTGGCATTTCATGCATACATCGTAACATACGAGGATTAGAACGACAATAGATAAGCCGTTCTAATTGCTTTGTGGGAAGCTTGTTGCGAATTTTTGTATGTATCAAAGAATACGCTGACCAATTTCGTTCACATGCCCCCGATGAACAATCCTACACATAAGAAAATAAAAAATCCTCATTAGAAAGGGAGAATTATTAAACACATTCAAGTATGAAATGACTCACATTTCATAAATAAGTCAATACCAAATTTGAAGGTGAACTTACTTGCCCAAGAATTCTAAGAGCTACTTTTTGGATATAAGGTAATTGAAATCCAAAGCTTTCCCACCAAAATAAAGGCTTCACCAATGATTCTCTCTTCCAACATATGCTAGAAGAGAATGCGGAACCTCTTTGATCCCCATAATTGATTAATTGTTGGAGAAAATCACCATGGTGCTCCTCTGAAACTATTTTTGGAAGAAAATGAAACATTTGCTCTTTCAATTCTTGATTTGCAAAAAGTTCTGCCCTCTTATAAGCTGGATGCAAGAGTGAAGCAACAATGAATTGGTCTCTTCATGGAATCCCACCGCTTTTTAAACAAAAAAAGAATGTCATCTTTTTTTGGTGTGTCTTCCAATACATCTCTACAAAAAAATACATTAAAACATAAAACATGTTACATGATTTATGAATTAAATTTATGTATTAAATAAAGCTTTAAATGAATAAAAGAAATGAATACATACCTTGTGCCATCAGGTACACCATCAAGAATGGTAGATTTTTCAATTTCTTTGAATGCATCTTCCATGAAATGATAAAGAAGACCCATTGTAGAGCCTTCCATATCCGTCATTTGAAGCACCTTGTAGATGGGTAGTGTAGCTACTACTACACCTTTTATGGCTGCCCAAAATTCTTCTTTAAGAGTGAGTCTTTGAATGGTTTTAGCCTCTTGTTTTGACTCACAATTTTCAGCTTCTAACCATTCTTTGAATTCATCGGACACCATTGTTTTCTGAATTTTATTTTGGACATCAACAAGCCTCTCAAGAACGATCCATATGTAAGCGAATCGTGTTGATGATGACTTCAATAATTCTAAGTCCGAATAGGTGCGATAAATAGCAAGGACTCTCACTTTTATGTAGATAAAAGTGACAATAGAGAGAGCTTGAGTTAGAATACTCTTTACCCAAGAAAGTGAGCCTATGTCTTCCATGAGAAGATCAAGACAATGTGATGCACAAGGTGTCCATACAATGGACGGATAATCCTCTTCAAGCTTGCGTGCCATGCTCTTGCAATTGCTTGCATTATCGGTTATGACTTGGATAATATTGTTAGGTCCAACCTACTTGGAAAAAAAACACAAATTTAAACGACAAGTGATTAATATAAATGCTCCAGTCACTTTTTTGCCTCTTGTACCCGCATCAACCGCTCGCAAAAAATATGTACCAAGAGGACAAGAGACAAGTATGTTGATAATTCCTCTTTTTTTCGATCACTCCATCCATCAGAAAGAATGGAGCATCCATACTTTACCCATCCATCTCGTACTGGTTCAAGACTTTTGTTGATCCTCACAATTTCTTCATCTAATTTTTTGGGCCTCATATCATTGTAGGTAACTCCTGTCCATCCCTCACATGGTAACTCCTGTCCATCTCTCAGTGCGTAAAATATTAAAAGACAAATTGCATTCTATTACGGTACGTGCAATTTCTATTTCCGCATTCCTTTGCCTCTCTTTCAAGAAAGAGAGTGGACTTGAATTCAATCCTACCATATGAGAAAGAGAGGTTTCTTTTGTCTTCTTGAGAGGTGGAGGTCCTGGTGTTTTCGATGCCGCTATTGAACTAGCATTCGATGTGTTTGATTGGACATGAGTTGTGAAGATATTACCTGATTCATCGACATGTGAATCGGTCACATCCATATCGGGTGGGACTACCTCTTGCTGAGCGCTTTTGTAAGATGCTTTGCGAGTTTTTAAGGGAAGATATTTTTTTTGCAATCGTCAAAAATATCATCCGGGATACCTGTGCATGGACCTGCTTCTCCTCCCCCTTTGGTCAAGTGAATTATGAGACGAGTTGACGAAGAGATCATACTCTTTGGACAATATTTGCAAAACCATTTGCAAACATTGCGCTTTGATTTGACTCTCTCATAATAGCGGCAATGCTTGTCAAAAGCTTGATGAAGAGAGGGAGGCATTATGAATGCTTTAAGCCTTGAATCTGAATGACCTCTATTTAAAAGAAAAAGATAAAACATAAAATTTTAAAAATTAGAACATTGTCTTCAAATTTTAACTATATGATACTATGATTTATCATCTATCTAGCATATGCATGCAGCATCATGCATTAATAATCGTCTATAGAATCTAGATGATAAAGGACTAAGGAGTCCTAAGCGAAAACTCAAGGCTAAAGGTTATAGACTATATCCTAGGGCCTAGGCACTAACCTCTAGGCTCTATTACCTATCATCTATGTGCATCGTGTATTAATGATTATCATTGTATAGCTTCAGTATAGGCTCTAGCCTCTATCATCTATGTGCATAAATTATAATGCATTATGAATTGTATAGATAATAGGGCTGCAACTTGCAAGCCTAGCATCTTGAGTCCTAAGCTATAGGCTATAGCCTAAATTCTAAGTAGTAAGCCCTATGTGCATTGTGCATTAATGAAGATATTAATTATAATTTATATATAAGCTACAACCTATAACCTACAGGCTACAACCTAGGCTCTATGTGCATAATGCATTATGCATTGTAATTTGTCTCTAGTCCTAGATAATTCATAATAGGGTATAGCCTCCTAAGCTATAGCATGTATGATGTAGCCAGGTAGCCTAAAGGCTAAAGCCTAAAACATAAGCTAAGAGCTCTATGTGCATATAATATTATGTGCATTATGCATTGTATATTCTATATGAACATGACTACGAAAGTTCAGACTTGAGTCTTGACCTCATGCCTTATGGCAGCTGCCAGCGACTCAGTGAGTAGGAAGTTACGAAGAGGTGAGTCAAGGGCGGAGGCACCTGGCGAGTCTCGATGGGCGAGCTTCTAGCCTTGCCCTGTAGGCTGTAGGTAATGTCGACCTCAAGGCTCCAAGGCGCAGGGCTGAAGTTGGCTCGAAGGAGAACTGTCGAAGGCAACAAAGTGCACGCGAAGAAAACTCCCGGGAAAAACGATACGCGGGTCAAAATGAACGCTCTCTGGAATGTACTCACTAAGGAAAAATCCAGGTTTCATACCACATTAAAAAAATTAAAGCAAATTTGATGGGCTCTCTGACTGGACGTCGGGCCAAATTTTTTTCAAAAATAGGATCAGACAAAATGGACTAAACGCCCGGTCGGGACGTAACGGACGTGATCGGACGAGATAATTCGTCCATCGGACGAGAACTACTGTGACTTGGTCTAAAGCTCCTACTCACATAATGTACAATCCATGCTATGATCCGGTGTCTTGACATAGGTCTCGGAGGCTGGTCAGCATTCACCATTAAAGTGCAAAATGATCCAAGTGTTAGGATTGGGTCAATTACCAATACTTTGCACCCCCTCAAGGACCTCCACCATGGCATACATGATGGGGACTATCCGACACTTGCTTCTACGTTTGAATCGTATGACCGATGTAGCCTCAATATCTATATTAAAATTTTTGACCTCATGCAAACCACATTCAAGGGCTTTAGAAGGGTCCGTGCACCTCATGTTCGAATACCGGGCTTCGAGCATGGCAATTTAGATCTAGTATATGATATGAGCATCACCCCCTCGCTCAAAACTTGCTATGCGTGGCATTGCCAAAAAGAGTACCTATCTGCATGCTATAAACAAACCTTTGAGGAGATGTCTACTGCCAAGTTTTGGGAATATCTTACTCTGAAGTGTTCATTATTAGGCCCACTCATCTTCTCCAATTATTTGCCCGTGAACAACTCGTCTCGTAGTCTTACTATCGCTATCCACCACTTGATACACCGCAGGCCATAGCTTGGGACAAATTGGAAGCTAACCTCACACGGGGCATACATATAAACGAGCACACCCTCGCTCATGACCTCTTACAGAATTACATTGATCGCTCCCTGCAGCAAGGTTTTGTCAGGGATGAGAGATGTGAGACGGAGGGGATGTTGGTAGCAATTCACAGCACAAACGAAGGAGTATGTAAGAAGAAGAGCAAGGAGACCAAAGGGGACCCCACCAATAAAATTTTCGTTCAATATTGATCTACAATGGTCAAATCTTGTCAGAAACATGAGTAATGATTCTAATTATAAACCAATGTAATATATGACCAACCAATTTCACCATGCAACGCTCCATCTTATGCAAGTCGAGGAGTCTTCCAACGTGAGGTAGATAGAACATGTATACCAGTTTTCATATTTTTTGGACCTCATTTGATACCCCAAAAGTAGCTTAGGATATAAATTTCAACTAGACCTATCATTAGATGTGAAACAGGTCATTTCACCTCAAAAACTATAAATAGAGCTAGAGAGCTCATGTTTGGGGTAAGCTAGTTGAGGAGCGAGCCTTGTATGAGAGCATTTGTATTTTGAGTAATGAGAAGAAGTGATTTTCCTTCCATTGCTTCTCCGATTCTCTTGTGCATGTGTATGTGTGTATGCACTAGAGTTTTTGTCACCTTCATCTTCGCGCACCTTACTCGTTCACAATCTTCATTTCATCCTTGCATCTCTGTGGATTGACAATTAAGGAGGTGGAGCTCCACGACATGATATTCACCCTTGTCAAGAGCAGCAATATCCAAAAATAACTATGCTATCATATATGTACTATGGCAACTCTTCTTCATTCATGCTCATAGAATGATAAGACTAAGAAGAATCTAGAGAAGAAGATAGATGTCTCATGGGGTATTGACGTTATTATATAATAATATATGATAGTGTCATACAAAATGGGACAAAACAAAATGGACATAAGTCCTTTCGCTTTCCAACATGAAATGAACTAGATCTTGAATTTTAGCTCAATGATCTTGGACAAAACCACCTTCTTCCATTTTCAAATTGTGTAGTTGATGTTTCAAATATTGCTTTCTTGGAATGCTTGGAGAATAAAACAGATCTTGTAACCTATCCAAAGCTTCCTTAGATGCCTTACGAGGTCTAAGATGAAGTGTGACATATCTCTTTACAGAAAGAGATATGATGGCCAAAGCTTGCATATCTCTTGTGTCCCATCTTTTTTTATCCTGAGAAGAAAGTCTAGTAGTAAAAACATTCCTAGGTGGGATTTGTGGCTCAATAGAAGTATAAGATTCAGCTTCGTTTCTAGTAGCTTTCTCATGTCTTCTACCTTGCCTAGGTCCTTTAGGATGTGGTAAATCACTTACATGGTACCCCACATATCTCTTGATATCTAAAGTTTCATGAGCATAAAATTCCATATGGATGATTGGAGCTTCCTTCAAGACCCTCATCAAGAGAAAATATGTAAAACATTGGATTGATCATGTTCACCTATGATTTGGATAGATTAGAATACTATTAGAACTCTAGTACTCACAAGATAAGGCTATTGTAGCTCAGATAGCTTTGGTGGTCACTCCGCCTGATAGCTGGCCATCGAGGGAAAGATAGCGGGAAATTTTTCTATTCGGTCGTGAAAATGGATTGCTTTTAAATACAACAAGTTGTATGTTTGCCTGGTAATGAGGACACCTGTCGGCATATGTTACATGATGCATCGAGTGTGGGACACCCTTGCATACATCGTACTTGGTCTTTGGTTAGCACATACTTCTATTGGCCATGCATGAGGACCTTTGTTGAGAGGTACATGGATGGTTGTTCTTGATGCAAGATGAATAAGGAAGAGCGATTGTGACATGTGTGGCTATACACCCATGACAAACTCCCAATAGTGAATGATCTTCATTTCTATGTACTTTGTGATTGACTTGATCTCAACACATAGCGATCATGATGCCATTTAGGTCGTTGTTGACCGGCTCACGAAGATGGCAAGGTTTATACTCATGTGCACCTTTTTGAAGAAGCATGAGTTAGCCAAGTTCATAAAGAATTTGTATAAATTAGTGCCCATAGAGCATAGTGTAATAATTCGCGAATTTTTCACAGAAAATAAAATTCTTTAAATTCGCATCGCGAATTAATTCTCATGGAGCGAATTTTATACACCTGGCACATCGAACTTTTTTTGGTTACATTGAGAATTA
>CM035421.1:177581467-177653967 GCA_020310875.1 Ceratopteris richardii | reverse complement strand
TGCACTATTATGTGCGATGGATGGACAAACATCAGGAAAAGGAATGTATATAACATACTCGTGCATTGTTGCAAAGGCACTATGTTCCTTCACGCCATCGATGCATCACAGGCTTGACTTACAGTGACAGGTATGTATAGGTGAAATCTCAAGTTTTAATTTTAAGATATGCATTTGAATTTTGCATATGCTATATATATATGTATTATGTATTATGTATGTAGTATGTACTATGTACATGGCTGATTTGGTGTAATTTTTATGTCACAGGTCAGTTTATATATGGTCATATCCGCCAGGCTATTATGGATGTCGGTCAAAAGAATGTTGTGCAAGTCATTACCGACAATGGAAGTAATTGTGTGGCCATGGGTAGATTGTTAGATGCAGAGTTTCCCTCCATTGTGTGGACCCCATGTGCCGCACATAGCATTGATCTTTTGATAGAGGATCTTGGAAAGATCCCTTGGATTCATTCTATTTTTTCCACCCGCCATAAGGTGGTCTCTTTGTTCACAAAGAGACCAAAACTATTAGCTATTTTCAGATCATACAGTGAGTTGGATATCCTAAAAAGCCTGCGAAGACCAGATTTGCTTACATGTGCATAGTGATGGAGAGACTACTTCGGGTGCGGCAGGCTTTGATGCACACAGTTGTATCTATAGAGTGGACTGCCTGGGATGGACACACTACCCCGAGAGCAGATTTTGTATGGATTACATGCTTGTCAGATTCATTTTGGAGGGATGTAGAGGCACTTGTGCGTGCCATACATCCATTATATTCTGTTCTTCGCATCGTTGATATGGAGGGGAGTACATTGGGACTCGTCTATGAGTTCATGGATCGAGTTGGCAAGTCCCTTTCACGTTGCCCACATTTGACATTGGACAGGTATTTATTAAGTTATTACTTATTACTTTGAATTTTTGACGCTTAAAATTCTTATTATCTTAAAAATTAGTCTCTAAAATTTTATAATTTCTTTGTTTATAGGATTGAGCAGCTTAAGGCTGTGTGGAGGGATCGATGGGATTGGTTTCATCGCCCGATCCATGGGATGACACACTTATTGCATCCCTTATGGAGATCTCAGGAGGCCATCGTGGATGACGAGCTCTTGAGTGCATGGAACACATATGTATATAGGCTTTATCCAGCTGATGTAGAGTTGCGACTTCAGTTGGAGAGACAGCTCTTGGTACTTCCAAAACGGTGGTGGCCATTTTGGAAAGGATACGGCTTGTTTGAGATCTGCTCAGTTGCGGCCAATATCATGGTGGGAGATATATGGTGCTAGTGCTCCTCAGTTGGTAAGTACTAAGTCAAAAGTCTTTAGTGTACTGTGTGACATGTGCTAAATATGTATTATGATTTATGTACTAATTATTTTTTGAATTATGCTGTAATGCAGAGAGAGTTAGCTATTCGTATCTTGTGAAAGGAATTGGAGCACATGGGCCCTCTTCCATACAAAGAAGAGGAACAGATTATCTACACCGCAGTTGGAGCGGCTAGTTTATTGCCACTGCAACTTGCGTCTCTTGGAGAGGGGCGGACATACACGAGATGTGAGGGAGGTCAACGTGGATAGTAGATATAGAGAAAGTGAGAGATATTCCAGATATTCCTCCAGAGGATCTGGACTTATATACTATGCTGTACCATGAGTTGACCTTACCTCAGCATGATACCATATCATCTCAGAGACACAGAGGACCTAGTGGTAGTGGTGATGCATCCACTAGTAGCCGACCACATACCACGACTACTAGGGATGATGATGATGATGATGATGATGAGAGTGATGATTTGTCATCTGACACCATGTCAAAGTGACAGAGTTTGATTATTGACATTTGAGGCTTTGACATTTCATGTTTGACATTTGGTATTTCATGATATGTATTTACTATTGTGATGACAGTGGACACTTATCATGACTCACTTGTGACTTTATATTTATCATTTGCCACTTATGATTTATGCCATACGTCATGACTCATATGATTTATGATTTATCATTTGTCATAGTGATCTCTATGTTTTTATTTTGATGTATGAACGATGATATGATGATTGATCATGTCACATGTATGATGCCAGGTGTTATCATGTATGTTATGAATCATGATGTTTATTGTAATTTGTTAAAAGTTAGAAGTTAGAACTTAGAAACTAGAAACTTGAAAGTTAAGTGTTATGATCATTATGTTGTTAGAATCTAGAATCTAGATGATGATGTTATGATTATTGATGTTATGATTGTATTTGAATTTTGATATAATGATGATGTATTTGAGATAATTGTATTTGATATAATCTTAAGGCTGTGTGGAGGGTTATGATATAATCACGAGTCACGACCAACTTTCAAGTTAGATTGATAATCTCTATTATTTATGATATATCTTATATTGTAATAAGTATTTTATGGTATATATAGTCATATCCCACCTTATTACATATCATAGGACCCAAAATATGTGAAAAATATATATAAAAATTTTGAAAAATAAATAACTTTATTGCAACTCCTAGGTCCAGACGTTGCCCTCGTTGCTAACCCGTTGCTGTTGCCGTTGCAAAAACGTTGCTTTCCACTATGACACACACACACACACATATATATATATATATATATATATATATATATATATATATATATATATATATATATATATATATATATATATATATATATATATCCCCCCCCCCCCCCCCCCCCACACACACACACACACACACACACACACACACACACACACACACACACACACACACACACACACACACACACACACACACACACACACACACATATATGATAACACCCCAGAACGTTTCTTATCCTCACTTTTGGTATGGCACCATGTTCCGTACACGTATCGTACCAAAGGTTTTGTACTATCTTGCTTGGCATAGCCTCATCACGCGTATTGGTGGAGGTTGGTGGTATGGGATACCAATCCTTTGAGATGGGTGCCCATTATGCCTAAGACTCCTAGGCTTATGGGCGAGTCGGTATTGTCTCTACGATTGAAACTTCTAGGCTTGTGGGTGATCCCGTATTGTCTCTAGGACTAAAAGGTGAAACTGATGTTGGCTCCTTGATTGTTTGTATGGCTTGTGTCTTAACTTGTCCAGTAGAGAGGATCATGGAAGATGTAATAAAAGGTGTCCCCAAACCCTAAGGCATTTGGATGGGCACATGTGGCTTAAGTGTTTGGCCAAGTGCAGAGTGTCAAGTAGTGCGAACTAAAATACCTCCTTAAATTTCTCTCTATATAGGACCCTTCATCTTATTTGTTATCTATTTCATGTATGAGATATTTGAATTCTTGGCCCTTCATGGAATCACCCATACTCTAGGGTGTGTGTCGCAGGTATGGGATGCCAGCCCTTGAAGTGATGGCCACCAATGTAGTTGCAGGCTAAGGTTGAGGGTAGGTTGCCTTGGAATCTATGGTGGGGAGGTGAGTCTAATGTCTGCGCTTTATGTTTGTGAGTATGGCTTGTATTTTGTGTTATTTGCAAGGAGGGTTTTGGTGTTGTGCTAACATTTGGGTTCATACTTTTTTTTTTTCCAAAGCTCGCGTTAAATAAAAGTACATAGAAAAATATACAAGTGTGTTAGAGGAAGATACGAAGAGGGTTTATAACCTTTTCGTCCATTTCGTGGGGGGCCCAATTGCTTCCCATTTGGGTTCATACTTCTGAGCAACTTCCGAGTTGTCATAAATAAGACTGCATCCTATAAACCTCCACCCCCTAATTGTGTTTCAAAACCAAAAGCGGACATAGTTTGGATGTTACGAACCTCACATAATTTTGTGAGCTTTTTCTCAAGTTCACTCCTCAGACATACATATGTATGTATGTAGGTGGGTATATATGTATGTTTGCATGTTTGTAGGTGGGTGGGTATGTATGTATGCATGTATAGTTGAAGACGTTTGTGAGTGTTAGGGTTTCCTTCTTCATAAGCTCCCACCTTCCATGCAGTCATTGACTTTTATTAGTGCACTTTCACCATTCACTTGCTAGATTATTCAGGCTGTATGTTCTCCCTCACGTTGATCTATTGTTAGATGAGAATGCACATCAGTATGTAAAATACTTTAATGAAGATTATTTACAATAGGATAAACGTTATCATGTTGATATGGTGCTGTGAGAAATCTGCATCATTCTCACAGATCTGTTTTACATATTCCTCCATCTCTTGCAGGGCTTTTCCAGAGAAATGCCATAAAAACTTAGCAGTGTAAGTAAACAGGCATGAATATATGTGATTCCTCCATTCCATACATTGGAGTTCTTGGAGTGGGGTGTGACTGCCCACTTTTCAGGAAACCTTAGGTTTTACACTCCCTTTCTAGGCATTTGTTGCAGCTTATGTTTTTGTGTGTAAGGCTGCAGATGCAATGTATGATGAAGTCTCAAGTGCAAGCTTTGAAGTTAGGAATACGGGTTGCAATGCAACTATATGTGATTCTCAATCTCTTTAGTCTCTTTCTTTCTGTGGAGGCAAAAGGCCAACACTCTTGGCTTACATGACTTAAAGGAAAGAAAATGAGCTTCATATGATCCACATCAATGTAAATGGTGAAGATATGAAAGGGAGTGAAAGATGGCCATGAATTTGGTGTGAAAGGAAGTGTTTTAATTTTATTTTTCTTTCATGATACAGCAAGGAAACTATGGCTGGAGCCCTTGCTGTCAATAGAAGAAGAGAGGAGAAAGGCCTTTCATTATTGGAGGTCAGCAGTCTTTCTTCTGTGTTATATTGACTTCAAGATTTTAGATTTTGAAGCAGGCTTGTGGTGTTATAAGCTGTTCAGATTCTACATGAATTTTCTACTTGCTCCATTCATTGATTTGCAAAGGTATCTGAAGGGCATGTGCCATTATTATGATGACACCTGCATGATTGAATTTCTTTTTGGTACTGATGATCCTTTTTCTGTGTGGATTCGGTCCTTCGAAGCGTTGAACTATTCTAACTTTACATGCCATGTGTTTTTTGTGTGTGTGTGTGTGTGTGTGTGTGTGTGTGTGTGTGTGTGTGTGTGTGTGTGTGTATGTGTGTGTGTGTGTGTGTGTTTTTTTTTTTTTTTTCTTTTTAATTTTTTTAAAGTATATGGTTCTATTATCATGAAAACGAACTTGAGGTCATTATGATTTATAAAACAGAGATGAATGCTATGCGAACCTAGAAGTATTTTCCATATTATAACATTATTTATTGCATATGTTTAAGGGCACATTCTCTTAATTTAGCATGTCATTAACATCTGTGGCCTGCTATGCAAACTATCAGTTCATTAATTTCTCCATAGGTTCAAGTATGTGCAGTTTTCCTTTGCCCAATTGATTTGCATTGTTATCTGTCCATTTGTCTCTCTAATGCTTTACCAACTTTTACCTCCAGCTTTCAATGTTTCTATAAGAGACTGGAGTGCTAGAATTGAGTCCAAACATTGTGATATTGTGGACACTTATCATCTGTATTGAGTCATGGTAGCATTGGACCCATTGGAGTTGGGTATAGCATGAGCTTCACAAGTGTAATGCTCAATTTGATTGCATAAGGACATGATTTTTTGGATTTTTAAGGTCAACCATCATCTCAATCTTCATAATGGGATAGATGACATATGTCTAAAGGGTTGGATGTATTATGGTAGGCATGAAGGTTTGGAGGTTTCTCATGTCCATAGCTTGAGCGGAAGTAATGTTGTAGGAGTCCTACCCCTTGCACATAATTACTTATGATCGTCTCAAGGCGGGACCTGTTCCTCCTTCAAGATAGACTTGCGCCATGGATTCATCAGGAGCAGCCACCCACGTGGTATCGCTTCCCCAATCGTGTACATCTTTACTGTGTCTCAGCCAGGGCCTACCTATGAGAAGGGGGAATCCACCCTTAGTCATTGGCAAAGCAATTATCACAAAGTCTTATACGAGGACTAGGCCCTGAACTATCACCTGCACCTTTTCCACTACCCCTAGGGGACTAACCTTGCTTTGATATGCTAGTGCAGTGAAGTGAGCAGATTTGGATGGCTTAGGGTTGAGCAGTGTCACGGTGGTGTAGTCTGACATGAGGTTAATGCTTGTCTGTGATCACCCTTGCAACCTTAATACCATTGATATTCAAAGCCAACCTAGGGCTCTTATAATCGGTTAGAGTCTAATTTATAACTTCTATCATGATACATCATGATTCATGGTTCATGAAATTTTACATCATAACATTTAACAATTGTCAACATCATTCATGTCACATGATTCATAATATTAAAGTTTTTACCTATTACATCCATCAATTATCATTCATATTACATAACATCTGACATGTCACGTGAATCATGATACATCATAAATGATAAGATTTAACATCAATAATCATAACATCATCATATAGATTCTAATAACATAATGATCATAGCATTTAATACTTAACTTTCTAAGTTTTTAACTTTTAATAATAAACATCATGATTCATAACATAACACTTAACAATGTAACATCATGCATGAATGATGAATCATGATACACCATACATATCACATGATCGTATCATCATTGATACATCAAAATAAAAACATAGAGAATCACTATAACAAATGATAAATCATATGGGTCATGACTCATGGCATAAATCATAAGTGGCGAATAAATATAAAGTCACAAGTGAGTCGTGATAAGTGTTCACTATCATCACAGTTGTAAATACATATCATGAAATATCAAATGTCAAAGACTCAAATGTCAATAATCGAACTCTGTCACTCTCACATGGTGTTAGATGGCACATCATCACTCTCATCATGATCATCATCATCATCATCTCGGTAGTAGTGATATGTGGTCTGTTGCTAGTGGATGCACCACCACTACTACCTCTGCGGTTGCGAGATGATATGGTATCATGTCGAGGTAAGGTCAACTCATGGTACAATGTAGTATATAAGTCCAGGTCCTCTTGAGGAATATCTGGAATTTCTATCACTTTCTCTATATCTACTGTGACCATGTTGACCTCCCTCACATCTCTTGTATGGCCGCCGCTCTCCAAGAGACGCAAGTTGTAGTGGCAATAAACTAGCTGCTCCAACTGCGTTGTAGATAATCTGTTCCTCTTCTTTGTATGGAAGAGGGCCCATGTGCTCCAATTCCTTTCACAAGGACTTACATTGCAATCCTGTGAAAGGATACGAATAGCTAACTCCCTCTGCATTACATATAACATAATTCAACAAATAATTAGTACATAAATTATTATACACATTTAGCACATGTCACACTGAGAACTTTTGACTTAGTACTTACGAACTGAGCAGCGTTGGCACCGCATATCTTCCACCACTATACTAGTCACAACCGAGCATATCTCAAGCAAGCCGTATCCTTTCCAAAATGGACACCACCATTTTGGAATACCAAGAGCTGTCTCTCCAACTGAAGTCACAACTCTACATCAACTAGATAAAGCCTATATATATATATATATATATATATATATATATATATATATATATATATATATATATATATATATATATATATATATATATATATATATATATATATATATATATATATATATATATATATATACACACACACACACACACAGACACTGGATTGTTGAGATCTCCATAAGGGATGCAATAAGTGTGCCAACCCATGGATAGGGCGATGAAACCAATCCCATCGATCCCTCCACACAACTTTAAGCTGCTCAATTCTATAGATAAAAGAATTATAAAATTTTAGAGACTAATTTTTTAGATAATAAGAGCTTTAGGTGTCAAAATTTCAAAGTAACAAGTAATGTAATAAAGACCTATCCAATATCGAATGTGGGCAAGGTGAAAGGGACTCGCTAACTCGATCCATGAACTCATCGACGAGTCCCAATGTACTCCCCTCCATATCAACTATGCGAAGAACATAATATAATGGATGTATGGCATGCACAAGTGCCTCTACATCCCTCCAAAATGAATCTGACAAGCATGTAATTCGTACAGAATCTGCAGGGTAGTGTGTCTATCCTAGGCAGCCCACTCTATAGATACAACTGTCTGCATCAAAGCCTGCCACACCCGAAGTAGTCTTTCCATCACTATGCACATGTAAGCGAATTTGGTCTTTGCAGGCTTTAGCATATCCAATGCACTGAATGATCTGAAAATAGCTAGTACCACCTTATGAAAAAATAGAATGAATCCAAGGAACCTTTCCAAGATCCTCTATCAAAAGATCCATGCTATGTGCGGCACATGGGGTCCACGCAATGGAGGGAAACTCTGCCTCTACAATCTACCCATGGCCACATCGTAACTCCCATTGTCGGTAAGGACCTACACTATTTTTTTGATCGACATCCAAAATAGCATGGTGGATATGACCATATATAAACTCACCTGTGAGACAAAAATTACACCAAATCAGCCATATGGCATAGATGAAAAGACTTGTCACTTTACAATGTACATACTACACACATTACAGTAGATGCATGGCACATGCATCACATGATGCCATGCATCATGCATGATGCATGCTCCATGGATGATGGCACATGCATGATGCATACTAGTATATACAATACAATATACATGCAATGTGCATGTGCCATGTATATACATAATACATATGTATGGCATATGCAAATGCATATCTTAAAATTGAAACTAAAAATTTCAGCTATACATACTTGTCAGTGTAAGTCTCGCTTGTGATGCATCAATGGCGCTAAAGAACATAGTGCCTTTGCAACAATGCATTAATATGTTATATACATTCCTTTTCATGATGTCTGTCCATTGAGCGCACATAATAGTGCATCCATATTTGTCCCATGTGCCCTTCATGGTTTCTAACTTCTTCTCCACTATATCCTTTGTTTTGCATAGCTCACTACTTCTCAACTCCTCATATGAAGGACCGCTCCATCGATATCCCAATGTGCTCACTAACTCCATGGCTTTGTTCCATGTGGGTGTGCGTGCAACATTAAAAGAGAGGCCACTGTATGAAAAGCTTCATTATACCTTTTTTGGCCCCGCTTCTGAAAATCCTCGAGCTGCCTTCATCGGTGGCTGAGTGTCATCCTTGAGATGGATGGTATCATGTCCATGCTCATTATTCCCTCCACTAGAGGATCCCCTATGACTTTGATGTGTTGGAGCATCATGTGGATGAGGATCACATGAGCTAATAGAGGTGCCGAGAGCTCTGTGGATACTTTTTGACTTCCCTTTGAGCTTACCCACTCAAGGAGCTCATCCTTCATGTCAACTTGCATAGGCTGCTTGCATACTACAATGCCTAAGCCACTAAGTTTGGAAAGGAGAAGGCCATGGAAGAGGTAAGTTGAAAATTATAATTTTATTTTTATATGTTTTATAATTTTGAGATTTACCGTTTATCTAAAATTCTAAATCTCAATTTTTAAATTTTATGCATAGGTGGGTGCGTCAAATGTAGTGCAAGTTTTCACCGATAATGCAAGCAATTGTAGGCATATGGGGCAGCTTTTGGAGGGTGAGTATCCACATATTGTGTTGACTCTATGTGCAACTCATGGTCTTGATTTCCTCATGGAGGATATTGGAAAGTTATCATGGGTAAAAGCTTGCACACTACAAGCCTCGAGCATAGTTACATTTTTCACACAAAAAGTGAAAGTGTTAGCTATGTTTAGAGAGCATAGCAAGCTTGAAATAAAGAAGCCCGCCACCACATGTTTCGCATACATGTGGATTGTTCATTCAAGGTTGCTTGAAGTCAAAGTGCCTCTAAGACAAACGATGGTATCTACCTTTTGGAGCGAGTGGGATGAGAGCTCATTTGAGGAGTAAAAAAGCATACATAGGCTATGTTTGGATGAGAGCTTTTGGGATAGTGTGAAGGCTATTTTAAGTGTCATTACACATATCTACAAAGTTCTATGTTATGGAAGAGATAAGGGAATGCACTCTTGTTACCGAGGACCAAAGAAGTGGAGTACTTGAGGTAAGATACTTTGACAAATTATGATTTATGATTTATCAATTATATCACATATCATAAATGTATTTGTATTTGGTATTTAATATTTATGTGCAAATTGCAATGTGCATGCAATGATGCATGCATGATGTAATCATGCATGCATCATGCATGCATGTATGATATGCCATAAATCATGATGCAATGAGTATGTATGTAATATGTATATTTTAATTTTTATCTCATTCTTATTTTTAAAATTTAACTCTCTTTCTTTTTTTTGTAATTAGGTAACAATGAGAAGATGGACATGGATGCATCAACTTATCCATGGGTTTGTGGGTTTATTGCATTCAACATTCAGAAGCCGGCAATTATATGATGATATGGAGGTATTATCGGATTGACTTCAATATATGTCACGTGTAATTCCCATACATCTTCTACATAATGACTGGAGCAAATAAATTGCTATATGGATGAGAGGGGACATCTTGCTTTTCTTTCCCCTAAATGTTGGGATAGAGAGTCAATTGTAAAACCACTTTTTAGATAGCAAAATTATGGTTTTTCATTCACTACTTTATGCACATATGCTTTCAAGGTGTTATCTCAAGATTGCTCATCCGGTGCATGTGATAGGAATTGGAGTGCTTTCTCTTTCTCATCCATACGAAGGTGAGGAATAGACTTAGTCCTCAACAAATGGAAAAAGTAAATATATTGTCGCACCAATCTGAGGATTTTGCAAAATATCCCTAACATGGACTAAATTCTAATTCATAGTTTGATTCTCTTTTTTGTTTAGGTGAATATGGATAGATTTTGGCCTTCCGTGAGAGACACTCCTCTTCCATCATATGATATGCCTTAATATGATGAGGAGCTTCTTTTTGCCAAACTATATAGAGAGCTTTGCTCTATAGTTGTGAGGCAAACAAGAAGGCATAGCAGTAGAGGAAGGGTCAGAGGAGTCTGTGGTTACGGAAAGGGGTTGATTATTCGGTGTGCATCGACTACTTCACATGGGGGATGGAGCTAGCACTAGTCGAGCACTGGCTACTTTATATACGAGGAGGAAGGGAAGGAGGACGTACCATCAGTGCCGCTTTCCCCTCGTTTTGATGATGAGAGAAATCTTGTCAGTGATCCTCACATTCCATCGTCATCTACTCATGAGATGACAACATCTGATTCTTGATGATAATTATGGTGATAGTGATGTTGATGAGATGGAGGATGCGGATTATGAGTGATCATTGTTGAGTATGATTCATTTGACATTTTGATTAGAGTTTTGGACTCGTCACTTTATTGACATTATAATGATTGATGGCACATGTTGATGTAATACATAGTCCTGACTCATATTACATGTATGATATTTTTCATTGGCTTTTAGTATTTACCATTGTGGACTTGTGACTTGTCATCTTGTCATTTATGATTTATGATGTGATTTATCATTTATGTATGTATTCTTGGTGATGGTTCATGAATCATGATTATCATGTTTGATGTGACTTGAAGTTGGATTTTGGTATCATGTATGTACTATGATGATTGACATGTGATGAATGAAATTAGATAGCATGGTTTTTGTTTTTAATGATGTTACAAACTTACATCATACATGATACATCCAATTCGCCCATATGACTACAATATCCCACATGATTATAAATAGCTATAAATGATGTTTTTAACCTTTATTTTGATGCATTTTATTCATAAACAGGGTGTTTATCATGTTAAAGATAAAATATATCATTTTTACCCCCCCCCCCCCCCCCCCCCAAAAAAAAAAAAAAGAAAAAAATTCGTACCTTATGAACCTACGAATACCGTACGGGAAGCCCCAAATCTTACGGTATGTATGTAATACCGTACTAATATGTACCGTACCTATCGTACGAATCGTACCTTACTAACTATGGAAAAGCATAATCATTGACTTTGCCTGTGCACTCTTTTACCATGATAGACTAGGAGAAGGAATTAGTGTCCTTTAAATTCCAACTACAAGGAACTAATCTCTTTCATGATTTGGAGGTAGTTTAGCTATCTCAATCATCAATTCCACTTGCGTCAACTATCAAATTTTTCTGAGGAAGCAGCAATAATCAGATTTTGGCTGCTCAATTATCAACATTATCTGCATTGATGAATTTTTCTGCAGAGTTGAGCAATAATCATTTTGGGCAATCTGGCAAAACTAGAAATTTCCCTGCAACAAGGATATGTCAAGTTCCTCGAAAGACATGAATTATGACATAATATTTTATTCTTTGATTATCAACATACTTCTTGAGAGGAATACTTACATAATGTCATGGTCCAGAATGTGTTTTGATGATCAGTTATTGTTCAAACTTCAGCTTATATTACATCAATGCATTGGGAAAAAATTTCTAGCTTTTTGGGTTCACTCTCAACATCCAGAGTGCAAACCTCTACACGAGCCTCAAAGGTGAAGATATTTACATATCGTGTTTTTATTAGATTTTGAAAATGGAGGAAAATCGGGAACTTTGAACATGGCCAACATTTGATCATAGAAATGAAGAGGCTATTCAAGATTAGTTGCACTAGTCGAGGCTTAGTGTGAGTTTTGAGCCTGTTTGTCTCTAATTGCATTGGTAGACTTGGGGATAAGGGAGCATAACTTGTAAAGACATAAATTTTGTTGTCGGGATATGTTAGCTGATATTGTGTTGACTCATGAGAAGGTATGAAAGAACGTCTTAATGCCTTGCATGAGTTTTCACATGGCAAAACAATGTTTTGTAAAACTTTTCAGATTGGCATGTTTGTTGACGCGGTTTCTCTCTGCATTGATAAACTTGGGATAGAGGACCATAACTCGTAGAGACATCTCAACAGATTGAGCTGTGAGCACTTCATCTAGTCTCCCATGCAATAGGAAAGCAATGCACTTGAAAGATAGCAATATCTGCATGGAGGAAATAGAAACAACCTGAGAGTGGATGTTGGTCTGGTTTTGCTTGTTGTTGGCCTCTCTCTAGGCTCAAGAAAGAGCAAACATATTGAAAAACAATAAAGCCTTGTGTATGAAGGTGATTTATGTTTCCTTTTGAACATCTCGATTTGTGTTGCCTTTTGAACATCTCGATGATGTCTCTCTCATCTTATTTAGTCTCATGCTTGAAGGCAAGGCTTATAATAAGTGGACACTGGATGGGCCTCAACGGTATGGTAATCTTCACATCAGGGTGAAATTTCTAGTAGTAATGTCAAGGCCAATGTCCTATGAAGTTAGTATCCTAAGAAGTGCTGGAGTGTGAACACTGAACCAAGTAGAGCCAAAGGCTGTAGGGTTTAATTCACAGGTGGCAGGGTGGAGTAGTAGTTTTATTTTGGACCAATGGGTCAAGGACAACCAATCCATCTTCTAAATAAGAGCTGTGAAAACAGTTGGATAGCAGATGGTTGTGCAAGCAGCAGATGTGAAATGAGCTCCTGTAAATATAGCAGAGTCACACATCTATTTCAATCCAAATAAAGTGAAAATGCCTATGTTTGTGAGTTATAGACATTCCAAGAGGTTGGATAGTAAGCGTGACACTTCTTCTTTCTGTATGAAGAAAGATGACAATTGCAGGGATCACATAAGCTATATGCAAAACTTGCAGGCCTAAAGAACAGTGTAACAAGGACATTCTCCTCGATGCGATCTTCTTGCTGATGAGAAAGGCAAGGGAATGAATTGGTGAAGAGAGTGGAGGGATGAGATTTTGAGCAGATGGAGAGCCAAATTTGGATTTGAATGTAGGAGAGGTCATTGACATAGGTTGCATTGACTTCCCTAACTACTATGGCTTCCTTATCTCCCTGCTGCTTCCCTCCATCATTCTGTAAAAAAATTGTTTAGCACATACAATCTGCAGATTTTTGTCCTCACGAGGAGAGGCAATATTTACTTCTTTATTTTTTTCTCAATAATGAAGATTCATCCAGCAAGATGTGGTATCCTGATGGAGAAACAAGAGCTTGCACCAAATACAATCCTACTCTTGTTGCAGATCATGCTTTTAGTCAAGCTACAACCACCAGGGTCCAGAGCCATATATGATGGAGCTGCCAAATAAATTATACATGGAGCAATGGATTGTGTAAATGGGGCTGTATTTGCTTATGAAGTCACAACTAGTATAGATGGTGATCAAAAGACTCGATGAATCATGTAAATGATATGTTCATTACCATACATTATACCTGTGGGTGGGGGTTCTTTCTCATTGTTGAGCCACCAGGCTTCAGCAGAGCTTGGGATCTATCTTGCTGACTTAGAACTTTAGAGTGCCTGCATAGCCTGGATGGATATCGGTGGAGGTTTTCACCTGTGTATAAAATCTTTAGGGTAGGTGTAATGTTCTAGGAGATGCCACTGCCAGATCTGGGTATGTTCCCATGAGCCAGTTTGGACTCTGGAGGGAGATAACTCTCTGGTATTGTCAGATAACATCATGATTCCATTTACAGATACACCATTTTAGCATGAACAGATCACCTCACTTCGAGTGTTCTCCTGAAACACCCTCACTTGAGATTATGGGACTCAGCTTGAGACAAAAGACAGAGGAAGCCAGTCCGGCAGTTTGGCACAAAGATGACCTTCTACAAAGATATTTTTTACTGGCTTATACTAAGCTGTTTTTTCATGCTCACCAGAGCTTCAGATGCCAGGATATGTAGCATATGTGTCCATCTATCTTGGAAGAGCTACAGAGACATAGGCAGAGCCTTCAGAGAAAATAAGAGGCACTGACATAGATACCTGCATGCATGCATGCCCAGATGCACGGCATGTGCATGCACACACAAGCTCACATGCACAAACACTCACATACACACATACACGTGCGCACACATGCGTGCACGCACACGTGCGCGCGCGCACACACACACACACACACACACACACACACACACACACACACACACACACACACACACACACACACACACACGCACGCACACACACACACACACGCGCGCGCACATGCACACACACACACACACACAACATGAATCCCATACATACATGCACAGGCATGCGCAGGTGCATAGACACGTGTGCATGCACACACACAAGCGTGCACATGTGCACGCATGTACGCATGCATGCAAACAGGCAGATGCACAGGCATGTGCACACACACACACACACACACACACACACATGGATGCATGCACGCACGCACCCTCACCCACACCCATGCAGGCATGCATGCATGCACACACACACATCCGCACGCGTGCGCGCGCGCACACACACACACACACACACACACACACACACACACACACACACACACACACACACACACACACGCATTTTCTAGTATTCAATCTCGGTACTGCCACATTTAGATTACTGGAAGTGCTGTGTTTACATCATTGTAAACCATAACTAATCCTGAATTTTTCGAGGTGGAGTGTGTGATGAACTATTTGAATTTGTCTTGTACCAATTCAGCCTGCTGAAACGTCTGCTTTTTCAGGTAGAAGTCATTAATCTTGTGGAGGGAGATGGAGAGAAGCTAAGTTCAACACTTATAAGGAAACGCATTGCAAGAAAACTTGAGGATTCTCCACTTGATGATTCATCTTCCTTGCTTCATGAGGACTCTTTCCCAGAAGGAAAAGATTGAACTGATAACTTTCCTTGTATGACTCGTATAACAGGATTGAACCTGATATGCTTAGGGTTGTGAGTATCCTAAACATAAACAAGAATATTCAATCAATAGCTTCGTCTTACATTTAGTAATCTGAAACTTGCCTTTCATGTGTGCAATTTGACAATTTTCTTCAAAGCTTTGCTAGCAGGAAATTAGTTCATTGGTCTATTTTCTGTATATTATCAAATTAAGATCCAGTGGGCGATCATAAATGAAGAATCTATTATGTTTTGGGTTGTGACTATTTCAAACATGAAAAAGAACATCCAATCAGTATCCAATGGGTAATTATATATGGGGAATCTAATGTGTTCTGGCTTGTGAGTATCTCAAACGTGGAAAAAGAATATTCAATCAGTATCTTTGTCTTACATGCCTGTAATTGACACTTCGTTATATTTGTGCGATTTGACAATTTGCTTCACATCTCTGATGTCAGGAATCTAGTTCAGGCTTAGTTTCTAATTTTTATCAAGTTAAATTCAAGTGGGCAATCGTAGATGAGGAATCTAATTTTGGGTTGTGGATTATTAAAAAAAAAAGAACAGGATCTATACCTTACATACATGCAGTAGGCACTTGTCTTACATGTGGGCAATTTGACAATTTACTTCAGAGATCTGCTGCCAGGAACTTAGTTCTTAGGTTCATTTTCTACCTATTATTGAGCTAGTATCCGGTGGTCAATCATATGCGGCCAATGAAATATCGGATAGTTCATTGGTACAAGCACTCTTTGAATTATGTGCCCCTTCAGACATGAGAAACAGATCTTAATGTTCATATTATTGTAGGCAACTCTCTGTAGCATACCATTTCGCATATGATACTAGATCATATCCCCCTCCTTTCCATTATTGCTCTTCCTCGCCCTTCCTCCCCACACCTCCCAAATATAATTTTGGCTTCCTCTTCCTCATTATATCCTCCCTCTTCGTCCATTTCTTTCTTCTTTGCTTTCTCTCTTCTTCCTCTTCTTCTATACTGTCTCCTCCCTTATTTCTTCTTCCTTCTCCCTTCTTTACTGTTTCTTCTTCTGATTTCTCCTTCCCCTTCATTTCCCCTCTTCCTCACCTTGCTTCGCCTCACATAAATACATACACATTATCATTTCACACCCAAGTAGTGCCTAAAAGGAAAAAAGAGAATGGTCTTAAGTGAGAGAATCAAGATCACATAAAGGAATCGAAGAAAAAACCTCAACTGCAAGATTCAGCTAGGCCATGCAATCTTGACCATTCGATGGGAAGCCTCAAAAATTGTAGAATGGCACTTTCAATACCAAAATCAATTCAAAATTTCCGATAGAACCATGGACATCAAGTATGAAACTGCAACCAATTTATGATCTCCAGTGAAGAAAAAACATTTATGATCCAATTTATGATCAGGTATGAAGAAAAAACCTCAGCGGCAAGATTCAGCAAGGCCATGAAATCTTGTACATCCTATGGGAAACCTCTAAAATTGTGGAATGACACTTTCAAAACCCAAAATCAATTCAAAATTTCCGATAGAACCATGGACATCAGGTATGAAGCTGCATCCAATTTATGATCTCCGATGAAGTCAAGGTATTCATGTATTTTAAGTGTTAAACAAACTTGTTTGAACCTTTAAGCTCGGGTAGATTGCATTCGAGGTGTTTAATGAGCATAAGGTTGGTCAATGAGTACAAAATATATTACTCATAATAGTGTAATGTGAACACAAAGGATTATGGTATGCCACAAGCTAACATGGCTTCGTAATGTACATATAGAATAAGTACCAGAACTCCAAAGTGTAATCATGTACATTAATGTGTTAGGCTATTGCGTTACCTTATCAAGCTTAAGAGATGTCAAGGGGTTAATTTAATATGGCCAATGAATAGAGATTATGGATTCACAAGGGTTAGAGAGGAAAATCCAGACACCTTAACCTAGTTAAGTCCACATGTAATCCTAATGATAAATCATTTGTAATTTCTCATGATTTTTGAGTTGTGTTGCAACTTTACATGAGTAAAGTGTTGTATAAGCCTTACATATGAGCAAGAAAAGGAAAAAACTGGTAACTAAATACCTCATCAATTAGATGATTTTGGGAGGCGTAGATGATTTTCGAAATTCTATCAAGATATGATAGAAGTTATGAGGGAGATTGAATTTTTCAAAGATTACTATAATATTATGTTGAAAGAAACCGGGATACATAGTAATGCCATAGGTTGGTAATTGTATTCATCTCTATATGTCTTGTGTTGTTCTGGAATATGCTAGGTTTATGTATGATTGAGAGAGACTTGAAGCAGCACATGCAACATTCGTTTTCCCTTCTCATAGTGGTATGAGAGTCATGGGAAAGTTTTTCCAACATAATAATTTGTAAGAATCTCAAAACATGGAGAGGACAATTGTTGGATAGCTTGCTCCAAGAGCTTCGAAGAGAACACAACTATTTAGTGTGTTTGCTCCATATTTTGTGAGATATGGGCATCTCTTTCCTAGAATGTAACAACGTATTGACATACATAGGACGAGAGTGAAGAGGAAGAGAAGAATTTTGTCACCCCATCATTCACTTTCGTAAAAGAGAAGAAGGTGAGAATATCAAGGTATATATCTCGTGTTTTCCATTTTCAATTCCCTTGTGTGTGAGAAAAAAAGAAGCGATGAGAAGAACCGAGGAATATGAGAAGAATAGCCCCCTTTTCAACCCGTAATTACGTTTTTATGGAGGGAGAGAGATTTATCTATTCCTTAAGGAGTTTGAGAAGGAATTCTCGTAAAGCTCGAGATTTGTGAGAAGTTCATGAACCAATAGGAGAATGAACATAGACATTCTTGAAGCAAATAAGAGCACAAACATACAGATGTACGTTCTCATTTTTATATACTCTTGCACATTTCAATATGGGTGAGCATGAGCTAGAGCAAATCTTGAGTGAGGATCTTGAGCAGCATTACATGGAAGAATTCAATGCTTTGAACACTAAAGTTAGTGGGATAGAAGACACTTTAAAGTCCATCTTGCAATAGTTATAGAAACTAAACATGGGAAAGATGCATGTGAAAGATCCACCACTTAGTCAAGGCAAGGATTGAGAGACCTTGTCTAGTCATTAGGCAATGCTAGTGTCTCAAGAGACTATCACCATAGCTACCACGTTACCATGGGATGGCCAACACCATTATCGTAGGTATCATAGACCAATGGTTGAGAAAAATGACACTAGTGATTCTATTTGTGAAACATTGTCGATGATGCACATAAGATCCATCAAGAAACAATGCATTGTTTGTGGAGAAAGATAGATGAAGTCAAGACTAAGACTTATACTAACACATGGGAAGAATTTAAAGCTTTGTTTAAAAATAGTTGTCTACCACGAGATGAGAGGAGGTCTTGGATGCCTAATTTTCCCTTCAACAAAAGAATTTGTAGCACTTTTTCACATAAAAATAATGAGATGGATCCTTCCTTGACTACATTATAGTGAACATGATTGTGACCTCGTCAAGACAAGGGATGTTTGTGGTCATTCTTAAAAAATTCAAGTTTTCATAGGAAGTTCATTGTGGATTATTTCCATATTGTAGCTCTAGATGTTTACTTACATCGAGAAAAATATACATTCATATGGAAGCATGAGTAGAGTTTCGATGGTCTAAAATAATTGATTTGTATGCTTCAATTATGATGATAGTTAAATTTTGATTTAATGGTTTGGAATTAAGAATGCTATTCAAAAAAAGAATATTCCATTTTACTTGTGGTGGATATGTTGAGTAGAATGTCTCATTTTATTTCCATATAGGACATATTACATGGTCTAGAACTCGTTGATTGTCAATCACACCTTCACATTGCACGGATTACTTGATCCATAATATTGGATCAAGATGTGAAATTCATAGGAAAGTTCTAGAAGTTCATGTCTAACAATATCAAACTTGTATTCAAAATGACTAGTAGGGATCGTCCTCAAAATGTTTTATCAAACTTTAGAAGACATACAACATGCATATCTTTCAAATGAAGAAAGCAATCGGGATAGTTTCTCGGACTTGATAGAATTTTCATATTACAATCAGTGTCATAAGTTGAGAAGTTTGTCTTGTTTTGAGGTAGTTTACATGTGATGTCAATAGCACCTAGTAGTATTAAGATGCCGATGAAGTACACTAGTGCATCAATTTTTCTCATAAAAATTCAAGAAAATCTAAAAGTGGCAATCAACAAGATACCTATAGAGACAAGACTTATACATATCAACATACATCTCCTAATGTCTTTAATGAAGGCGATAAGTTTCTAAAATGCATGAACAAAGGTGATTCTTTTAATAGGTTATCTCCAAGGTATTTTTAACCTCTAGATCAAATAAAGAAGCTTAGTGGCATTTCTTATGAATGGGAAGTACCTCCAATTTATATAGTTTTGAAATATCCATGCTTTATCCTTTTGTATTTACATACATTCTCATGCATTTATTTAATCCCACTTGCAAGGGATTGTCTCACAAACTTCCATGCATTACCATACAAATTATCCCACTATGTGGTAGTTTTACATCTACTCCATACAAGGTCTCATAATTCCCCACAAGGTCATCGACTTTGGCCCATTTCCAAGAGTGTTCACACCCTCCCCATGGATTTATCATGATCATATGTCATTGTATGTAAGTTCTTTCATTTATTTATCTCAACATCTTTTCATACGTTTTCTTCCCTTCTTCCATAATTTGTTTAGTGTGTGGCTAATGATAGAGTAGCCTTATTTTTTTGTTTCAACATGGTATTAGCACATTGGTTTAAAATAGCTCTAGAAATTTGTTTGCTTCTGACATTAGCACAATTTTCATTCTCATTCCCTCCCTCCATTGCCAATAATTTTTCTCTAAATATCTTGAATAATTATTTTCTTTTTTTTAATTAGGTGTGCATTTCATTCTTAGTTTTGTCATACTTTCCCCTTATTACTAATGAAGTTAAGATTCTTCTAAGCACTTTATCAATCCTCTATCTAATTACAAATCAATAGGTTTTTCTTGTTTACCATTTTATTGTTTTAGAAGGCATAATACTCATCCTTCATTTTTGTGTTCTTATTACAATCAATCATATTGTTGAATAATTTTTCTCTCACTAAAAGTTCTTATAAGCACCAAAAACGAACGTATTTGTCATAGACATACAATAAGGGTAGGCAGATAGGATCATGAGAACATTCATCCATGTCCTTGATAATTCCAATACAAGTGCACATACCACAAACAAAAACAAAGGCTAGAAGAGTAGCACTAAAATGCTATTGGAGAAGTGACAAACAAGCAAACAAAGTAGCAACACGTTGATCAATGGGAACTTGAAGTGAAATAAAGATAGAAAAAGACAAAAACATCATCTACAACTATACTAACATCATTGCCAACACAAAATTAAGCAATAAATCTGAAATTGAAGGTCCCATCCTATTTTACTCTCCATTGGATGAATACCGTCTATGCTTGTGCAAGACCCACTATAGCATGCTCAAACTCAACACAAATTAGCGATTTCTTGTGCCTCAAGAGCTCCTAAAGTTTCCATGTTGCTATAATAGCCAATATCTCCATCTAGCTTTGAGAAAGGTGTCTCTATACATGAGAGAGAGAGAGGGGCGGAGAGAGAGAGAGAGAGAGAGAGAGAGAGAGAGAGAGAGAGAGAGAGAGAGAGAGAGAGAGAGAGAGAGATGAGAGAGAGAGAGAGAGAGAGAGAGAGAGAGAGAGAGGAGAGAGAGAGAGAGAGAGAGAGAGAGAGAGAGAGAGAGCGAGGAGAGAGAGGGGGGAGAGAGGGAGAGAGAGAGAGAGAGAGGAGAGAGAGGAGAGAGAGAGAGAGAGAGAGAGAGAGAGAGAGAGAGAGAGAGAGAGAGAGAGAGAGAGAGAGAGAGAGAGAGAGAGAGAGAGAGAGAGAGAGAGAGAGAGAGAGAGAGAGAGAGAGAGAGAGAGAGAGAGAGAGAGAGAGAGAGAGAGAGAGAGAGAGAGAGAGAGAGAGAGAGAGAGAGAGAGAGAGAGAGAGAGAGAGAGAGAGAGAGAGAGAGAGAGAGAGAGAGAGAGAGAGAGAGAGAGAGAGAGAGAGAGAGAGAGAGAGAGGAGAGAGAGAGAGGAGAGAGAGAGGAGAGAGAGAGGGGAGAGAGGAGAGAGAGAGAGAGAGAGAGAGAGAGAGAGAGAGAGAGAGAGAGAGAGAGAGAGAGAGAGAGAGAGAGAGAGAGAGAGAGAGAGAGAGAGAGAGAGAGAGAGAGAGAGAGAGAGAGAGAGGAGAGAGAGAGAGAGAGAGAGAGAGAGAGAGAGAGAGAGAGAGAGAGAGAGAGAGAGAGAGAGAGAGAGAGAGAGAGAGAGAGAGAGAGAGAGAGAGAGAGAGAGAGAGAGAGAGAGAGAGAGAGAGAGAGAGAGAGAGAGAGAAAGAGGGAGGGGGAGGGGGGAGAGAGAGAGAGAGAGAGAGAAGAGAGAGAGAGAGAGAGAGAGGAGAGAGAGAGAGAGAGAGAGAGAGAGAGAGAGAGAGGGGGAGGGGAGAGAGAGAGAACTTGCCTGATTTCTCTTTATTTGAGAGAGAAATTCTAGTTTTCCTACCCTAAAATCTCATCAGAGTCAAATGTATACATACGAAGAGAGGGTTAGTTATTCACAACCTCTTTAGAAAGAATCATATATCCACTTCATAAGTGGTCAATATCTTGTCATATACATGTATTCTTATATTCTAGCACATGTCATGTATTTATGTATACATTAGACACCATCATGCATACATATGGTAGGACCTTCCCTCTTGGATCTTATTGTATTGTATTTACGACACCATGCATTATAAACTATCTCATATTAGTTATGTATCTCATTATCCTTGAATGATAAAGTAGCACAGATAGACTTTCAAGCATACTACACCAAAGACAAATTTTAATAGTGTGCTAAGGATAGAGGGATCTAAAACCTACAACAAGAAAAAAAACGAAGGAGAAAGCTCTCAATGGATCTTGTGGTGCACACAAGGGGCACGATCAATGTTAATGATATCATCAATGGATAAAAAATGAGGCCAAGAGAGAATAAAATACATACTCCCCATGTTTTCGACTCCTAATGTATAGGGATGCAACATGTCATTAGATCCACAACACCACATGGATGTCATATATCAATGCCTATGTTCTTAGATCTAAAAATGGAATGGACTAGATGATGCCATATGTTACGGGTTCCTGAAGATGATGACGAATCTTATTGTTTAAACAAAAGCATTATCGAATGGAAGGGGGGGGGTTTGAAACATCCATGGTCTATCATTTGGTATCCAAATACAATTTATTATAGTCATTTAATACCACATGCAAGGACCCTTTCAAAATCTCTCATGCACTATGAGTCGAGCTCACATTAGCCCATATAGGTGGTATTTTTACCTTTAATCCATATAAGCACTCGCTCTCATCAGCTTCCCCATCATTCACTCTAATTCATTGCCAAGAGGGCTCACACCTTGTTCATGGAGTCATCATGCTCAAGAGCATTGTCTGTAAGTTATATAACTTGTTTACCTCATCATGTTTTCACATATTTGTTACTTTTTTTTAGTTTATTTAATGCATCATTAATGATACAAAGTAATTTTTCTTTATTTTAACATAGAGTTCACCTAAAAATAATATGATGAGAGAAATTTCTTCTTTGCATGAGCAAGCTAGCAAATATTATCCTCCATAGAAGATATTGAATGTGAGAGATTGAAAAATGAGAAACCACTCTATTTTGGAGTATCCACTATTTTGGAAAGGATGCCCACTCATACATTTTGTTTTGAAATCTGAATCCCTAGTTTCTGAGTATTTTCCATCATTGAAAATTTAGAACAATGATCTTCAGAAGGGGAAGAGAGGGTTATATTTATGGCTAGTATCTTTCATTTGTGTGAGGAAAGACATCATATAGAGCCAAGGTCTTATCATTAGGGATTTTTGGCCCTAACCATGAGATTCTTAATGCTTTTTTAACATTTGTGATTGTGCCATGAATGCTTATGTAGGATGTATTCTAGAACATGATAAGGTAAAGCCTGCCTAAGGTTGGGAAGTGAGAGTGTATGCACATTCCTTTCCTCTTCTCATAGTAAGAACTTGAGTAACATTCATAATGAAAATACTAGAATTATGTGAAAGTTGTTGTGACACTTATAGTTCAAACACTATGAATTTGTCCATTTGCCTTCATAGACCAAAAACGTGATGGCACGAACTATACTTTATGGATCCCGAGATCATGGAAATTCTTGAACCTTACATGATCCTTGAAATAGACTTGAGATTGATATGGAATCCCCAATAGTACTGAATTCAACTAATCTCTTCATAGAATTTGTTTATTATACTGCTCCCCATCGAGCTTGAAAATGCACAAAATGTTAATGCGTTCTATGTTATAGTGATGAATTGTGATAATTTTGTTCTAAATCTCATTTAACATATGTCCAAGGCAACTCAGGCTAGGATTATGTTAAGAAACCAGTATAAGACGTGAAATGCGATGCAAATTCAAAATCTAGAAAATCAATCAATCATAGAGAGGTTAATCAAATGAGAAGTTTTTGAGATCTTTATCACAAGGACTAAGAGTCTTTGTGATCAAATGGCTATTGTGGGATTATGAAATACTAGTGAAGATCAAGCATGAAGATGTATATGGTTTTTCTGTCCAAGATGTGTTAGTATATTTTAGTAGTGATGAACATACTTAGGTCCCTCCTTAGGAGGTCTTTTTCTCATGGCTTGTATACATGCCTATAAGGGATTGATTATCTTTGTATATCCACCTAAATACACTCTTTGATATGTTCCAAGCATCCTCTTATTCCTCATGTTATTTGCATGCTTCTCTAGCCCTTGAACTCCAAAAATTAGTATCAGAATAAGTCACTAGGTTTCTTAGATAGTTAGAAGGGCAAAGATAAATTGAGCTATCTACTAATAAGTAGAAATGTGCTATTGTTGCACAAAAAAGCAAGATAAAGCTAACAATAAAACTAGAAAATAAAAATAGTTTTGCAAGTATTGTCATGCAAATGATCATGTCATTAAGAGTTATCCCAAATTGGCTACAAAAGAGGCAAAGAAGAAAGAGGCTAAAAATAGTTATTGGAGAGGCCTCTACTCCTAAAATTGAGCCTACTAATCTTTTTTTAGAATGAAGGATGGGAATTCACTACTTGTTGTGGTTATGATCTATCTTATGATGAATAGTGTATGTATGTAGTGGACTCAAATGTTTGGTATTTTGGTAGTAGTGCAACCAAACATATTACCTCACAATGTAGTTTCTTCACTTCACTTGAGCATGCATCTAAAGGGAATATTGTCACATGTGCTAACAAATCTCATCCTATTATGGGATTTGGGAAGATTATTTTTACTACTACAAATAGCAATACATTAAGTTTATCATACGCTTTATACATAACTAGGATGAAAAACAATCTATTGTCAATTTCAACATTAGCCAAAATTCACTTTGTGGTGAAATTTGTTGATGATGTACATTTCATGATCTCTTTGATGGTGACGAAATCATTTATCTAGAATGCTAGGTCACGGCTTGTGTAAGCTCACAAATGATGGGAAATCTATTAATGATTTTGCATGTGGAGTTGAAGATACATAGACTATTTCATATGTGAAACTTTTGCATGCACATTTCAGTCATTTGAATTCTTCTATTTTAATTCAACTCTAGAAAGGAAGAAGAAAACCTCTTAATGAGGCGAAAAAGTGCATAGGTGGTCTTAAGTGTGTTCACACACATAAGTACCAAAATATACTAACGAAATCCCCCTAGAAGTGATGCGATGAAGAAGGGGTTGGCACTCATGTATAAAGCAGTGTTAAACAATGTGGAATAAGGTCAATACACAAAAGGAAGTAAGCCCAAAGCTTTGTGAAAATCTTCAAACTTCTCACAAAGAAAAGCCTTTGTAAAAAGGTATGCAAAACTATTGTGTGTGGACACATACATCTGATTGATCTCTTTAGTAGAGTGACTCTCATATAAAGATAGTTTACTTGAAAGAGCTTAGTGCGAGCATGGAACACAGGGTTCTTTGCACTCACAATGCACTCTGAGTGTCAATACATATGGTGGTGATTCAACATCCACATATCCATAAGGCATCTGAGCCAGACATGACACACACTCAAGAGCCTTTTTGGAAGCTTCATTATAATCAGCCTCACAACTAGAAGTGGCCATAATATGTTGCTTCTTTATCCACTAGATATACACGAGTGTTTATTGTAGAGCCATAGGCCTCAATAGAGCTACCTATTGTTTCAAGTAGGCAATAAAAAATCATCAAATTATCAACAAAGAGTTTACCTAGTTGAAGGCATGGAAACCTCTAAGAAAATCCTAAAAGAGGGGAGAAATGGATGAGAGAAAGTGTGAAACTAAAAATTCATAGGTTGCAAAACTTGTGGTAGAGATATCTCACAAGGCATAAGAGATGCCCCCCACTTTGTCACATATCAAAACATGCAAAACTAGAAGTTCCATTGCTTTAATGTCTAGACCTGCAAAAAGCAAACCTATAGAGAGAAAAAACTTTTGAGTGCCACTAGAAAATGTATTACCTCATCTCATGGATTTTTACACATGCCCAAAACCTATAATGCAAAGAAAAGACTCCTCTAAGGCTAAATGCCCCTTGCCACACAGAATCCTCACCATAGACACCTCAAAAGAGCACTAATGCAAGATAAAAGCTGAAAATAAAAGAAAGTGATGAGTTTTCTCAAGAGATATCTATCCACAATGTCGAAAGTCTACAAAAATCAGATCTCAATGAGACTTATACAAAAGTGAGTGGCCTTCTTCATACCAAAATGGTTGGCCTAGTTAAAAATAGTCCTAAGTTACTTGTAGGGGCAATTCTAACTAGTTTATTGAGATAACTAAGCTATAAAAAATGAAGTACATAAATTCAAGGACTTTCTCATGCTTGGGAGTTAACAAAATTAATAGAAGCATAAAAATGAGGTCTTTACTATAGCAGTAAGCACAAGATGATGGATTCTTTTAATTTTTTTTTTTGCATCGGTTCTCTTCTCTACTCTTTGGTCCCCTTGCTTTGTTTTCATTCCTTTCAAAATTATTGCTTCTTGAAATATATGTAGCATGCCTTCTTTCTAGATTTGTGTGTAACACTTCCCCTATCCTAGATGCTGTCCTTCTCATCAATGCGTCTAGGGGTACTCCAAGTCACGGTTTTCCATCATATTTCTTGTGCCCTCGCTTTCCTATCTTAATCGCAAGACTTATCATGGTTTCCTTCGATCTTACTGGAGATGCTATGTCAAGTTCAAATTGAATCAAGTTTGAAGCCACTAGCCATGTTGGAAATATCTAATTTATCTTGTAGAATATCTAGAAATCTCTTTCAAAGAATCTCCTTTGGAAATCTTTCTCAAATGTCTACAAAAATGTCTAGGAAGCTCTTTTAACACGCCAAAAAAATCCATTACTATTTCAATGGATTTTCTATAAATACATAGACCATTGGTCTCTTCCCATGTTAAAATTATTACTTTTTTGAAGTGAGGTGTTGGCATGGCTTTATATGCAATGAAATAGATTTGCATCATTATGAAGATCTTCCTTAACATCATGCTTGTTCGGTCCAACACATTGGTGTTGGAGCTGATGTCTGCAGAAGCACAGAAACAATACAAGGAAGAATCTTAGAGCACAACACAATACATAATGTATTACCAAGTGAATGCACAAAGATAAAGTGACCCGTTAGGGTTATCGGTGTATATACAATTCAAGGGCAAAAAACTTCCTAAAGAGGGAAAAAAATGCCCTGACAATTGATATGTGTTTACACACATCAATACCTAAATATATCAACAAATTCCCCTTGGGAGTGATCAATGAACAAGGAGTTCGCACTCATGTATAAGGAAGTGCCAAGCTATGTGGAAAGAGATCAATCCACGAAACAAAGTAAGCCCAAAGATTTGTGGAAAGCTTCAAACTTCTCCCTAGGCAGAGCCTTTGTGAAAAGCTTTGCAACATATTCTTGTGTGGGCACATAGGCAAAACTAATCTCTCCAATAGAGAAACTATCGTTGACATAATGATAGTGCATCTCAATATTCTTAGTGCAAGTATGGAACATAGGGTTCCTCGCAATCGCCAATGTGCTGTGAATATCAATGAAGATGGTGGTGGTAGATGAGTAACTGACACACAAATAATCTAAAAGGCGGCTGAGCCACACACACTCAATAGTCACTATGAAAGCTCCCCTATACTAAGCCTCACAACTAGAAGTGGCCACAATAGAATGCTTCTTTCTCAACCAAGATATGCATGAGCTACCAAACATGAAGCAAAAACCACTTGTTGAAGCACGAGTATCATAACAACCAGCCCAAGTTGAGTAGGAAAAAGCATGTAAAATATGGTCAGTAATGACCCCCCTTGGGATAAAACAATCTAAGTAGCGACATACCACTCAAGTAGTGAAAGATGTGTTTAAGTGCCTACCAATGCTTGGCACCTAGGCAATGCATAAACCTACTCAAATGAGAGTACACAAATTGAATATGAGGCTGAGTTATGCATAAGTAAATAAAGCATCCAACAATGTGCTGATAAAGAACAACATCAAATGCATCTCCAACATCATGAAGACTCGACCAATACCTGTTTCATAGGGATGGCAATAAGTTTGCAATATTCAAGGTCAAAAAGTTGTCATAATGTGTCAATATCTTTGTTTGATCCAAAGCTATTCCCCCATCAACTTGCATAGAGTGAATGACCAAATAATGATGCAAATGCCCCAAATCTGACATATCAAAAGAGACATGCAAATCAACCTTAAATTCAGCAATATGCTTCTTACTACGCTAGTGAGTAGCATGTCATCAACATGTACAATAATGATTAGAAGTACATACACCCTTAACATATAAGGTCCTCTTAGTTAGAATATTTTCAAACCCATGTGCAATCAAGTAGGCATATATCTTTTCATATCAAGCATGTGTTGCTTGCTTCAAACCATAAAATGCCTTTTTTAGCTTGGACACTTGGCTTTCATGCCCATTCTACACAAAACCATGGGGCTGAAATACATACACTTCTTCGTGCAAGTCACCATTCAGAAATGTAGCTTTAATTTCCAACTTATGTACATTCCAACCATGATGATTTGCAAGTGCAAAAATGCTATGAATAATGGTCATAGGACATCTGAGAGCAAATGTCTCATCAAAATCAATGCCTCTCTCTTGATGATAAAATTTTGCAACAAGTCTCGCCTTATACATGTCAACCATTCCATCAAGCTTACACTTAAACTTGTATACCCATTTAGTGCCAATAGCCTTTTTGCCTGGAGGGAAATCACATAAAGAACAAGTACCATTCTTCAAAATAGCATCATATTATGATTACATAGTAGTCATCCAATTTTCTAAATTTTGTCCTTCATCAAAAGAAATAGGATCATTCTCATCACAAAGTCTAGAGGTAACCATTGCATAGAAATCTGATGCAAAGGAAGCATTATGAGAGCCTAAATGGGTATGCTATTATAAAGGTGCATCTAATTTTCTATCTCTCAAAGTCTATGCTAGCCATTTAGCCATTTTTTAAAGCCTCTTCTATGTTATCCCTCTCATCAACAAGTGAATCATGTGAATTCTTATAAGAGATGAAATGATATGCATCATCATGTGTAACCTATAAAGGTTGAGAAATTGCCTCATTTGGACCATCACTTGAATTTCCACCTGTAAAAAGAGGCAGCAAAATGTCACACATACCTTTAGAGCTAACTGATGTATCCTTGGTACATGAAAGTAATGGCTTGATTGCATCTTCCACAAGAAAAAAATCACAAAAAACCAAAATGCATTTATTCTTTGGATGATACAAATGATAGTATTTGCTTTCAAAACTATACAAAACAAAAATACATTTCATTGCTTTATCATCCAATTTTCTGTGTTTTTGTTCAGGCACTAATGCATATGCCAAACAACCAAGACATGCATACAAGTAATAGATGGCTTGCGACCATGCCAAGATTCATATGACGTGATCGACTGCAGTGCTTTTCTGGGATACTTGTTAAGTACATATGCCATATACATTATAGCCCCAAGCCAAGAGCTATGTGGTAAAGCTTGAATTTCAACCATACACCTTGCCATCTCCATGAGAGAACCATTTCTTTTTTCAGCAAATCCACTTTTTTGAGGTGTATATGGCACATTGTGCATAGATTTTTATGTTATGCTCAACCAAATATGCACTAAAATAAATAGACATGTATTCCCCCCCAATTAGAATAGAGGGTGCCCAATTTACATGCTGACAAATTTACAACCGTAACGAGAAATTTTTTGAAGCACATAAACTCTTCAGACTTTTTTTTCAATGGATGCACCCATGCATGCTTGGAAAAATCATCAATAAAAGTCACCAAGTAAAGGTAGTTCCCAAAACAAGGCATCTACATAGGACCATAGACATCACTATGAACAAGCTGCAAATTATGAGCAAATCAAATTAAAACATCTTTTGGGAACAAGGAATGCGACATTTTTCCCAAAATATAGCCTTGACAAACATGTTTACAAGGTGCCTTAAGTTTGGGTAGAGAGCACCCATTTCAAATTTCTATAGGCATAGAAAACCAGCCAAAATTAAGACGACAAAAGTGTGCATGCCAAAGCTTTGCATCTGAGATAGCATGAGAATCTTGAACTACACTAATCACAAATTTTGCATAGTCTATGATATTATACACCGCACGATATAAAATGCGAGAAGATAATAACAAGTCCATTTGAGAGATTGCACTAAATGTTGGAAAAACTATTTTAGGGCTCCCTTTGGCCTTACTCTAGCTCCTTTCACATGCTTCCTCTACGTTTGTGCTAGCTTCCTCCACCTCTTATATGGCTGACACCCACCCCCCCCCCCCCGCCCCGACAGAGAGAGATCCTTGTTGCAGGGAGTGATTGATATTATTATGTAATAAATATTGGGTGAGGATCTACTTATTTACATGAAGGCCTCATGTGAGATCTGCTTCCAATTCGGTCTAGTCAATGGCAGGGGGAGTGTCCTATGATGGGTACTGATAGTGCGTGGAGTACAACATCTGTTCACATGCAAATAGTTGGAGGAACTAGGTTGGCCTAGTGATAAAAACCTCTGAGTGAGACGCTTAGAATTCAATCATGAATGTTTCCTTAAAAGTTTGTTTATAACACGTTGAGAGATATTTGATTGAGCATTGACAAACATAGTAGATTTGCAATGATGGCATAGTACTCACGTCGTAGACAAGATCGAAGTTTTATTACTCAAAGCCAGGAGTGGATACTGAGGTGCCCTAATCATCTTGAATACTGAGGTGCCCTAATCATCTTGAATACCTTAAATGTGGTTACCAAGAAATTTTTTTTTCATGTTTGTTGTTATGTAAATCATTTGGTGTAAGCAAGGGAGCCAGTGCCTAATATGTGCCATCATATATGCAATTGTGGGGGGCCCTATGGTGGCGTGAGATATTGATAGGTCACCCAATTGTGACATTTTGAATCATTTTTTACCTTGATTGCAAAAGTAATCGAGGAGCAGTGTCGAGGTACTAGACCATAGCACATATTAAATATGCAGCGCTGCATTTGTCCAAGTCTACATCATTTCGAGATACTCCTCTAATACATGTGCCCTCCACTTTGGTTGATAAATTGTTCCTTTCTCTGCAGCTAGAGGAAGATCTTCAGGTTGAAATTCATAGCTTGTAGTTGATCTTGTTTATTTCTACATTATACTCTATCAAGATCATAAAATTGGGCATGTATTGGATTTCACTCGTAAAGATTTGTCAATGTGGTGCAATTCCCTAGAAGTACATAGATTTCAAAATGGTCTCCTCAAAGATGTCCATTGCTTAAAATTGGGCATGTATTCGATTTCACTGGTAGAGATGTAGCAATTTGGTGCAATTTCTTGGAAGTACGCAGACTTCAAAATTATCTCCTCTACCTAGCCGAGTGTGTTTTTCCCAATTCCTTTACTAGTTTCATCCATGTGGGCCTTGGTAGCTCGAAGGTGTCTTGGCCGTCTTCATTAACACAACTACTGACAACCATCTCGGGTTCATACTCTTCTTTCTAAGTAAGGTTGGCCAAAATGTTCAATGTTTCCCATGTAAACATTTGTTGTAACACATTGTCGATAGTGGATGACAAATAAATGGGATAATAATGCATAGATGTGTGAGTGTCTAAGTTTAATGCAGCTTGAGTGGGAGAGGGAATTGGAAGAGTGGATGCAAATGTGAATATGCTTGTGAGGGGTGGTGAGATTGGTGGCGAGGGGTTTGGGAGTTATGTGTGGAATGTGGATGAAGGTGCGGTGGTTGGTTAGATATCCATTATGTTAGATGTGCTTATGTGCATTGTGTCAATAGTGAAAAGTGGTACACTGTGTGGAGTGTGTGATGGCATGCTTGTGAAACTCATAAAAAATGCTCATGGAACTGAAACATGTTGGGAAATGGGTGGTCGAAAGAAAGGGATGAGAGGAGCTTGGGGTGAAATGATACTTTCACTTGATAGAATACTTGCAGATGGTGGGCTGAGGAATGAAGAAAAAAGAGGGGTGAGATACATGGGGAAAAAGTGATGTCCTCGTTGTGGAATCAAAGCAAAAGTGGGTTGAGAGGAGGTGGGAATGGTGCAATTGTTGGTGGAATAGAAGGGGTGCTAGTAATAGGGGTGGCAATGGTGGCAGTCAGTGGTGATGTTACAAGAAAATGGTTGCCTATGAAAGTAGATGTGTGAGGAGGGGATTGAGGTGTAGATAGAATGGGTACATGAGAATGAGGCAAGGTTTGGGGAACGGTCTCAAAAATGGCTTGGAATTCTTGGGATAATGGGTCTAAGGTGGTGACAGGGGGGATGGGTGATTCGATTAAGGAGGAGGTATTGATGGTCTAGCTTGGAGGAGGTCTATGACCACGATGTGTGGAGTGGCAGGACAAGTTTGGTGGTACTAGGACTTGAATGGATTTTCCAACACAAGGTTGAAGACGTAGATGATAGGGATCAAACTTTTAGAGTGTTCTATTGGAGAGGTAGTTTGGTGCTTCGACATCACTAATGACCTATGTGAGCATATGGATCCTCTCGATAAAATGTGTGTCAAACCCACCAATGTCTAGTTCTTGTTCTTAAAGCTCTTGGCTCTATTCTCTAGTGAGTTTGTGGCAAGTGCGAACTGCTTGCATTGTTTCATAGAGCCTCTATAGGGTGATTGTGTAGAGATCGAATGTGGTCATCTTCAGTATCACGTTCTTACTCATGTTCGTCTTGTGTGTCTTGCTGAACTTGTTGGTCTTGCTGATCTCTTTGCTCTTCATCCTATTCATCAGTGAAAGCTTTCTCTTTGTCCTCTTGATCAATGGGATTATGGCATTCTTCTTGATTGGTTTTTGAATTAGGGTAGCTTGTGTGCTCATACTCTTGTGATACAAACTCCATATTTGAGAACTGAAATTTGGTATTTAGGGGATCTAGAATGTAAAAATTGAAAGTGGCTCTTCTATGCTTGTGTCTGATGTGAGGAAGACAAATCCTTTTGTTGTGGTTGTTTATGTTTGTGTTTCATTGGTTTTCCCTATAACCATTGGTTCTATAGTAGTAATTCTTGTGGGTTTTCTCAGTTCTAATGTCACCTTGGCCTTCTGAAGAAGTAGGCCATGAAACATGGATGTGAAGAATCATGGGTTGTGGCACTAGAGGAGATGGTTGAGGGGATGATGAGGTCTTGATAGGCTAGATAGAGATAGGGGATAGTATCTCACATGCACTTAGCATGCTAGACTAGGAGGTAGATGCACGATTGCTCCTCAATGCCTATAGTTGAGTACATATAAGTGCTCTCTGAATGGGGATGCCATACTCCAAACACATATAAACTATCCTAGTGATTGCACAACAACCATTAAGTACTTGTTTCCTTATCCATTTGTAGATGGCTGCATACAAGTGATTGATGATCCAATGCACCAAGTCAATATGCATAAGGTTTTTGAGATAAGGGATTATTACAAAGTTGGTTGATAGTGAATGATTCCCTTATGGATTACAAAAAGAGGTGATTGATTGATACAAATTATTAGGAGATTGTGAGCTTAATTGGTCATAGGGCTATTTAGGCACCCATTCCAAGTTGGTCTAGGAACAATCTACATAATTTTTCAGACACAATGGTTGACACCTGAGGTGTATAATGAGTAGAAGTAGACGGAGGCTTCCTAGAAAATGAGAGTATGTGAGGAGAAATATGGGCTATCAAGTAGGTCTTAGGAACCTAGATCTTCAAGTTGTCAGGTTCTCCCATCGTTGACCACTTGAGTAACCAAATTTGTTGAATCTTCTGTGGTGGATCTCTTCTCTACTTCCTCTAGCTATCGCTTTGAATTCATATTCTACTTTGATGGTGAATTTGATTCACATGGAGCAGTTTGTTGTTCACCCTTTTGTACCCAAATCTGCTTCTTGCCTGAGCAAGTGGGTATTTTTATTTCTTAAGTGATGTGGTGGAGGGTGATCATCGTGCCTTATGTTGCTACAACAGTTGGATTTCTTGCTTTGGTGGTTGAGTGGTCAATGTGACACTCATCTTTGGAAGAGAAGGGAGTTCCAAAACTTGCATGATCTACCCAGTTGGAAGTGAGGCATTCTATACAATAGATCTAGGGGTACATGCACTAAGTGTGGAAATATAACCAAAGAACATGTGGATCTCCAATAGTATGGATATTAATCTTGGGGTTCCAGTAAGAGTTTTCTTCTATTCGGATGTTGATCTTTAGGTGCATGTGAGGTTCTCCTGCAGTTCGGATGTTGATCTTAGGATGTGAGTAAGAGTATCCTTTGGTTTGGATGTTGATCTTTTCAGTGCTAGTAATAGTATCCATATGTTTGGATGTTGATCTTGCTGTGCCATTTCCTTTGATTGGAGAGCTAAAGGCTCGAGAGTGGACCTTGTAGTGCCATTTTCTCTGGAACGAGAACTAAAAGACCCAAGAGTCACTAGTTCTATTGTCAATTTATGGGCATTGGTCACAAGAGTTTCTAAGTCTATTGCAATACATTGTTTATTCACCCAAACATGAATACCTAATGGCACTAGTGGAAGATCTTGAATCAATCAGGGCCTTAATTGCCTTGATTGTAATGCTCTATCCTAGGTCAATAAAATGAATGGTTGCCTATCCACTATGCTAGGAGAGGTATTCCTCTTTGTTGGGCACATCACCATGTGGTACTTGGGGGCATCTGACTAGGGGATGATATTCACAAGATGAAGCTTCAACATCAGCATTCCTATATTGGCCTATGCCTTATTGTCATGTGTTCTAGAGCTTCAGCCTAAGCTTCTTCTCAAATTCTTTTCTCCTCCATACATTGAGTCATTTAAGCATCTCCACAGCCAAGGGTTCTTGATAAAGGTTGAATCTACATCCACTAATGTAACTTGGCATTACATCTCCTTCTAGGGTGGCAAAGAGCACTACATGACTTTTTGAAATTCCATTGATAATCATAGCTCCATAACTACATTTTTCTAACTTACAAGCATGTTGCTTCAAAGTGTGTACCACCACTAAATCACCAACTTTCAATTCTTTGTATTTCATGTGTGCATAAAAAATGAGCCTATTGTCTCTTCTTTGCTGCATATATGCCTGCTACTACTCTCAATGATGTCTCTCCTAAGCACTCTAAGTCCATTATCCTAGAAGATAGCTCGTGGCCTATAGATCAATGCTCTTATGTTACCTTTAGGGTAGGTATCAAGAAGTCTAAATGAAGCACAACATTGTGGCCAAATACCATTTGAAAGGGAGTTTCATTGAGTACTATTTTGTAGTCCACTCGGCATGCCCAAACAAAGTGATGTAACTATTTGTCCCAATCTGAGCATTTGTTGTCTACGAGCTTAGTTAATGAATTTCATAGGATTTTGTTAGTACTTTTCGCCTGTCCATTTGCTTGCCAATGGTATGGTGTTGATTCCTTGTGAACCACCATGAAATCGTGCAACATATATTCAATTACTTTGTTCAAGAAATGAGTTCCTCCATTAGTTACCAACTGTGTAGGCAATCCATAGCTCATAAACACATTCTCAAAAAATAATTTTGTTTTAGTATGTGCATCATTTTTCCTAGTTGCTTTTACTTCTACCCATTTGGTAAGATAATCTATGACAACAATTATGTATTCTGCATAGGAGCTTCTAGCTGAGGGATTGATAGGAACTACAAAGCCTATACCCCACTTTGAGAATCCATGGCCTCCCATCATGGGTCTCAATAGCATCTTGTCTTTATGAATAGGGTACTCAATGTTTTGGCATGTGCTGCTTCTCTTCACATAGGTATGTGCATCCATATGAAGGATAGGCCATCAAAGAACTAAATATAGAATGTCCTTGATCACACAATCAGGTTGGAAGTGGCCTTGTGCAAAACCATTTTGTGAAGTTTCTAGTATCTTCAAGTAATCACTTTTGTGTACACATAATCTCAAATAACTATCTCTTCAATGGTTATATAGACTATCATTGATGAGTGTTTAGTCTTGAGCTTCTTGCTCTAGACTTAACTGTTGCACTAAAGTCATAGCTTGAGGGAATGTTCTTGTTCTCAAAAAGTCAACTAGACAAGTATTCCATTCTGGTATTAAAGATGCTTGATAGAGAGTTGTGTGCTCAGTTGGAGGTCTATTAATACAAGATGGACAATTCTTGAGCAACCTATAGACATCCGGTTCCATGGTTGGCCAATTTATGGCTAATCACTTCAATGTATGTAGGGTTCTTTTCTTCAAATAATGGAACCCTAATGCACCTACATGTGTTTATTGCAACCATTTTTCGTGCTCTTTCTCGTCCATATAACACATTATAATTCCTTAATCATCTTGCTTGTAAATACTTCCTTCGAATATGTGATATTTTTGTGACTTGATTATGTCTTCCTCCTTAGTTCGCACTATAGATTCTTGGGTCCACACGTGAGAATAGGCAATAATTGTTTTTCTCAATTTTGAGCTACTTCAAGGTTGAACAAATATGCAGCAAGAAGTTCATCTAACACACCTGTGGGGATTCTCATGAAATGAGTTGTGAAAGGTGATTTTCCTAAAGGTGGGTTTTACCCTTCCTAACAACTACTTCAAAATCATATTCCATCAGTAAGACAAACCATCTTACTAACCTATTTATGTTGCAAGGTTTGTTCTTCATTCCACTCAAAATTAATAAAAAAATTGTACTAGGGTTTTGCAATGGTTGCATACATGTGTGTTAAATGTTGATAGCATCCACAATGACCCATAAAGGCTTGTATATAACCATTCTCGGTCTCGGTAAGTTGGATATAGCTCTAACTTTATCTTCATCCATTGATATCCCATTCTTTGACAAAACATGACCAAAAACCTTACCTTTTCTGACCATGTCTTCGATGCACTTTTGAGGTTCAAACATACTTGATATTCTCTACACTTGTCAAAAGTTTGCCTAAGTTTTGGGATGTGGATTTGTCTTATGTGGGAATGAGTGTAGAGGTCATCCACACTCCTTAATACATAATACATGAGTCTTTAGAAAGTAGCAGATGCATTTTTGAGCCCAAATGGCATCACATGAAATGCAAAGATTCCCTTTTCTATGGCAAAATCCATCTTGTGTTGATATTCTGGGGCTATGGATACTTGATTGTAACTTAAAATTCTACCAAGGAAGCTATAAACTTCCTTGCCTACTACATGTTCTTATAAATGTTCAATGATAGGAAGTGGATAGAATCTCTTATTGTAGCAAGATTAAGCTTCTTCAAATTAATACATACATATAATTTTCCATTCTTCTTTTGCACAATAATAATGGGGGATAACTGTTCTATATGCCCAATCTCATAGATACATCCAACTTCTATCAACTCGTTTATTTCTTCCTTTATTTTGGTTGCATAAGTATCATTATATGTGTAAGGCTTCTGATTTGCCAGCTTGGCTTCTAAAATCATGGGGATCCTATGGGAATAGATTTTTGGATCTGCTCCCTTCAAATCTTTGTAAGCATTAGGGGAAAAAGTGAGCCTTGGATGGGCCTTGTAAGGATCCCTAATTTTTAGGGATTAAAATTAACTTTTTTGAGATTAAGGAGACAGTCTAAACCACTAGTGGTATTCTAGAGTAAATTAATATTTTTTCAAATGCAATAGAGCATGGCCCTTGGATGCTCCAAGATCTACAGCTAGCATTCATGGGCGTGGATGTCAAAAATTTAATGATGATAATAGGGACCCATACTATGCGCATGCTCTGCAAAGTTTTGGACCGTTAGATCTAGGCAATCCAAGGGCAAGGCGCATTTGGGGCAGATCCATCTTGGGGTGTAACAAGAGCCATTGGATGAAGCTAAAATCGGAGGGAGAAGAAGGCATCATATGAGGGAAAATGTGCCATCAATTAGCAGCCATCCGATCGCGCTACGATCCAAGGGATCACATCAAAAGGCGCATTTCTTTTCTCCTTTCAATGTGAGTCATTGGATGAGACACCCAATCCAAGGGTCCAGGTGTATTAGCGCCTTTTTCTAATGGATATGCATAGAAGCCACATGATTTCAAGTTGATCTAAGGGCCTAGAATGCATCCCGCCTTGGCTTTTGCAAAAGTGTATAAACCTAGATCTTTTGGATCATCCAAGGGCTCATATGAATTTTCAAGCTCTCCCAAACCACCCAAGTCCAAAAAACCACGATTTCATGCTTGTTTCATTGCCTTTGACCAAGGAAGAACCATGGAAGCTTATGCCTAGTCTATTACTAGATTGTGGCCACTGCCTTTCTCTCATTGGTGGATCCTTAATCATCCCTTAATCTAAAAGGCCCAAGGAGGGCTCATTTTTTCCCCTAATGGTTTAAGAGAATACATCTCTATATTCTATCAATAGATTTGTTAATTCTCGTTCTTCTTCCTCACTCAAGTTGCCTCCTATATACATGATTCTTTCTTCTCTATCTTCTGTCATCACTACATTTTTCTTGGTTTGCTCCTCATTTTCATAAGCTTCTTCCATGAGAGCTTCTCATCTAGGCATTCTGAACATGTTTTTTCTATCTCCTATCTCATACTTTTTGAAATTCTTCAGTACTTCAAACAAATATTCTTCTTCTTCTTGTGTGAAGGGATTCCTTTCACTTTTCTTTTTCTTACTTTCTATGTCTACTTTCATAGCTAACATCACATCATTCTTACACTCCTTATGTTCTTTATTCTTAGCATTTGTATTGATCGAAGGAGGAATTCCGCCCTTTGTCAAGTTAGGAATGCATGAATCTACTCGAAATAATTCTCCTTACTTGCTTTCCACTGATTGAGCCTTTTTTTGCATCAAATGGTTAGATTTAGCTACCATTTTTTGTAATCTCTCTAGTAGTCCTTAGAGGTGCAAATCTGGTTTTACTAGATTACTCTCATTAAAGAGGTGGCTTGCTTCAAACATAGCCTAAGCTAGTTCAACCATTTTGATGCATAAATTTGTTCTTTCTACCTCTAGATCTACTCTAGGGTAGCTTTTATCTACTTCTACTACATTGGGTTCTTCTCTCAATCATGCGTGATATGCTTTGAGCATAACGTCTAAGCCTTCTAGGATGAGATCTGCTAAGTATGATCCTAAATTTGGCAAAGGTGAAGTCTCTCGTGGTAATTAGGATGTCAGTTCTACCTTCTAGTTCTGCTCACCTTTTGGCCCATTTTCTTCTTATTCTTTCTCTATAGCCTTTCCATGATCTGGTCTCCTTTTTGCTAGATTCTCCTATCTCACTAGTCTATGAGGCTTCCTCTTGTTTCCCCTGTTGAGATTGTTTTAAGGCCTCCTGGTAACTTCTTGGATTGGCATTAAAGTGGGTGGAGAGCCATTTGAACCTTGCAAAATGCCTATCACATTGATTGGAGTTATCTTCAAGGTATTGGCCATATTCTTTAGACACTCAGGTATATTATGCTCTTTATCACACTCCAAATAGTATTTTTGAATGGTAAGATAGTATGGTTGAATTGCAAGTGGGGGGATGTGGTCCTTCACGTAAAAAATGATCTCCTTGGCATCTATTTCATGGTCCTCTATGTTGGAGTAACAATCACTAATTGGACATATGTTTGAAGGTCAAAGCTTTAGAAGAAAACCACATGCCTATGTGAAGGGACAAATTCACAAGTGTATTATATTCGTACAGTTAGTTCACTTTAGTTCTATAAGTTTTTTAAAAAATCACGAGAATAAGAAAATCTATATAAGTTAGTTTGTATCAACTGACGCGAAAGGGAAGACAATGAGAGATTGAGTTAGAACTCATTTTCTATGACTGAGAATAGTCGCGCTTCTCTACGTGAGAAAGCACCTGTGCATTTCTGAGTTTTCATAGTTATGGAAGAGTTTATCAAACTTCTGTGTATAAGTCTTCTTCTTCCATCTCCAGATTTTGTCTTGTGTGAAATGATTTCAAAAGTTGAAGTTTTCCAAGCAAGTCGATGCCTGGCATCGCTTTTGTGTTGATAAGTCCTTGTTTTATTCTCTGAGTGTTATGCACTGCTAGAACTTCTTAAAAACATGAGGTTTGTGGAGCAAGTCGATGCCTGGCATCGAGTTTCAGCATAAAGTCGATGCCTGGCATCGACTTCCCACATAAAAGTGGTCTTGCTCATGTCTTGTGTTCATAGGGTAATTCTGGTGCTGAAAAAGTGGCTAAAAAAGCTCAAAGTCGATGCCTGGCATCGATTTTTGGTTGCAAGTCGATGCTAGGCATCGGCTTTTCAGTTTGACACTCAGAATTACTAAAAGAGGCAAAATTTCTAGTTTTGGAAAGTCATACAGGGTGATCTTGTGAAGGCCATAACTTGAGTTCTAGAGATCCGTTTCTTGCAAATAATTGCAAAAGATCTTGGAGAAATAATATTTGAGCTGAGAGAAATTAACAAAATATTGAAGGTATGTCATTTCTATGACTAGGAATTTCTGTAGAAGCAAAGTTCTCAGTTTAGACTATCATTTCTCAAAGTTTGGAGTGGCAATGAGTTAATGGTGACCATAGAGGTGTTCTAGTGTCACATTAATTCATTCCTTGTGGTGTTTCATACATCAACAAGTGGTATCAGAGCAGAAAGGTCCTAAAGAGCAGAAGGCGACAAAGGTACGATAAGTTTTGGAAAGTTTTCCATTAAAGTTTCGAAGGTGAAGCATTTGAAGACACAAGGCATCAAAAGATTACTTCAAAAGTATCTTCATACACAAAGAACTTCAAAAGGTATTATACTTTATCCTTTAAGCTCACAGGTTGAAGCAGAAGGAAAGGAGTATGGAAGATCATATCTCCATTGACAAACTGGACAAAGATAATTACCCCACATGGGTAATGAGAATGGAAGCCTTACTTATGAGTAAGGATCTCATGGTATATGTAACAGGTGAAGAAGAGAAGCCAGTATTTGAAGATGAAAGCCGACCAAAGAAAGAGGAACTTGATGCTTTAAAGCATTCGCAGAAGAAGGATGCAAGTGCAAAAGCTTACATCTATAATACAATCTCAGATCATTTGCTACCACACATCAGAGGATTGGAATCATCTGAAGATATATTGAATGCATTGGAGTATCATTTCCAAAGCACCAGTAAAGCACGGAAAGCAAGTCCATGGTCAGAATTTACAACATCCAAGAAGAAGCTAAGTCAAAATATTAGTGATTATGTCACTAAGATGAAGGATCTAGCAGATAGTCTTGGATCCATAGATGAAGATATTGAGGATCACAAGTTGATTGCTCAATTACTTATAGGTTTAAGAGGAGATGAAAGGTGGAAACCTTTTGTCTTATCAATAGAACTTTCATTAAATCATTATGTTCCAGATTTGAACCAGTTGCTTGGTTTGATGCTCACATTTGAGCAAGACTTGAAGGGAGATGGAGATAAAGGACAAAGTTCTACAATGTACATGAAGAACAAGATGAAAGGAGATAAAGGTAAAGCAAAGGATGAAGAGGAGTCGAGTTCTCAAGTTTATTATGCAAGAGGTAAAGAAACTGGCAGAGGAAGACCAAGAGCCTTTAGAAGAGGTAGAGGTTATCAGAATAACAACAAGAAGGCTTGCTGGATTGAGTAATCATTTAGCTCATGACTATTGGCACAACCAACAAGGATCAAACCAGAATCAAAACAACAATAGTAGAGGTCGAGGTGGAAGATATCAAAGTAATTTTCAAAGAGGTAGACAAAGTCAAAGAGGAGGCTATGGTAGAGGTGGAGGAAGAAGTTGGGGACAGAATCAATCCTACAACACCACCTACTACAATTATGCAAATGACACACAGAATGAAAGTCATTTATCATTAATCAGCACATCAAATAAAGAAGATCTAAAGGTATTTTACATTGACTCTGGATGTTCTAATCATTTGTCAGGAAACATAGAATTGATGTCAGTATTGGAAAAAGGCATTTCTAGTCATACAGTTCAAACAGGTGATAATACAAGACATAGTGTACATTCAATTGGAAAAGTGAAATGCAAGAGTGGAGCAGATTTGCTAACCAATGTTTTGTATGTTCCCACAATACCTAAAAACTTGATTAGTGTGGGACAGATAGTTGAAAAAGGTTTTCAAGTCAGGTTTACAAATGAAGGAGTATTTGTTGAAGATCTAGAGAATGGATATAATCAGATTGTTTGTGGTAAGAAAGAAGGTAGACTCTTTACTTTAAGAGTACAAGGGAACATTGGTCAAGCTTTGCTCACACATGATGAAGGAGTGATTACAGAACTTGATCTTTGGCATAAGAGATTAGGTCATTTCAATGAAAGAGGAATTAAAGCTATGGTTGCAAATCAGTTTGTACTAGGGCTACCAAATGTGCAGAGTCAACATATGGCTTATAAATGTGAAGCATGTCAAATGGGTAAAGCACACAGGTTACCATTTCAAAAGAAAGGATTCAAACATGATGGAGTACTTGAGCTCATTCATACAAATGTATGGGCACCAACAAAAGAAGGATCTATTAGTGGCTCAAGTCCTTCCTTTATAGTTCCTTTGATATATCTGAGAACTCTTTGACCTGCAATCCAATGTGGGTCCTTTGGACAATGCATGAATTGTGACAAAACTCCCATTGCATAACTAAGATTAGGTCTTGTTAGTGTAGCATAAATCAAACTACCCACAAGAGATTGATACTTCCTCATATCTTTATATTCTGCACCATCATATTTACTAAGCTTGTGGTTGACTTCCAATGGAGTTGAAGCTTCTTTGCAATTTTCCATTCTAAACTTCTTCAATAAGTTCAGAAGATACCTTTGATACATATATGCCATGATCTGTATAAGTGACTTCCATTCCAAGAAAGTATGACAACTTTCCTAGGTCACTGATCTTGAACTCTTTCTCGAGTAATCTCTTTACCTCCTAGATTCCTTCATCTGAAGTACCTGTGATTATAATGTCATCTACATAAATACAAATGTAGATTGTACCTTCCTCTGTTCTTTTGATGAGTAGACTTGGATCTGCTTTTGAACTTTGATATCCAAGATCATTGAGATACTTCACCAGTCTATAGTTCCATGCTCTTGGAGCTTGCTTCAATCCATACAATGCTCTTTTCAACCTGCAAACAAAATTTGGATACCTGGAATCTATAAACCCTTGAGGTTGTTCCATGTATACCTCATCTGATATGTATCCATTCAAGAATGCATTATTTATATCCAATTGAATTAGGGTCCATCCTTTTGAAGCTGCAATAGCAATGATTGTCCTTATAGTTGACATCTTAGCTACAGGACTGAATGTCTCATCATAATCTATGCCATAGGTTTAGGCATAGCCTTTCACCACCAGTATTACCATTTGGTTTAGGAACAAGTTCCCATGTCTTGTTCTCCTCCAGTGCATTGAATTCTTCCTTCATTGCTTCTTCCTATTGTTTCTTACCTTTTGCTTCATCATAGTTTTGAGGTTCTTCATCATCTTTGACCATATATGCATAGTTCTTCTGAGTTATGTAAGAAGTATCATAAGAATATCTTTCTGGTTGTTTTCTTGTCCTACTTGACCTCCTTGGTTCACATTCTTCATAAGTGTCTGGATACACTTCTTCATCAAATATAGGAGCTTCTTCATTTCTTCTTGTTAATCCACTTCTGGATGTACTTGCTTGCATATAGTCTTCATCTCTATTTACCTGCACAATTGATTTTCCTTTCTCACATCTTCTTACCTCTTCTTCAAATTCTTCAGCTGTATGACTTTGATCTGCATACCAACTTTTCTGTTCATCAAATGTAACATCTCTAGAAACAAGAAATTGTTTGTTTAGAGGATTCCACAGCCTGTAACCCATCTGATTTTCATCATAACCAATGAACACATATTTTTCTGCCTTTGGTTCAAGTTTATGCCTAAGCTGTGATGGCACATAAGCATATGCAATTGATCCAAACACTCTACAATGATCTAGTGTTGGTTTCTTACCCCACTAAGCTTCATATGGAGTCATACCATTGAGAGCTTCACATGCTAATCTATTCACAAGATATGTAGCTGTATTTACAGCCTCAGCCCAAAGATAATTTGGACAATTCTTCTCCTTCAGCATAGCTCTAGCAAACTCAACCAAAGTCCTATTCCTTCTTTCTGCTACACCATTTTGTTGTGGTGTATACCTACAGGTTATTTCTCTCTTAATACCTGCATTCCAAAGATAATCATTGAACTCTTGGGAGAAGTACTCTCCCCCTCCATCAGACCTTAGTCTTTAAAGCTTTTGACCTATGACTCTCTCTGCGTATGCATGAAAATGCTTGAAGGCTCCAAACACTTCTGATCTTTCCTTCAAAACATACAAAGTTATCCATCTTGTAGCATCATCAATGAGAAAGAGTTTATTAAACTTCTATGTATAAGTCTTCTTCTTCCATCTCCAGATTTTGTCTTGTGTGAAATGATTTCAAAAGTTGAAGTTTTCCAAGCAAGTCGATGCCTTGGAGAAATAGTATTTGAGCTAAGAGAAATTAGCAAAATACTGAAGGTATGTCATTTCTGTGACTAGAATTTCTGTAGAAGCAAAGTTCTCAGTTTAAACTATCATTTCTCAAAGTTTGGAGTGGCAATGAGTTAATGGTGACCATAGAGGTGTTCTAGTGTCACATTAATTCATTCCTTGTGGTGTTTCATACATCAACACTCTAGGGGCCTATGGACTCTTTTGTCTCATTTGGGGTCTAGGGTTGGGATTTGTGTACATCACATTAGAGTATTCGGGCTCCTAATTGTATTCCTTGTAGGGGTTTCATAGTGATAAGTCAGTGTATTCTAGTGATTGTGTGTAGTAGGTGGGAAGGTTCTCTCCATGAGCTGAGTCAAAACTATTGGCATTAGGATCATTCTCAGTGATCAATGGAGAAACATGTACTAAAGCCCTATTAGTATTCTCTTCTGCCTCCACATATTTGACTTATATTACATTGACAGAAGTGGCGGTTCTATCCTAGCACTAGTTGTGATCTAGTTTGTGCCTAATACTACGGTTGATAACTCTATTGTGGCCTATAATAGGGATGCTACTCATATTGTTTCTGATACATATATGGCAGTTGATATGGTTGTTGGTAGTTCTGCCTTATTGTGTGCTTATTATAGGGGTATTCTTATGCCATATGATTTGTGTACTTCCTCTTTATGATGCAGTAGTATGAGGTTAGATCTATGGCATTTTGGTTTTGCATTAGGAAAGCACATGCCATGTGATCACCATTGTAAGTGTAACATCCTTTTATGATAGCAACCTTCTAATGTTGCCTATTTTGGAAGTTTCCACATAGCTTTTGTGCAATTAACTCATCTAATGCCTCCATTGAGGAAGCTGGTTTGGGAGGTGGTACTAGCCGAGCAATCAGATCCTTTGCAGAGTTTGGGAAACTCCAAATCCTCTCCTAAGTTGTTTTCTATGTCTATGCACATTCTCACGCATTGGTCCAGGGTATTTGGCTCTTTCAAGTACACTAATGATCTCAATTTTCCACTCAAGAGGTCATCTAAAAAAAGCCATACTTTCTTAGCTTTTGTAGATGGCTTTGGAATGGGACATCTCTCTATGTACCACATGAGTCTACATCCTGCTAGCCTTATTTATTGCCTCTTGGGATGTCTGTTTGAAGCTATGCATCAAAGATGAGGTGTTGTGTCTAATTCTAGTCTTGGAGAATTCTGTGATGAAAGCATCTAACAGATGCATGGTGTCTCTCTAAAATGATCTCCTTGCAAGGTTTGAAACCAAGCAACGACCATGCTTTTCAGTGTTCGATGAAAAGCTCTATATGAGTGAATGGATCTTCAACTTGTTCCACTCTCAAAACTTGCTTAAATTTTTCCATGTGGCTATAATGATCGCCCATGCCATCAAAGTAATTTTTCATGTTCTTAACCATATTGGGGGGTCTGAACATCCTAGAGTGTTCTATTTTTGCCTCATCACCTCTTCCTAGGTTATGCACAAAGCCTATTGTAGGCGTTTCCTTCATTTTCTCTCTGGCCCCTAAAGAGTTAGCTTGTCCTACACTTGTCAATGGCTTATGCAGGTGGAAAACATTTTGACTTTGCCAAAAGTGAGTTTTACTTATGATAGTTAGTGAATATGCACATTCGTTTAGAATCACAACTTATGTAAGTGGCTTTCCCTTTGATATCTGGATCCTTGAAGTCATAAACTAAGAAATCATGCTTAGAATGAGGCTTTTCCAATTTGAACTTCCTAAAGGTTGCTTAAGTAGCCTAGTTGACGTATAGATCTATGGAGGTATTCTCGTGGGGTATTTTCATGGTAGCTATAATCCTAGTAAGCACCAATTTCTTTCTAGGAGTAGAGGGAATTTCCGTTTGATCTTTTGCATATGAGTCTCAAACTTCTGACTCTAGGATAATGTTGTCAAATTCATTTGTCTGCTGAGGGTGACTAGTAACTATGTACATAGTTCCATATTTATCTATGTACGATCTATTTTCAAAGTTAACCACTGGGTGATTTATGGGGTAAGGGTGTTTTGGGTTTCTCAATTGCACCACTGACCTTCTCAAATTGTCCTCATCGATGGGACCACCTAATCGGTTGGTCTGGATGTATTCCAACTGAGTCTTGTAAGGTCCCTCAAGTGTCTCTAGATGTGCAACACTATTGCTATGGGTTGATCTCTCCATCTTGTAACATCTTTCTAACTCACTTGTCTCCTGACTATCACTCAACAGGGGATTAATAACTGCTTAGAACAAGATAATGAAGTTTTACGTTGATATACTAGTATATAACATAGAATCAACACCTTGGGATATGTTCTTTAAATCTATAAAAAAGAATACGTGAAAATATTTCCATCGAAACTGGGTAATAGGAGTTTTTCTTTTTGACAGACCCATTGTTCGGGGTAACAGGCGTGTTAGGGTGTGACAAGGATAACAATTGAGGATAGTTGTGGTACCTATGATCCGTCTCAATTTATTGGTTTTCATTAACCAAGTGTTTGGGTTGGTTGGCAGGTACATTAATGCGGTGCTCTCCACCTTGCACGTCCCGAGAGCTCATTCCAAACTTTCTTGAAGACCTCAGGTCTACTTGAAGAAAAGATTCTTTTCCATAATTAGAAATTTGTATTTACCTTTAATCGTATTATTCCCTTTTTTAATTTATTCTATGTTCAATTATGGTGACACATTACGTTGGGCATATCAAAATACATAATTTGTTACTTGTCCCTTATTCCTCTTGGTCATGGGTTATGCGGAATTAAATTTAGTATACACTTGTAACCAAATTTCAAGCAAACATCTCCCTCATACTAAGTTGAGGAGCTTTTAGGTGTCAACTGATGGCTTTTAAAGTATCTTTGCTAACATTTGGTTTCACTGTGGATGTGCTAAGATCTTAGGATAACCTTCCATCAAAATCCTGTCGCCCAAAATTTCCATTTAATCCCAATATATGTCACCCATTTTAGCTCAACATCCCAATTTTTACTCACCCTATTTTTGGTAGAAGCCCAAGAATTATTTTCCCTATTTGCATGGACATCCACTCAGGTAGTTTTTCTTTGAGGCCTCATCCAAATATCCTAGTGTTTGGCTTATAGGATCAAATGGCTGCACCCTTGTTCCTTATCACCCAATGAGCATAGAAGTCTTGCAACACCCTCGCCTTGTTTTTGCATGAGGCCCAAGAATAATGGGGCAACTCACTTTCATCTTCTACATAAAAGAAGGGAGACCCAAATAGGTGACCCCCCTTCCCCCCTTTTTCCTCCTTACAGTACAATCAAGAGGACCCAATCTAGAGCGACCCCACCTCCCATCTTTTGCAATGCAAAAAAGGCGGAACCTCGTCCAATAGGGCGATCCAAATAAGGTGACTCTAACTCCAATTTTCGTGGAACTCAAAAATTAGGGCGACCTCAAAAACCAAGGTGATCTCACAAATGAAGGCAACCCCCAAAAGAAGGTGACTTGCAAATCAAGGCAACCCAAAATTGGCACCTCCCATTCCTCAATTAGACATATTTGGGCAACTTCTAGCCCTTGTGTACACCAAATCTCAGTCGCCATCAAACTAGGAAACCTCCCATCTTTAGTAGGGCAAAAATGTTGGTGCAAGGATTAACAATTGAAGTTTTAATGGAGGTTTGGAAGTCAAGGACTGAAGAAAAGTTCAAGTTATGAAGCTGGAGGAAGTGCATATTCAGAAGATGAAAATGTGTACACATATGTACATTAATTCAGAGATAGTTCACTTATACTTTTGTATAGTCATGATATTGTAAATATATGCCTATATATACAAGTAAAAAGTCGGCGCAAATATGGAAGAACATGTGAATAGAGAAATTAGTAGTTGTATGAGTCATTAGACATCTTAGAAGTGAGTAAGAGTCTCTCTCATCACTCAGTTGTAAATTCCTTCAGGAATGAAAGAAAATTGCACCCGATGTTTCTGTGCATTCTCCTTCTGTGCTTGATCATTTCAAGAATCCTTTTGTAGATGTCTAATTCCATAGTTGATGAGTCTATGGTTAAAGTTTGAGAGCCTAATTGTAAACAGGCTGTGAGAATTATGAGTAGGAACATTCATATGTGAAGAAGTGTTCACTGTTTCTTGAAACAGGCGCAATCTCGATGGTCAATGATTTGATCATTTCTCAGTGCATAGGTTAAATTTTTGCATCAGTAAGGAGTCAAAATTTAAAGTTATAAGGTAAGCCATCTATGGCTAAAAGCATTTGCATAAATGGCTTCTAAATTGAGAGAACCAAGTGTTAGAAGTTACAGGTGTCTGAATCGACTTTTCAGAAGAGCAGTTTTAGACATAGGTAACTTGTTGAGATCATTTCTCAAGATCTACTGAATCTTTTGGAGTGATTCAACTTGGAGAAGGTGCGTAAACTGCAGGCGACACCTTGTGCAAAGTTTTATAAAAAAATTTACACAATTGATAAGTTAATGAGAGAGATATGTGCAGCAGACTTTCTGTGTAGTCATCTCCTTCACAGATGTTTTCAAAATCTTTATAATTGATCATTGATCCTCTAAATTTGGTGAAGGTTTGAGTTACTCTTGTTATAGAGGTGCTCTAACTACAAGAGTAGCTTGTTCTTTTGGAGATTAACACTCTCCATCAGTGGTATCAGAGCAGGAAGCATCAGAATTGAAGGAAGGAGGATCCTGACTGCTGCAGCTGCAAAGAATTCAACATCTGAAGGTTCAAGAGGTGAAAAGCTTGAGGGAAAATCTTGAGAAGGAGGTCATACGACATCAAGGAAGACAAAAGGAACATTATTCAAAGTAAAGGTACATCTATTACTCATAAAGTTTGAAGAATTCAATATACAAGTGAAGAAAGGATGGGAGATTCTCTTCAAATAGAGAAGTTGGATAGAGAGAACTATCCAGCATGGTCAATGAGGATGGAAGCTCATCTTATGAGCAAAGACTTGATAGCGTATATTACAGGTGAAGAAGAAAAGCCTCAGTTCAGAGATCCTAGTGTTCCAACTAGGGAGGAATTATCAGATTTGAAGAATTGGATGAAGAGAGATGCTCAAGCTAGGAGCATTATCTATATGGCAGTCAATGATTACTTGCTACCTCATATTAGAGGTCTTGAAAGTGCAAGTGATATATGGAATGCTTTGGAGGAGCATTTCCAAAACACCACAAAGTCAAGGAAGGCATCTTTATGGGCAAAATTTACCACTTTCAAGAAGAAGGCCTCTCAATCCATCTCAGACTATGTAACAAGGATGAAGGACATTGCAGATGCATTAGGAGCAGTTGATGAAGACATTGAGGAGGATAAATTGGTAAGGCGAATCCTCACAGGGTTGAGAGGTGATGACAAATGGAAGCCATTCGTTTTGTCTACTGAATTATCACTTGATCATTTTACTCCTGACTTAAATCAATTGCTAGGACATATGTTAACCTTTGAGCAGGATGTCAAAGGTGAAGGTGACAAGAGTACAGGTCATGCAATGTATTCAAAGGATAAGAAGAAGAATATCAAAGGAAAGCAACAAACAAATGAGGATGAAGGTACAACTAGCCAAGCTAACTTCCTAAGAGGAAGAGGAGGTGGCAAAGGAAGAGGAAGAGGCAGGAGTAATAAAGATGGAGTCAAAGCTTGCTGGATTTGTGGTAAGACAAATCACTTAGGTAATGATTGTTGGCATAATACTCAGAGTAATGGTGGATATAATCAGAATTTTAATTCAAGAGGAAGAGGTGGCAGAAATCAAAGAGGTAATGTCAGAGGTAGAGGTAGTAGAGGTTACTTTGGAAGAAATGCAGGTAGAGGATTCCAAAGTCAACAATACAACAATACCTACTACAATTATGCTTCAGATCAGAAGGAGGATTCAACATTGATAATGAATGCAACTTGTGAAAGGCACAGTGAAGACCAAAGAGTCTTTTACATTGACTCAGGGTGTAGCAATCACCTAAGTGGCAACATAGCTTTGATGACTGATTTGGAAAATAAGGTAACTAATCATGTAGTTCAAACAGGTGACAATACAAAGCACAATGTGAAGTCAATTGGATCAGTGAAGGCCAAGGATGGTAGCACCCTCTTGAGTAAGGTCTTGTGTGTTCCTACAATTCCTAAGAATCTGATAAGTGTAGGAAAAATTGTTGAAAAAGGTTATGAAGTTAGATTCAATAATGAAGGAGTGTTTGTGGAAGACCCTAGCAATGGGTATAAACAGATTGTTTCAGGGAAGAAAGAAGGAAGATTGTTCACATTGAAGATCCAAGGTAATGTTGGTCATGCCTTGTTCACTTATGGAGGACATAAGATCTCTGAGTTAGATCTTTGGCACAAAAGACTTGGACATTTTAATGAAAGAGGTATCAAAGATATGATTAACAATGGTTCAGTGCTTGGATTGCCTAATGTTGCAGGTCAACATATGACATACAAATGTGAGGCATGTCAATTAGGTAAGGCTCATAAGCAAACTTATTCCAAGCATGGTTTTATGTATTCAGAAAAGCTTGAATTGGTACATACAGATGTGTGGGGACCATCAAAAGATTTCAGTATCAATGGTTCAAGGTATTATGTGATTTATGTTGATGATGCTACCAGATGGATCACTATCTATGTGATCAAAGATAAGTCAGAGGTATTCAATACATTCAAACATTATCATGTGTATGCAGAGAGAATTACAGGTCATAAATTGAAGAGACTAAGGTCAGATGGAGGGGGAGAGTATTTCTCTAATGAGTTCAGTGATTACTTGTGGAATGCAGGTATAAAAAGAGAAATTACTTGCAGTTACTCTCCTCAACAAAATGGTGTAGCAGAGAGAAGAAATAGAACTCTTGTTGAGTTTGCAAGATCCATGATGAAGGAGAAAAATTGTCCAAATTACTTGTGGGCTGAGGCTATAAATATAGCTACTTATTTGGTTAATAGGTTACCATGTAAAGCTTTGCAGGGTATGACACCATATGAGGCATGGTGGGGTAAGAGACCTACTCTAGATCATTGCAAAGTATTTGGATGTTTGGCATATGCATATGTGCCATCTCAATTAAGGCACAAATTGGAACCTAAAGCTGAAAAGTATGTATTCATTGGTTATGATGACAAGCAGATGGGTTATAGGTTGTGGAGTCCATCCACAAAACAATTCCTTGTATCAAAGGATGTTACATTTGATGAGCAAGGTACTTGGTATGCAGGTACAATCAATATTAATGCAGGTGATGAAGAAGTTGTGAAACAAAAGAAAGGTAAATCAAAGGTTCAGATATTTGATGAAGAGGAGAATAATGAAGTACAGGTTGAAGTTGAAGAAATGCCAAGATTTGATCCTGAGTGTGATGAACCAGAAACCTCAAGGAGTGGAGAACTCAGAAGGTCATCAAGACACAACTAGGAACCTACAAGGTATAGATATGACACTTCTTTTTTGGCTACCAAAGATTATGCTTATATGATAAAGGCAGATGAAGACCCTTCTACATATGAAGAGACAAAAGGTAAGGAAAATTGGGAGAAAGCTATGTAGGAAGAATATGATGCATTGATGGAGAATCAGACATGGGAGTTGGTTCCTAAACCAAATAGCCAGAAGATCATTGGATGCAAGTGGGTCTACAAGACAAAGAGGTATGTATATGGAAGTGTGTCTAGATATAAAGCTAGACTTGTTGTGAAGGGTTTTGCTCAGACTTATGGTATAGATTATGATGAGACCTATAGTCATGTGGCAAAGATGACAACCATCAGGACACTCATAGCTATTGCTGCATGTAAAGGTTGGAAATTATGTCAATTAGATGTGAAGAATGCTTTTTTGAATGGTTATATTTCAGATGATGTTTTCATGGAGCAACCCCAAGGATTTAGAGATGAAAGGTATCCAGAGTATGTATGTAAGCTCAAGAGAGCTTTGTATGGTTTGAAGCAGGCCCCAAGGGCATGGAATTATAGACTTGTGAAGTTCTTGAAAGAACTTGGATCTCAAGTATCAAAGGCAGATAGTAGCTTGCTTGTTAAAGCAAGTGATGATGGATTCATTTACATATGCATATATGTTGATGATATAATTCTTACAGGTACAGATGAGAAAGGCATTCAAAACCTAAAGAAGCAAATGGAGAAAGAATTCAAGATCAGTGATTTGGGAGACTTGTCATATTTCTTGGGCATGGAGATTTCATACACTCAACATGGAGTGTATGTGACTCAAGAAAGGTATTTGAGAAACTTGTTGATTAAGTTTAAGATGAATGATTGCAGGGTAGCACCTACTCCAATGGAGGTGAATCACAAATTGAGAAGATATGGAGTTGGATTTTTGTCTCAATTCATGCATTGTCCTACAAAAGAACATTGGATTGCAGGACAAAGAGTGTTGAGGTACATTAAGGGTACACTCAAAGAGGGTTTGTATTATGGTTTTACATCAGATAGAAACATCAAGATATATACTGATGCAGATTGGGAAGGTAATCCTGATGATAGGAGATCAACTTATGGATACTTGTGTTATGTGGGAGATAAGTTAATTTCTTGGTGTTCAAAGAAGCAAAGGTACAAAGGTATCTACAGAAGCAGAGTACAAAGGTATGGTTGAAGCTGCAAAGGAAGTAATATGGCTTAAGACTCTGATGAAGAGTTTTGACATCATTCAGAGTACACCCACTATTTATGGAGATAATATGAGTTCATTGTATTTAGCTGCTAATCATGTGTTTCATGCCAGGACTAAACACATTGAGATTCAATATCACTTTCTAAGAGAGAAGGTGATGGATAAAGAGATTGAAGTCATACATACTTCAACAAAAGATCAGATAGCTGATATGCTAACCAAAAGCTTGGATGGACCAAAGCTACAGAGATTCAAAGACATGGCAGGTATAAAGAAGATAGAGAAAACCTCAATTGATGATTGAGGGGGAGCTGTTGGTGCAGGGCAATCAACAATTGAAGTTTTAATGAAGGTTTGGAAGTCAAGGACTGAAGAAAATTTCAAGTTATGAAGCATGGAGGAAGTGCATATTCAGAAGATGAAAATGTGTACACATATGTACATTAATTCAGAGATAGTTCACTTATACTTTTGTATAGTCATGATATTGTAAGTATTTGCCTATATATACAAGTAAAAAGTCGGGGAAAATATGGGAGAGCATGTGAATAGAGAAATCAGTAGTTGTATGAGTCATTAGACATCTTAGAAGTGAGTAAGAGTCTCTCTCATCACTCAGTTGTAAATTCCTTCAGGAATGAAAGAAAATTGCGTCTGATGTTTCTATGCATTCTCCTTTTGTGCTTGATCATTTCAAGAATCCTTTTGTAGATGTCTAAGTCCATAGTTGATGAGTCTATGGTTAAAGTTTGAGAGCCTAATTGTAAACAGGCTGTGAGAATTATGAGTAGGAACATTCATATGTGAAGAAGTGTTCACTGTTTCCTGAAATAGGTGCAATCTCGATGGTCAATGATTTGATCATTTCTCATTGCACAAGTTAAAGTTTTGCATGAGTAAGGAGTCAAAATTTAAGTTAGAAGGTAAGCCATCTATGGCTAAAATCATTTGCATAAACAGGTTCTAAATTGAGAGAACCAAGTGTTAGAAGTTACAGGTGTCTGAATCGACTTTTCAAAAGAGCAGTTTTAGACATAGGTAACTTGTTGAGATCATTTCTCAAGATCTACTGAATCTTTTGGAGTGATTCAACTTGGAGAAGGTGTGGAAATTGTAGCCGAAACCTTGTGCAAAGTTTTATCAAAAATTTTACACAACTAATAAGTTAATGAGAGAGATATGTGCAGCAGACTTTTTGTGTAGTCATCTCCTTCACAGATTTTTTCAAAATCTTTATAATTGATCATTGATCCTCTAAATTTGGTGAAGGTTTGAGTTACTCTTGTTATAGAGGTGCTCTAACTACAAGATTAGCTTGTTCTTTTGGAGATTAACACTCTCCATCAAAAAATAAGGTAACCCTCATGCATGGGCATCATTCTAACATGTCCCGTAGTAAAAATGGGCTTTTCCAAGATTGATAGAAGGAGGTAAATATGGCAAGAACTACAATTGGATCCATCCCAAAGTCTTGTAGGTGCAAGGAATATTCAAGAGAAGGTCTAAAAGTAGGTTGCTAGCCTGCCAAGAATAACTTCTCTTTGCAAGTAGCTCCCTTGAAACATCAAACTTCTATAATTGACATGTTGACTACCTAAGCCAACGTAGGCTTCCTCCAACCCTAAAAACTAGCTTTTTCCTACCATGAACCAAGGAGCCTTTGAAGTGTTTCATCTTAACCTCATAAGTCTCCATGCAAGAATGTTACCTTCCCATTCATGTAAATTATCTCTGCACCTTAATATGTGGCCACATTGAGTAGCATTCAAACTATATTCATCTTGATCACATGCAAAATGATATCTTTGGAATGAGCTGCTTATTTTTGCTTGGATCCTTTACCTATGGATGAGATTTGTACTTTGGTTAAATACCCTTTGATTGAAATTTTTACCTATACAAAGGCTTACAAGGTAATTCCTTATTTGCATTTGAAAGATTAACAAGATATCAAGTTCCATTTCGATGCATATGCATCTCACTATAGATAGCCTATTTTGATTGACCTTGATATGAAACTTGCAAAGAATTTGTATAAGAGGTAGGAAATCATAACTATTTAAGGAAATAAAGTTGATTCGTGAGGTTTGGATATTGTAGTAGATCTCTTGGGTTCTATATCATTGATTTGTCTTTAAAAGTATACTTTATTATTGTGATTTATGGGTAAAACAAACCCTTATTGTGAATACCTATGAGATTGTACAACATATGAAAAGGTGGTAAGGGGTTGATGGTGTTATTTGTGCTTTTCATTATCAATCGATGGATGAAAAATACCATCAAGTGATTGCTAAGGGGAGGATTACAATGTATGTGCAAGAGGGGCCTTCATTATAGTGCGTTGTTTCTGTAGAGGAGGATAGAGCTTTATCTGTTTCTTTAGAGGGATGTGTATGTATGAATGTGTGTATATCATAGAAAATCTTCACTTGTATAGGGTGATTTTCGTGTATGTATGTATGATACTTTTATTATCTTCTTTACAAGACCTATATCTATCATTTAGGGTATTTAATAGGTACCACAAAGGTGTTTGAGTCAACAATCACAATCAATAAGATATCATTTGTGATGAAGTGTACGAATAGTGTTCATACAAAGAGCATCAATTTTAAGAATTACCTAAGAAGTATTTATTCAATACCTTGAATTACCCGCCATTGTGCGATAAGGCGTTTTTGTTTCTCTTCATGAGTGCGAGTGGTCCTAGCCAATAACTAGAACGTAGAGGGTGTAAATAAATAAAGACTATAAATTGATATGTATGTATGTATGTATGTATGTATGTATGTATGTGTGTATGTATGTATGTATGTATGTATGTATGTATGTATGTATATCCACCCATTTCCAAAGGAATGGAACACATGGTGGATCCTCCAAACCATATGAAGCATGAAAAGTGATAAAAGAGGAAATCTTCATCAATTTCTAAGGATCAACTAGAACCAGTGTTCAATAAATGATACAAGAAAATAAGAAAGTGGTATGAAATGTTCATCAAGATGATTGAAGATTTTAAAATGATATGAGGAGCTAACTTGGGTCACACTCTTTTGTTTCGCATCATAAGTGAAATCCAAATCTCCATAAAGAAGAAATTGTACAAGAGAGACTAATGACCTCTTTTAGAAGAGGAGTAGGCACGCCTCCCAAGACATCTTCTACTCAAGGGGGGTTCTCCTTAGGGAAGTATAACCTATTACATGCCTATGTAGAGAGGCACTTCACAAATGGAGAGTACTAAAAAAAAATGTTATAGGAAGAAACAAAGATATAAGAAAGGTTCATGAAAATCACAAGGTTCACAAAATAAGAAAACTCAAAATTTCATCATCGAAATCACGCAAAGGAGAAAGTACTTGTACTACTAACAAGACACACACCCCAAAGACCACACAATAGCTAACCTACTACCACTTGCCCACCCTTAAGGTTACTTGCTCATAACACTTCTAGCAAGGATCCCTTTTCACTAGAAGCACAAGTAGTTAGCAATAAAATACTGGAATATATGCTAATGGTGTAATGACACTCATACACTCATAGATTATATGCAACTTCAAGTAACACAAACAATGATATGCTAATGAGCGGAGGAAAAACACTTGCCAAATACTCACAGAAAGATAGCTTGGCTAGCCCACACACAATGAGGAAATAGCCTGCAGGATAGAGATACAACAAGAGAATAAGTACTACCACAAAGTGCTAAAGCTCTTCTTCACATACACAAAACAAAGTAACAAGTGAGAGAGGTGATAGTAGTCATACATCATATAGTAGTCATAGCCTCCACTAAGTACTCAACAATTGCTTATATAAAAATAGGGAGGCCAAATGATGGCTCTGCTTGATTCATGATGATCCTTGAAGAGAGCCAAAATTAGCTTCTGACATGGACTGCATACCTCAAAATGGCATTTAGTGGCCTAACAAAAGGTAGCTAGCTACTTCCAAAAAAGAAATTATTCTTGGTGGGCCACAAACTTACTTCTAGACCTTCTCCTATTTGTTCTTAACATCTGCAAGACTTTGTGATGGGTCCGGTTGTAGTTCCTCCCATATTTACCTCCTTCTCTCAATCTTAGAAAAGCCCATTTTTAGGACAAGAGGTGTTGGAAAGGATGGCCAGACATGAGTGTCACCTTAGTTTTGCCTTGCCAAAGATGGGAGGTCTCCTAGTTTGATGGTCACTAGATTTGGTGTACACAAGGGCTAGAAGTCAGCCAAATATGTCTAGCCAAGAAACAAGAGGTTCCAATTTCGACTCACCTTCATTTGTGAGTCACCTTCTTTTGGGGGTCTCCTTGATTTGTGAGGTTACCCCATTTGAGGTCACCTTGTTTTGTGAGGTTGGCCTATTTGAGGTCTCCCTAATTTTTGATTTCCATGAAAATTGGAGTTGGAGTCACCTTATTTGCTTCGCCTTACTAGATGAGGGTCGCCCTATTTTTGCATTGCAAAAGATGGGAGGTGGGTTTGCCTTGATTTGTACTGCAAGGCGGAAAAGGGGGGTCACCCTATTTGGGTTGCCCTTGTTTTATGTGGAGATGAAAGTGACACTCCCCATTTTTCTTGTCTTCTATTATCATTGGGTGATAAGGAAATGGGGCACATCCATTTTATCTAGGTCAAATGGATGAGGCCTCAACGCAAAACTAGGCGAGTAGATCTCCATGAAAATAGGGCAACTAATTCTTGGGATTCTACCAAAAACAAGGTGACTGAAAATTAGGATGTTGAGCTGAAATGGGCAATATTTTTGGGCTTATATGGAGACATGTGGTGACTAGATGGCACAAGACCTTAGAAGGTGACCGTAAGATCCTAGCACATCAATAGAGCTAGAGACACACATCAAGCCTTTGCACTACTCGATGCAAGTTTCCCTTTTATTTGCTTTAGTGGAAGGATTCATTATTTTCACATAAATGAACTACAATGCAAAAGGGAACCAATGGTTTACATTGTGGATGGATAATCCATCATGTTTGCTTCAATTAAAGTAGGTCTTCACCATGGAAATGTTAACCTTCTTCCAAGTCTACCAATTTTTGCACTACCCCTTGATACATCTTCTCCTTGGTTTTCAAGTGTTTGGCATATGCTCTTTGTGCTATTGCAATAATCTTCCCATGGCATCCTTCTTTCATTCTTGCATAGCTATAGTGCCCTTATGTTTGGCTCAATATGATGGGATAGCTCTAAGCATAGCCACTTCTACCTTGAACTTTGGCTTCCTCACAAGTTTACTATAGATATCATGTAGGTGAGGCTTTGTCCACCAATGGAGTTCTACAGAGCCTGGATTCTTCTTGGATCTCTTCCATGTCCTAGCTTTCTTATAGGCCAAAATTTAACTTACCCTTGGGGTATATTGATGTAATACCATAGTCATTTTGCTTAGTGGATTGATTATCTGAAGGTTTTGATCACCATCAAGGTTCATGTCATGCATGAATGCCTTATCTTTACAATCTTCATATAGTATGAGCAAAGGCAATACTTATCTCGTGCTCCATGATCATGACTTTGAATGCTCTTGAGATCAAGATGTTTCTTAGGGAGTCAAAGAAGTGTAATATCATCTATTAGGAGTGTGACTCACATAAGCATCCAATCCTCCTACTCAGACACTTCTAGTGATTCTAAAAGCGAGCTAATGATGACATTTGAAGATATACAAAGTTCTCTCTATTCTTCAAAATTCATGTCTTTGATAGAGGGTGAATATAGAAATTCCTTGTAGTATGTTTCTGCAGACTTGCATGGAGTATCTATATACCTAGATGGGCTCAATAGATTGTAGCAAAGTCGAGAAACTCTACTACCTCTAAAGTTTTCTAGAGACTAGTAGACAAGTTTGAAGGAGGATTTTACATGGATAAACAAGGGTATTTGTATTTAGTAATTGAGCAATCTGACAAAATCAATCAAAGGGGAGAAATTGAAGAACTAGGTAACCCAACTGGTACGAACAACAGAGAACTATTGACTACCCTAAGAGGAAAATCTATTGCAGTGAACATCTTGAGAGGAAATAAAATTCCTCAAGATGATGATTTAATGGATTTCTACATGATTGCTTGAATCAATAAGTTTTTGCAAGAAAATATTCCTATAATTGGAAAGTGTCAATTCTTTTGTTATTTATGAGTTGCATGATCCAAATGAATCTTCTAGAGTCACTTACTTGGATCAAGATAGGAGAAGATATTGAGAAGTTATTGATACAGAAAGATCTAGACTCCAGTACATGGGTTTGCCGGTGTCTCCCACAACTGATCAAGCAACCAATTCTCAAAATCCTTGAAGTCAAAAAAATTTTGAGGAATCCCTATCTTAGGGCAAAGTAATTGGTGAATTTTCCACTCAGACCCATGTCCACTTTTCTACACCAAATAACAACACATTACCCAACACTCAACTAGGAGGTGAGATGATGAACAAGGCACCCTTTCCACTAAGAACTCCACAAAGAAGAGGAGTAGGTGTGCGTCCACTTGTTCAAGTGATTCCTTGACCACTCGATGTGGGAAGAAAACTGAGATTGTACCAAGCTAGTTTGCATTTATTTGATTGAATAATGAGGAAATACAAAATATTTTGTTTTATGCAGGGATTTCCAAAAAAATGCAAATAAAAAATAAAAAATGCACATGTTTTTTATGGAAAGTCTTTCCATTAAAAGATCTTTTGATCAAAAATTTTTCAATCAAAAGCTTTTTTTGATTCGAAAACCTATTTCTAAGCCAAAAAAATATATTTTTCCATTCGATTGAAAAGCTTATTTCGCATGTGCTTTTTGACAAGTTCTTAGAGCTCTACTACTACCATACCACTCATAGATCCCTTTCCTCACCATATCATTAAGGTATTAGACCAACAAAAGTAATAATAGTAGATCCATGTGTGAAAGATATACATGTGAATATTGGAGATCAAACATCCAATAACCTATGTTTGCTCCCATATTCATCTATTTGTTTTAAAGATGCAGCTCTTGTGGGGGAAGGAAAATATGGAATGATCCATAAAGTGAGAATAACCCACCCAAGATTTAGCAATGAAATCTTTGCCAAAAAAATTATTTAAATTACATGGTGGTGACTTATAGACATGAGAGAACGAAGCTATGAATGAGACCACCATTTTACCTATTACACATAGTGGAATAATCAATCCATTTGCATATTAGCAAGGCATCAAAGTAAACACCCATGTCTCATTTTCAAAGTATGGAATGGTGGTATCTTAGATGCGGCTCGAGAAAATGAAAAAAGAGTACTTAAATGTACCAGGAAGTAGAAGTATCAAAGACATAGAAGGAGATATAGCGATAGTGAACACAATATCTGGAAGCTAATCAATGGGTTTTTGTAAGCAGTGTCAACTTAGGTTATCCTATCTCTTTCATTGTTGACACATAAACACTTTGAACTTCGCTTTAAATGGATATACCCATGCATGCCTCAAGAAATCATCAATGAAAGTCATGAAGTAAAGATAGTTTCCAAAAGAGGGTGTCTACATAGGACCACAGACATCACTGTGAACAAGCTACAATTTTTTAGTAGTTCAAAGTGAACCATCTTTTGGGAACATGGAACTCTACATTTTGCCCAAAGTATAGCCTTCACAGTTTACTAGGTGCCTCAAGTTTGGGCAAAGAGCACACCATTTTAGATTTCTATAGGCATAGAAAACTAGCAAAATTCAGATGACCAAAGCGTGCATGCAAAAGCTTTGCATCTGATAAAGCATGAGAAACGTACTCACATGCTGAATCATTCACAATTTTTTCATGGTCTATGAGCGTATACAGCCCATGACATAAAATGCCAAAAGTAATAATGACATCACCATTTGATAGGTCATGAACTGTACATCTATCATCAACAAATTTCACAACCAAACCAATCTTGGCTAATGCAAAAACTTATAACAGATTTTTCTTGATCCTTGGCACAAATAAAGCATCTAACAATGTAAAAGAACTAACATCAGTAGTAGTCAAAATGATCTTACCAACTCCCATGACAACCAAGAATTCTTTGGTTTGTCATCCATTTCCTTTGGACTTAGTCCTATTGGAAGAGCATCTATTGGCACTAGTGGAAACTCTAAAATTTTATCTTCCCTATAGTTTTCCATATGAATGCAAAAAGCATTCCCTTTGAGATTCAAATAACCCATAATCACCAATCCTCCTAATAGATGCTCATGCATCATCCTCATGATGTAACACCAACTAAGAGTTTGGTACCCCAATAGGTTAGATCTATCCCTATCTCATAGAAACCCTAAATAGAGTAGTCATAACTGTATTCCCACTCTCACTATTGTCAATACCTAGACCATTGCATCTAGTCAAAGACCATCACTACAAATAAACATGACTACTTCTCTCTAGAGTCTCCACATGAGACTCAATCTTACCATCATGATTAATTGATCTCCCTCTTGTCTTTGATAGAAGAGTGCCACTCCTATCTAGGGAATCATAAAGTGAGAAAGTGAAACTCTCTCTCTCTAATCTCTTTTTAATCTCATCTAAGGAAAAGATCTTTGGTAGTGGAATTTATTCCACTTTCCCTTTCCCTTTATAGAGATTATGTTTAATTGAGTTGCTCCACTTATCAATAATTGAGAACATGCATATAAGTTCTCCATATTTTTCCTTAAAAAATAGTGGGGAACCAAATTCCCATGTGAAGGAAAATTATACTGAAAATTAGGGTGAACGAATTCCTTCTAAAATACAAACTAAGAGATGTTTTCTAAACTCCTCTTCTCTGTAAATGAAAACATACTTTATTCTTCTCCTAAGAAGAAATCATATTTTCCTTTCCTTTTTCTATTTCAAAGAACAAGAGCTAAAGTGAGGCCTATGAGCCAAAGTGAGATCTCACCTCGATGTCTGGACTAATTCCCACTTTCTCCTTTCCTTAAAAGAGAAATTTATGAATTTATTTGCTCCCCTCTTCCATAATTAATGCATAATCCCTCATTACATACATTCCTATGAAGACGGAGAACAAGTCTTCCATATATAATGGAAGTGCATGCGATGAAGAGTGGCAAAAATAAATTCCTTGTAAGATTCAAAGCCCTCTACCAAAATGGTCAGCAATGATATGATATGATACCATAATAAACACGTGTATCCATACTAAAGAGCTATCTCTCCCAACCATCCTCTGTGCATGGATCTATACGATCCAATCAAACTAATGGAATTATACTTGCTAAAAATCACACAATGAGTATGTGATACCAATTGTGATAAAATCACTCATCACATTCTCTATTGGAAGAATAAATCTTCCCCAAACTATGAAAGATAACTCCCAGTCCTAAGGAGACATCTCTTAAGAGCTCTCCTCTGATCTAGTGAGACATGCTTCCATGAATGATGAGTCCTTTTCTCCCTATCCATAGAAGAAGAGTGTTGAAAGCAAAGTCGTTTCCACCATCCCATACAAGTGGAATCTTCTTCCAATTCATGGTGTCATACCTAAACTAAACCAAATGTATATGGAATGAAATATGAAGGTGGACTCTAGTGAATCCCATATCCTCAACTTATATAGGTGGACTCAAATGAATCCCATATCTTGGAACTAGTTTAGTTTGGTTCTAGTCAACATGTGACAATGGATATTCCTTTCTGTTCTAAACTAATTGTTGTTAGGTACCAAGACTAGGTCTAAGTACCTCTCTATAGATCCTAATATACATATATGTATTGGGTACCCCAACTGTTCTTGATTAAGGGATGTATGCTCTATATCATAGAGCTAGTGTCGTGAATATGGCCTTCCTAACCATCACTTGAACCACATAAGCACCCTTCGATGCTCTCTCATGAAGTCCATCTCTATGATCCCATCTACTTGGTTTCCTTAGTAGTGTAGCAAAAATGCTTCACTACTTAGTCAAGTGATGTGTATGAGTAAAACTAGTCACTTTTTGGGTATTCCTCATGATACCCCATAGTTTCCTAATCATATGATGAGACTCTTTTTGAAAGTAAGTAATCCTTCAATACATTGGAGATCATCTTAAATTTATCTCTGGTATCTTTATGCAGCTTCCTATAACCTATAGGATTGCTTGTGCAAATTCCTAATGGTGAAGGTATATCTCCTTCCCCTTAGCAATCCTATGGTCCAAATCCATCAAGATTATGTGTAGGTGAGCATTTTGAAGGCGAACATTCTTATATTGGACTATTTGACTTTGGAAGAGCAATACTATTGCCAACACATACAATAGATTTTGATTCACAATCATACACACACATACACATACACATGCACATACACAATCACAATAGATTTTCACTCACAATCATATGACATACATGCACATGCACATACACATACACATACACATACACATAGTGTTGTGAAGTAAGAACCGAGAAGATGATGAGGAGAGATGCACTTACATAGGCAAGGGCGTATCTATAGAAGAAAAACAAGAGTTAATAGAGTTACTACAAGAATATAGAGATGCATTTTTTTTTGTACTTACAAGGATTTGAAGGGAGAAGATCCAAAAATTTTCTCTCATAGAATCCCTATGACTCCCGAAGCAAAGACCTTATACTATGTACAATGATCTCTACTTAGCTAGAATCAAAGAAGAAATAGACAAACTATTAGTAGCTGGATTCATATACGAGATTGAACACACAAAATGGGTTTCTCCATTGGTGATTGTACCCAAGAAAAATGGAAAATCGAGAGTTTCTATTAACTAGAAAAAGTTTAATGTTGCCACTATCAAAGCACTTATCCATTGCCCATTGCTCATCATCTTTTGGAAAGATTAGTAGGCAAAGAAGTGTATAGCTTTCTTGATGGATTTTTTGGGATACAATCAAGTAGTTATTGCTATTCAAGAACACCATAGAACCACTTATGCTACTAAATGGGGATTATATTCTTTTAGGTTATGCCTTTTGCCCCAACTAACATCCTAGCCACTTTCCAAAGATTAATACACCATGTTTTTATGGAATTCCTGAGAAAGATTATGGAAGTCTACATTGATGACCTTTGTACCTATTCACCTCAATGTTCTACTCATATACAAGAACTAAAGAAAATATTTGACAAATGTAGACAATATCGAGTGTGCTTGAATCTAGAAAAATGTGTCTTCATAGTTAGGCAAGTTAAGATACTAGGACATATAGTGTCTAAAAATGGTATCTCAATTGACGAGGATAAAATTAAAGTAATTCTTGAACTACCTAGACCTAAGACTATAAAGGAAGTGCAAGCCTTTATGGTCCACTATGGATATTATCACTGATTCATTCATATGCATGCAGTTATCGCAAAATCCTTATATGGACTCTTGGATCAATTTACGTGGAGCAAGGAATGTGAACAAGCATTCAATGAGCTAAAAAGAAGATTGAGTTTAGCTCCCATCTTCAAAGGGAACATTAGAATAAACAATTTCATATTCACATTGATGCATCTAACGTCCCTATTGGATGCATATTGGCACAACTAGTCGATGAAAGTAAACTAGATCATTCTATAGCATATGCAAGTAGAAAATTGAACTAGGAAAAACAAAATTACATTACAACTGAATAAGAAGGATTAGGGATGATCTATGTAGTGAAGAAATTTAGACAATATTTACTAGCCAACAAGTTCAAGTTTTTCATTGATCACTAAGGTTTACTTTACTTGGTCAATAAACCTTGCAAAATTGGACATCTAGTTAGATGACTCATTGGCCATGTACATTAATATGTGACTAATTGTAGTATATGTCAAGTGTCTACACATGATGAAAATTCATCTTTGTGTTATTTGACTATAGCATGTGAATAGAGCAAGCCATTGCTCGAGTTTTTTAAATCATGAACATACCCAAAAGGTGTTAGTTTAGCTAGAAAGAGATCTCTAGAAGAGCAAAGCAAGGATTACATAATCATGGGAAAACAATGTTTTAAAAGAGGAAAGGATAATCAACTATGAATTTGCATTCACAAGAAAGAGTATCTTCCTATATTGGAAATGGCTCATGCATGAGCAATCGGAGGTCATTTCTTAGTTGATAAGACTATAAGATGATTCTCTTTGTAGGCTTATGGTGGCCAATGCTCCATATGGATGCCGAAACCTATGTGCAAAGTTGTGATGTGTCAAAAGACAAGTATCCAAATAGAAGAGATGACATGCCTTTGAGACCCATGGTTAGTGCAAGATCTTTCTCTAGATGGGAAATTGATTTTGTTGGACCGTTTGATCCCTCAACAAGAGGATCTCATGTAAAATACATTGTTGTGGCTATAGACTACTTAACCAAGTGGGTGGAAGCCAAGGCCACTAAGAAAAATGATGCCCAAAGGACTGCAAAATTCTTACTTAAAAATATTTTCACTAGGTTTGGATTACCTATTGAGATAGTGAGTGATAGAGGTACACATTTCATCAATGAGGCCATTGAATCACTTATGAATGAGTTCTTCGTGATTCATAAAAAGTCGTCTCCCTATCACCCGCAAGCCAATAGACAAGTTGAAAGTTCAAATAAGGTATTATGCACAATTCTAATGAAAATGGTCAACAATGGTAGAACTAATTGGGATAAACAATTGCACCATGCAATTTGGGCTTTCAGAGAAGCATATGAGATAGCTATTGGAACTATTCCATTTAATCTAGTCTATGTAAAAAATGCAATACTAACAATTGATTTCTTGATTCCTACTCTTCAAGTAGCTAAGAAATATGAATGGAAGGGACATGAACTCTCTAACCAATTGGATCAAATTGAAAAATTGCATGAAACTAGGTTACAAACCGTAGCATGCATCTGTGCTACTAAAAGAAGGCAAAGGCATACCATGATGCTCACATAAAAGAGAAAGTTCTTAGAGTTCGAAGTTTAGTACTAGTATACACCCTAAAACAACATGCAAAGAAACTCCAAAAACAATGATATGGTTCTCTAATCATTAATCGCATTTCCTCTAGTGGAGCTATTAACTTAGCCACATTCGATGGAGATATATTACCAAACTACATCAACAGATGCCGAGTAAAAAAAGTATGAAGAGCCAATAACGAAAAAAATATTAACAAGACTCTTAGGAGCTCAAAACTATAAGAAGGAAGAGGAGATAATTTAGGAAGAAGCTAGACAAGAAGCCCTAGAAGGAACTAGGAAATGAAAAGGATGGACTAGGGAACGAGAGGAGAGATACCTATGCAGTGTAGAACCCATTCCCATAGAAAATTATCATACTACAAGAAAGTTGGAAATGTAGCAAGACAACCTTACTTAGATATGGGAATTGGAAATGAAGAGTATCACCTAGTGAACTCTTTGATTGGCACATGTGCCTCCTTAGTTGAGAAACTAATGACACCGATCAACCCTACAAAAGAATTTATGATTGGAATTAGAGGTAGTCATATCAAATCCTTAGAGAGGTAACCCTATCCTTACACCTAGGCAATAACACGATGAAAAAAAAACTCTTGGTCTATAAAGAATCTGACCTATTAGAAGAGCTTATCCTAGGACAAGACTGGATATGAATTTGAGGTTACATTTTATCTTGCACAAAGATAAATATCTGCCAAGGTCAGGCATAGAGAAGTCTTTAGCCTCCTAGAAGAAAAAGATCTTTGAATACAATCAACATGGAAAACCCGAAAGTGTCAACCTCTAGTGTACATGACCTAGATCTTAAGGAGGAACCTCAATCCAATGAATCTATGCTTCAAGCTACCTTGTGTGTTAATTAAAGCCCTTGTTCTACTATGATTGATCAACCTATCTCTATTTCTCAAGGGAATATTTTAGAGAGCCATAGTGAGAATGTTACTTCTCAAGAGGAAAGTAAAGAGTGGACCATAAACAAGACATCAAGATGGACAAGATAGTTATACAACAAAGGAATCAAGAAAATATGGATCTGTAAGGAACAACTTAATGGAAGCTGACAAAGAGTATGAACAAGATCATATACAGAAGATTCAATTTAAAGCATTAAGTGAACAATTATCAAAACAACTAGTGAAGTCTGAAGCTCAATTACAGAAAGCAAAGGGAGAGATAGTAGAAGCCATGATCAAAATAGACATGCTGATGATTGAGAATGCCGCCTGTCAATCTAAGGTGAAGGAGATGACTCAAGAGTCTAAGAAGACAAAGAGACTACAAAGCTACATAACAAGTGTTCATTCATGGAAGGAAAAAAGGTACATGCTACTAACAGAGCAAAATTAATTGAATCACAGATGAAAGCCTATATGGAAGAGGTAGATTTTCTCCAAAGCCAGAACCAACCCATAGAAGGAAACTTACACAATGATGAAGAAATACAAAGCTTAAAGAAACAACTAAACAAATATGTAGTACAATAAGAAGTGGAAAAGTGCACCACACTTTGTTGGAAGAAAAATATGTAAATCACATGATTGAATTGGAGAAAAATTGGGATACTTTGTCAAGATGTATGCAAAGCATTGCAGTCAAGATGCATAACAGTTCAAAGAAATTCGTGAAAGAAAAACAAAAGTAGAATCTGAATTGAAAGAAATAAAGAGCCAAGTAGTAGACAAAGATCAACTCATAATGCAGCTTCAAGAAAAGATAATCAAGCTACAAAATGAAAAAAGTGCTCAAACAACCAACATGGGGACACGAGTATCACCCAATCCTAATGTGGTTGTTGCGAAGATTGAGGTATGTCCTCTTTCTCCCCCCATTCTTCATTCTCCAATACAAGAGATGAGGTCCTATTGTTGTACACTCCAGAGCTAGATAAAAAAGAATGGGCAACTATTGGTGTCTTGATTGACAGAGGAATTTGAAGAAGCAGTGGTATGAGTGATGAAGGAAGCAAGATAAGAAGTAAAGACCTCGATCAAATAACGAATCCATTTAATGTACCACATGGAATAATGAAGGAAAAAAAGCACCAATACATAAAGAAAGTAACAAAGAAGGATCTAGACTATGCCTTAAATTTTACATCTATGAGGTTTAATTATACACAATAGCAATTTAATGAAGCCAATCATGTATGGTATAAGTCTCTTTTGGAGAAGAATCCTACTTTGCACATTGGCAAGACGCACCCTACCTTCTGCAAGTTAATCCATTTTTTTCTGAGTGCCTCGAGAAAGATCTTGGCCAGAATATTGGGAAGCATAGCACAAAGGTACCATCAATAAGCAATGGCTTAATTTTCCTCTACTTCTTAGTCTACCACGTAACTACCCATCTACCAAACTGAGGATTACATGATACATACCATAGAATTTTGGCTCACAAGACATGCTCATGTCCCAGATCTAGCAATCAAGCTCTGCAAAGGTAAACATAGTTTACCATATGGAGCGAAGCTAGTATGTTTATAACTTAGTTTTCTTTAGCTCCAAAAGTAATTTTTTTTTGAGTGCATGCATGTAATACCATTAAGGGTTAAGCGAAAAACTACCAGTCCCTTAGGTTAGGCTAATACCTATACTGTTATGGGTAAGCTAATACCAAGATTAAGTGTATTAGCTTAACTATTAAGGATTTAACATTTTCTTTAGGTTCTCCTTAAGTCTTTTTGCAAAACCTAACGGTATAAGCTTACCTGTTAGGTTTTGCTTAATATTACCATTACGTTTTTGCTTAATATTACCATTAAGTTCTTGCTTAATAATACCATAAAGTTCTTTTTTAATATTTCCACAAAGGTCTTGATTAAGCGTAATTTCTTAAATGTTAGTTTTTTATTAAGTGTTTGTAACCATTAGTAAAAAATTAACCTATTATGTTATGCATAAAACCATTAGTAAACCTAAGCTATTATGTTAGGATTAGGCACAATAGCTTAAGCCTAATCGTAAAGCTAATACCTATACTTTTATGAGAAATTTTAGTAAAGGTGCTATGCAAAGACCGGTAAGGTCTTGTGTGCAATGTTTTCACTTAACCTTTTATTAAGTGTTTTCTTCAGCCCTAATACCTTTATGGTTTACAATTAAGTTAATGATAATATGTTTACAACTCAGTAGACAATTAAACTTTATAGTATTAAAACATTTAAGCCAATACCATTATATAAATGTAGCTAGCATAGCTCCAAAAGTAAACATATTAGCTTGAATGAAAACTAGCATATTATGTTAAATGAAAACAACATGTAAACACTAATATGCCTAATACTATTAGTAAATGCTAATATGTCAAAAATTGAACGTTTTCACTTCGCGTCAAAAGAGGCATCGGTTCAAGGAAGGTGAAGCTTAATGATGTCTTAGAGACTCAATTTTTCCTCTTACGATAGGTGACTTGATAAGCACATATCGTGAAGTGGTAACTCTTAGTGTCAAGGTGTGGGCCAGGAGTGGAAATAGAGGCTAGTTCAAATTCCTATAGCGAAGCAGCTTTACGGATTGCGAAAGCAGCTTTACTCAATTTTTGCTTAATTCGAAACCATTGTTTACAACATAATTAAGCTAATACTATACCAAACTGGTAAACTAACGCTCCATAAGGATCGGTAAGTATTATCTTCAATTCACCCACCCATTCAAGATTAAGATTCAACTTCACTCCTTGGCTTTCATCTAACTCTTTCCTTCTTGAATTGTTCGTTATTTCCCAATTGGTGAACGTTTACAACATGTAAGCACTTGTTTTGCCCAAAAACCTACACTCACAGACTATGTGCAACTTCAAGTAACACAAAAAACCTAGGAACAAGTGATGATTGATCCAAAAAGAAAATTAAAAAACATAAAAAAGTAGGCTAATGCACCCTCGAAAACCAATGCTGTACTAATGAGCACATGCAAAACACTTGCCAAATACTCACAACAAAGTAGCCTGGGTAGCCCGCACACAATGAGCACACAACCTAGAGCTAGAGATACAACAAGGGACTAAGTACTACCACAAAGTACTAGAGCTCTTCTTCACATACACAAAATGGATAATAAGTGATAGATGTGATATTAGTCATACATCAGATAGCAATCATAGCCCCCAATGAGTACTCAACAACTACTTATATAGACACCAAAAGGCCAAATGAGTGGCTCTATCTGATTCTTGATGATCCTTGAAGAGAGCCCAAATTAGCTTTTGACATGGACTACACACCTCAAAATGGTGTGATTGGTGGCCTGGCACAAGGGAGCTACTTGCAAAGAGAAGTTATTCTTGGCAGGCTAGCAACCTACTTTTAGGACTTCTCTTGACTATTCCGTGCACCTGCAAGACTTTGCGATGGATCCAATTGTAGTTCTTGCCATATTTACCTCTTCTATCAATCTTGGAAAAGCCCATTTTTACTACGGGACATGTTAGAATGATGCCCATGCATGAGGGTTACCTTATTTTTGCCCTACTAAAGATGGGAGGTTTCCTAGTTTGATGGCGACTGAGATTTGGTGTACACAAGGGCTAGAAGTTGCCCAAATATGTCTAATTGAGGAATGGGAGGTGCCAATTTCGGGTTGCCTTGATTTGCAAGTCACCTTCTTTTGGGGGTCGCCTTCATTTGTGAGATCACCTTGGTTTCTGAGGTCGCCCTAATTTTTTAGTTCCACGAAAATTGGAGTTAGAGTCACCTTATTTGGATCGCCCTATTGGATGAGGTTCGGCCTTTTTTGCATTGCAAAAGATGGGAGGTGGGGTCGCTCTAGATTGGGTCCTCTTGATTGTACTGCAAGGAGGAAAAAGGGGGGAGGGGGGGTCACCTATTTGGGTCTCCCTTCTTTTATGTAGAAGATGAAAGTGAGTCGCCCCATTTTTCGTGGGCCTCATGCAAAAACAAGGCGAGGGTGTTGCAAGACTTCTATGCTCATTGGGTGATAAGGAACGAGGGTGCATCCATTTGATCCTATAAGCCAAACACTAGGATATTTGGATGAGGCCTCAAAGAAAAACTACCTGAGTGGATGTCCATGCAAATAGGGCAAATAATTATTGGGCTTCTACCAAAAACAGGGTGAGTAAAAATTGGGATGTTGAGCTAAAATGGGTGACATATTTTGGGATTAAATGGAAATTTTGGGCGACAGGATTTTGATGGAAGGTTATCCTAAGATCTTAGCACATCCACAGTGAAACCAAATGTTAGCAAAGATACTTTAAAAGCCATCAATTGACACCCAAAAGTTCCTCAACTTAGTATGAGGGAGATGTTTGCTTGAAATTTGGTTACAAGTGTATACTAAATTTAATTCCGCATAACCCATGACCAAGAGGAATAAGGGACGAGTAACAAATTATGTATTTTGATATGCCCAACGTAATGTGTCACCATAATTGAACATAAAATAAATTAAAAAAGGGAATAATACGATTAAAGGTAGATACAAATTTCTAATTATGGAAAAGAATCTTTTCTTCAAGTAGACCTGCGGTCTTCAAGAAAGTTTGGAATGAGCTCTCGGGACGTGCAAGGTGGAGAGCACCTGCCAACCAACCCAAACACTTGGTTAATGAAAACCAATAAATTGAGAGGGATCATAGGTACCACAACTATCCTCAATTGTTATCCTTGTCACACCTTAACACGCCTGTTACCCCGAACAATGGGTCTGTCAAAAAGAAAAACTCCTATTAACCAGTTTCGATGGAAATATTTTCACGTATTCTTTTTTATAGAACATATCCCAAGGTGTTGAATCTATGTTATATACTAGTATATCAACGTAAAACTTCATTATAAACTAGGTTTACATGTTCTTTGAAATGTCACAAGAAACTATGTATCTTATTAAGATACCACTATAAAGTTGGAAATTCATTTTTTGTATCTAGAATTTATCTAATGCATGAATTTTTTAGAATCTTATTCCTTATATAATGATTTTATCGTTGGACTTCCAATTTTTGTATCTAGAACTTAGATACCTATTTAACTATGCTTTTTAGAAGGTATGCGT